>JACEFZ010027723.1:0-205000 GCA_014155875.1 Cepaea nemoralis
CTTTGAGGACCTATACCCCGGAATCTTTTTTTTTTCTGAATTCTGCTATTCAGGTCAATTTGATGTATGAGGTCAGCATGTACCCGCTCTTAAACTTCCGGTATGCTGATGCTGAGGTAGCGGGTTCAACCCCTATACCAATCAGTTGGACTAAAATGTTGACTTCTCATCCTTGACTTGGGGATGTAGATTACAAGTACCTCAGAAGTTGTAGTGGATATATTGATGTGAGGGACGCATACAAAAATCAGTCCTGTCCACTAGAAGTAGTCGCATGTGTATGGACTAGGTGTTATTTCAAAGCAAGCAAATGCCAAAACAAACATCAGTGATATATGTTGTTTTCATTGTTGGAAATATATACTGTAGTACTTCTTTGTTAGATGGTTAATCTTGTCATTAAGGTTGGAATTAGGCATATTTTTACCTAATTTATTTATTGTTCTTTTTGTTTAACTGTTTTGAGACTTATTGCTGCACATTGTCGTTTTTGTCTTTATCCCTTCTTTGCTGTGAGTTTGCCTTGTCAACCAGGTGTATTTGCCTGATGGCCTGGGTTTGCAAAAGAAAATTCTTATAAACCAACATTGAATGGAGTAGAGGAAACAAACCACACACATGCACAGACACACTGACCTGGGAGGTGCACGAAAGAGCACGAAAAAGGAGATAGAGTAATTTGCTCTCTAGTTCAACAATTACAGTTTCATAATCAGAGCATAATCTCAGCTTGCTTTATAAACTGGAATTAGTCCACAAGAAAACAGATTAATAACTTTTATAAATGTATATTCATGTAAAGATTTTCATGTAGTTGTATCAGAGCATGTGTGCTGACTATGGCTTTGTCCGCAATGTCCATTTTGTTATTTGTGATTGTGTTCTAGTGAAGCTTACAGATTCTACTTCTCGATTTTTTGGTGATTCAATCTTTGTACTTGCTTCATAAAGAATTTTCCGAACCATCTTGATACTGTATATAGACTCCACACTATGAGAATGGAGGTGGAGGCAGTCACTGCAGCTTTGAGATGCATAGCTGGTAAAAGAGTTGCCAGAGCAATCTGTGTATCTGGTTCTCAATCTGTATTGCATAAAGTTCAAAAGGGACAGTTGTGAAGTGACTGAATACCAAGTATTGACACTTCTACTTTACTTGGACGTACTTGGATACAGTGTCGAGATCATGCATGAGTTTGTAACCAGCAAGCAGATTTATTAGTGAGTGGATACCAAGAATTTACACTTCTACTTTATTTAGACTACTTGGATACAGCGTCGAGATCATGCAGGAATGCGAGGTGACCAGCAAGCAGATTTAGTTGTGACTAAAACATTGGTTACCTGTGTGTTATCGGGGCCTGTAAGGGAAGCCAAGAATAGTACCACTGCAGCCTACCAGGCATGTCGTAAGAGGCGACTAAGAAGGGCCGGTGTGAGACTGATTACCTTATCCTGCAGAAAACTCTTTTTGTAAAATTCAACCAATCATGAGCAAGTCCATAAAGGGCTTGGCATGAGTTGGTTGGGGACCTGTGCTCCAATGGGAAATAAATGTAAGAAAAAGAGCACCCATAGTTTGGACACTAAATGGCAAACATTCTAAAGACTACCTATGGCCGATTGTAGTTGAAGATACAATGACAGGTGGAATAACATATTTACAGATACGTGAATTTGGATTTAAGCTTGGGTCTGTGAGGAGAGACGTAGGAGAGGAAAAATATGTTCACAACCAGCATTCTGCTGGAATGACCAGCATCTACTCTATACATTTGTTGAACAGGAGGCATTCTACAATAAAAATGTTCCCATTGTGTATGATCTTTTAGGAACACAGTTTTGTTTTAATTTAGAAAAGAGGAGGTTGGGTTGTTGGTGTGGGGTCCTCAAGCTTGGGTAAACGTTACCTGCCTTTATAGTTAGTTCCCTGTGTTGTTTTTATATGATACACATGTGGTATTGCTCTTTGTTTAATATATGTAGAGACATTATACTGTATTTTGTTTGAATGCAAATGTTTATTTTTTCATTTGTATTTACAGAGGAGTTGAAAAATGAGAGCAAGACAAAGTGAGTTTATTTTTTAGTTATAAGCATATATATTTCATGTTTAGAACATAAAATCAGTTGTCACAAGTAAATTTAAATCTCACCAGTAATTTTTCTAGGTGTCTTTTATGCTCTTTGATTATATTTTCTTTGAAATTGAAACAAGAATTTACTATGCAAGTATTGTATAATCCAACATTGAACATATTTTTCTTTGCTCTCACATGGTAGAAACTATAGATTGGATTATGAAGACATCAATAACTACCGGCAGAAATGGAATCTTACAGAGCAGCTTGATAATCAGGACTACGCTGATGACATTACCCTCATGTGCCACACATAAAATTAGATGCAGAATGAACTTGCACTTGAGGGGAGGTCACATTACCTAGGTCTAACAATTCTTAGGCAAAATACACAGATAATGGAAATAAACCAAGGAAAAGATAACCCAGTTTTCCTTGGTGAATCATCATTTCAAAAAGTGGAATCATACACCTATTCAAATAGCAGTGTAGACAAAAATGGGGGAGCAGATAAGGATATCAGAATAAGAATACAAAAGTCAGGATCATCTTTTATAGCACTGGGAAAGGTGTGAAAGTAAAAAGAAATTAGCAACAAGTTTTTAACTTAATGGTCTTCTTCTTTCGTTCGCTTGAAATATGTCTTTAGCTGCAATGTTGTCTCTTGTATTAATTTAACTGTTTGTTTTTGTTCATTCAGCGGTCCAAAGAGTTTATCTTCCACTGTCATCTCTCTAGGCCAGAAAGTTTGATTAGATATGTTGTACTTTGGACAGTCTTGGAATATGTGATCTGCTGTCTGTGATGCCTATCCACGTGTGCAATGGCTGATTCACCAATCTTGAATCTATCACAGTAACAATACATCTATCACAGTAACAATACATCTATCACAGCAACAATACATCTATCACAGCAATACAATTATCACAGCAACAATACATTTATCACAGTAACAATACATCTATCACAGCAACAATAAATTTATCACAGTAACAATACATCTATCACAGCAACAATACATCTATCACAGAAACAATACATTTATCACAGCAACAATACATCTATCACAGCAACAATACATCTATCACAGCAACAATACATTTATCACAGTAACAATACATCTATCACAGCAACAATACATCTATCACAGCAACAATACATTTATCACAGTAACAATACATCTATCACAGCAACAATACATCTATCACAGCAATACATCTATCACAGGAACAATACATCTATCACAGCAACAATACATCTATCACAGCAACAATACATCTATCACAGCAACAATACATCTATCACAGTAACAATACATCTATCACAGTAACAATACATCTATCACAGCAACAATACATCTATCACAGCAACAATACATTTATCACAGTAACAATACATCTATCACAGTAACAATACATCTATCACAGCAACAATACATCTATCACAGCAACAATACATTTATCACAGTAACAATACATCTATCACAGCAACAATACATCTATCACAGCAACAATACATCTATCACAGGAACGGTACATCTATCACAGCAACTACATCTTTAACATTAACAATACATCTGTCTCAGCAACAATACATCTGTCTCAGCAACAATACATCTGTCTCAGCAACAATACATCTGTCTCAGCAACAATACATCTGTCTCAGCAACAATACATCTATCACAGCAACAGTACATCTATCACAGCAACAATATATCTATCACAGTAATAATTAATACATCTATCACAGGAACAATACATCTATCACAGCAACAATATATTTATCACATTAACAATACATCTATCACAGTAACAATACATCTATCACAGTAACAATACATCTATCACAGCAACAATACATCTATCACAGTAAATACATCTTTAACATTAACAATAAATCTATCACAGTAACAATATATGTATCACAGGAACAATACATCTATCACAGTAACTACATCTATCACAGTAACAATACATCTATCACAGGAACAATACATTTATCACAGCAACAATACATCTATCACAGTAACAATACATCTATCACAGCAACAATACATCTATCACAGTAACAATACATCTATCACAGGAACAATACATCTATCACAGTAGCAATACATCTATCACAGCAACAATACATCTATCACAGTAACAATACATCTATCACAGCAACAATACATCTATCACAGCAACAATACATCTGTCTCAGTAACTACATCTTTAACATTAACAATACATCTATCACAGGAACAATACATCTATCACAGGAACAATACATCTATCACAGTAACAATACATCTATCACAGCAACAATGCATCTATCACAGTTTTATTTTTACTTCAGGCACAATGTTAATTCAGTAGTACTATATTGGCCAGAAACATGGGGAACAACTAAAACAGTTAAGTGATGAACTACAAACATTCATTGATTTGTGCCAGCACCGGATGGAAGGAACAACACGGCATGACAGAATCACCAATAATAAGCTTATGGCGAGCACTAAACAAAAACAGAAAATCAAGAGGCGAGGCAAAGATGCTTTTGCAGAGTCGGAAACACAGTGAGAAAACCAGACGATCAGAGGTAGAACAAAAACATAAATATAATTCTGGAGTAGGAGGTCAGCATGGCTGAATAGATAAGATCCTCGCTCTTAAACTTCTGGTGTGCTGATGCTGAGGAATCGGCGTGTTCAACCCCTACACCGGTCTGTCGGACTATAAAGTTGATTTCTTGTCCTTGACTTGGGGACGTAAATTACAAGTACCCCATGAAGTAGGAGTGGGTTCACCTGATGGCGAGGGACACTGATAAATAGCAAAGCTAATCCACATGTAAAAATCAGTCCAGTGCACTAGAGGTAGCAGCATGTGTGTGGACTACACTTGAGTTCAATGTGAGCAAATACCAAAAGAAAGGGGAACAAACTCAGGAGCCAGCTCCCTTTCCTCAGGAACCAGCAATTATGTTTTGCAATGACAGGCTAAAACAACTGAATAAATTGTGGAGTGGGACAGATAAAACTACATAAATTTGATATTTAAGAGCATGCATCTTTCCCATTGCAGCATACGCCTGTGAGACCTGGACACTTACTAAACAAGCTGAACAGCGTATAAATGCCTATGAATATAAATGTTATATACAGGTTCTAAGAATATCTTGGGTAAAGAAAAGAACAAATGTATCCATACTTCAAGAACTGAATATTGAAGAGGGTGGGCTATTAAAGATGATAAAACAATGAAAATTGGAATATTTTGGTCACTTGAAACGTCACAAAAGTTTGGAGAGAACAATAATGGAGAGGTATATGCCTGGGAAGAGGGAAAGAGGAAGGAAGGCCAAAGAGAAGATGAGTGCAGGATGTGGCAGATGATCTCCAGATGGATGTATCGGATGCAGCACATCTTGCTTATGATCAAGAGTTTTCCGGAAAGTTGTTATGGGAGCGAGGTTCTGCAAAGGACATGCTATTTTAATGAATGAATGATAGGCTAAGAAAATGCTTGAATATTCAGGTGCCATGGTGACCGAGCGCCCTGGATTTCTTGTTACCACCCCTGGAGATAGTATAAATAGAAAGCCCTTTGTCTACAACCAACAGGGCCAACAAAATAGAGGTAGACCTAAAGACGCAAGGAGAAATGACATAGAGACAGATGAATAATATGAAGAGGACATGGAGGGGGCTGAATCAGATAGCAAGTAATAGTAATACATGGTGTGAGCTGTTAGGTGGCCAATGCTTCAATTGAGAATAAAGGGCAGAAGAAGACAAGTGATAGAATGGTAAGCAAAGTTAGTATTATTATTGTTCTCATATTGTTTCCCATACATGTTGAACTCGGTGAAAACAAAACCAGCAGACAACAGTATTCTGGCTATTGTGGACTTTTGAGGAAAGGCCCATTAGTTAAATAATTGAACTAAAATGCAATAAAATAAATGCTTGTGTAATGTAAACATGATGCAAAGTTGTTGTCTTGGGTAGTTAATGGATGGGCAATAAAGAGCCTGAAGAATGGTAAATCACCTGGATGTGATGAGATACCAGCTGAACTAATTAAAGCGGGAGGAGAAGAAAGCACAAATCTATCACGCATTATGTAGAAAGATATGGAAATATGGTATTTGGCCAAAAGATTGGAAGAGAACATCTCCATTCCAATAACAAAAAAGGGCAACCTAAAATTATGCACCAACTATAGAACTGTTGCCCTGATCAGTCATGCAAGTAAAATTCTACTAAAACTCGTAATGGGAAGACTTCGTAAGAAAATGGAAGAAGAAATTAATGTGGTTCAAGCTGGATTTAGACAAGGAAGAGGAACAAGAGATCACATTCTCAACGTGCGTTTAATAATAGAGAAGTGCAGAGAATTTAATGTAAACCTATTCTCATGTTTTGTGGATTATTCAAAGGCATTTGACTGTACAACAACAAAAACTTTGGGAAATCATGAGGAATATGGGCTTTCCATCACATGTAATACAACTCATAAGAATGCTCTATCTAGACCAACAAGCTACGGTTAGAATAGATGGCGAGACATCAGATTGGTTTGACATCAAGCAAGGAGTCCGTCAGGGATGTGTGCTGTCCCCCTATTTGTTTAACCTGTACGCCAAAAATATAATGAGAAATGTAAGAGATGATATAAACAGGAAGCTATATGATGTCCTAAATATCGGTGGTCATGACATACCAGAGATTCAGTGTGCTGATGATACAGTATTGCTATCCACAACACAGAATGGTATAGAAAACCTAATAGCCTCAACCCAATTGAATAGTAAAAATCACAACTTATATCTTAACATAGCAAAAACAAAGATAATGCATATAGATAAAACTACTATGGAGAAATAAATATATGTTAATGAGGAAAAATTGGAGTTGGTGGAAAACTTTGAATGTCTTGGGTCATTGATTACCAAAAATTGCACTTGTGGTCTAAACAACGCTGGAAAACTTGCACTTGTGGTCTAAACATCCAGTCCAAGAACGAACCCTAGTCTAGTTTTTTCCACTGAGATGTGTATTGTTGGATGCTAGAACAGGCCCACATTTCTTCACCTCGTCCAGCAGAGGAAGAAAAAGGTTCATGGGTGACAGTAACTTCCTTTTCACAGTAATTGCTTTGTTTTATTCTGATTTGTTAAATTATTAAATAGAAAGGCAAGAATATTTTTCCCACTGTGGGGATCTCCGTGGCAAAGTGTTCAAGACATCTGCCTTGCAAATCAAGACAATTATCATCTTATTGACAGACCAGAACAACTAATTATTATATACCTCAGAACAGGACACGATTGATTACGCAACCATACGTATACAAAATTCAAGATTGGCGAATCAGCCATATCCACATGTGGATTGGTGTCGCAGACAGCAGAGCACATACTCCAAGACTGCCCAAATTACATGTCTAGGCAAACCTTCTGGCCTAGAGAAACAAGAGTGGAGGATAAACTCTATGGACCACTGAGTGAACTTAAAAAAAAAAATGTTAAAATAATACAACAGACAAATTTCAAGCGAATGAAAGAAAAAGAAGAATAATCTGCCTTGCACTGTGAAGGTCGAGGGTTCATTTTTGGACTGGATGTTTGGACCACAAGTGTAATTTTTCCAGAGATGTTTAGACCACAAGTGCAATTTTTACAGAGATGTTTAGACCACAAGTGCAATTTTTCCAGAGATGTTTAGCCCACAAGTGCAATTTTTTCCAGAAAACTCCGGTTTTGTGCTTTGACGATGCAGGCCTGTCACTCTTCAGAAAGAGACCTGGCTTTGTGGGGTAAATCCAGTGCAGTGAAGTCAGTCCTCTTAACTTTGACCTCTACACACTGTGTAGAAGAGGAACAACTGATCTAATCTAATATATGAATCAATGAATTCTCTAATTTAGACTCTTCACCTAAGTATAATATTAAAAAAATACTGAAAGGTTACTTGAAGCATTCAGCGAGTCATCAATGAAAGTAGAGTTCAGTTATTTCTGGTTGGAATTAAATGCTTTATTCCGGGAAGGTTAACCCGGTCAACAAATGCCCGCTGAAGTCGGATGTGTCGGCCTAACGGCGCAAGAACGCAGCTCTGCTGTAAACTGGCACAACGCAATCACATCCGGAAAAAAAAAACTCCGGATGAACGAAGAAGAAGAAATGCTTTATTGATTTGATTGATTATTGATTTGATTGATTATTGATTTGATTAGGGTTGAAGTGCCTGAGTCTTCAGCTTTGCCAGTGCCGAAACAAGCAGGCTTTGTGGAAGCTGATAAATACTTCCTTCCTTTTGAGCTTGCCTGCCAGTCAAAGTGCCCTCGGATTGTTAACATAGCCTTAGATTGTTTACAGGTAAGTTGACAGTGTTTTCTTCTGCCTTTCTTCTCGACACTCGACTAATTTAAGTCAAGCTCTTTGTAGACTTGTTTATGACTGGTTGGATTTTTCAGCTAAAGTGTTCTACAGGATGTGGTAGTCAGTCTCATTCCAACCCTCTTTAGTTGCTTCTTATGACATGTATGGTAGGTTATAGTGTTACTGTTCTTTGCTTCTCTAATGAGGCCCTGGTAACACAGTGGATGAATTTGACAGTGTAGCAGTATATTGTGTATTGTGAAGAAAAGGCTGGACAGAAAAATCATTGCAGGAGATCCTTCTCCAGGAATGTCAAGCATTCTTTTCCCATATTGTCAAAGAACATTTCGAGCCAAAATAGGCCTTATCAGCCATCTTAGAACTAACGGGTCCATACTTTCAATCCCACTGGATGAAATGAATGCTCATCATCATTCTTGATGGACAAACAACAATATATTGTGTATTTATTTTCCACTGTACATTGTTAGGGTATTACAACAAATTTGGGGCAGATATGGTGTTCTTTATATTTAAGACGTCATGAAGGTATAGAGGTTAGTGTATATATGTGCCAAGACAGTGGTGCCAGATGCTTCTGTGGGAAAGTAAAGGCCATTCTCAATAATAATGACCATCTTACTCCTTAGATATCATTTGGTTGCCACAAATAAAGGCCTAATAACATCTCCATAACTGAACCTGTTCATGGTTAAACATGCTTCCTTATTTCACATGTAATATTTTGGAAATATTTGCTGTTATTAGTTCTTCTTCTTTCATTCGCATGAAATGTGTCTATAACTGCAATGTGTCTCTTGTATTAATTTAACTATCTTGTTTTTAGTCCACTCAGTGGTCCATAGAGTTTATCTTCCACTGTTGTTTCTCTAGGCTAGAAGGTTTGCTTAGATATGTCATATTTTGGGAAGTCTTAGGCGGAGTTTAAGGAAATAGCAAACGATGGGGTAGGTTGGTGTTAGTTGGTTGGAGAAGAAAGAGAGAGGGGGGATGGAAAGGGGGGGGGGGGTGGTAATGAGAGAGAGAGAGAGACCTTCCAGGAACCTTCTGATAGGATCATAGGAAGTAACTATCACAGGACTTGGATATATGGATAAGATGTTAACTCTTAAAAGCCAACAGGTTAGAATTTAGGGTCGATATTTTGATGTGTTCAGGATGAGATCATTTCTGCTAGTTTTTTAGTTTTTTTTTTTTGCACTTGCTCACTTTGAACTCAAGAATAGTCCTTACACGTGCAACTACTTCTAGTGCACTGGACTGATTGTTACGCATGGATTAGCTTTCCCTATTACCAATGTCCCTCGCCATCAGGTGAACCCACGCCAACTTCAGAGGTACTTGTAATTTACATTCCCATGTCAAACAAAGACGAGAAGTCAACATTTTAGTCCAACGATCGGTGTAGGGGATGAACCTCAGCATCGGCTGACCAGATGTTTAAGGACTAGCACTCTTATCCATTCAGCCATGCTGGCCTCCATTTGTTTCTCTTTATCACCACCATCATCATCATAACGTGCCCTGCCAACTGGCATAGGTGTCATGTCTCTCCGCAGATCTTGGCCCTCTCTGTTCTGGACCAACTCTGTCAAAAAGAGAAACTGTGAGAAAGTTAGTTCAGTTTATTTTTGAGTGTGTCTTTGAATTCTTGCAGCGGCTTTATGCATGTATGCTTGTGCGGGCTATTGGTTTGCTGAGACTCCTGTCTGTTCCACTTTTCACATGAGGCACTGAGGAGCATTTTGTGTGATATTCACTGGCACAGGAACAGAGCATTACTGGGCAACACTTTGCTGTGAAGTTGGAACCGCGACTAACTGACTGACTAACTATTTTTTAATGTGTGATTGCATCTTAATGAAATGATCTCCATATTTTCAGAAACTGATTGCGTATGGCCACTTGACAGGAAACACTCCAGACTCAACCACACCAGGAAAATGTTTAATAGACCGTATAGTTGAAACAATATGTGGCTGTTTCAATGGACCACAGACAGATGAAGGAGTGCAGTTGCAGATCATAAAGGTGAGTACTGTATTAGCAGCTGTGGTAGGGTTGGTGTGCTCACTGATCAGAAATGGTCTAGAGTTATTCTCCTTCATACACCGATGTTAACCTGAATGTATTTCAAGGCAGCAGCAATCTTGAGCTTGTTGACATTCCGTAGATTTTATCCTGAAATGGGGGTGAGTGTAGATCACAATGATTTTCTCTGTTATACAAATGTTGACATTTTTGCAGAAGATATTTAGCTGTTATTTTATCAGTTCCACAATTTTATACATTTTATCAATAGTCGTCGTAATTCTCAGCATCTCAGATCTTTAGTTTATCGGACAAGTGGTATTTAGAGTTCAGTTCTCAGTAATGGAAGTGTTGGCTTTTTTCCCCAGTACAGCTTTGGGACTAGGAGGTTAAAGCAAGAGTTATGACTTCATTGCGCTGGGTTTGATCCCATATTGCTCGCCCTGTTTCTGTAGAGCAGCCAGACAAAGTGAGACAAACCTACTGCCTTGTAGTAGACTGGGGACAGTCAAAGGCTAGAGTTAGTTAGTTACATATCCTTTACAGGACATTACAGTCAACCCCAGCATTCTTTGGCTGTTTGTGATTTATTGGCAAGTGTATGTTCAGTAGTTTGCCATTGCATGCTGAACGATCGACACTCATACCATTGGAATGAAAACCAGATCAAGACGGTCTGTGTTTTGAATGCGGTATTGTGAATTGCGCTCATAACCCCTTCACCACAGCGAAAAGAAAGCAATCCCAAAAAATTGTTTGTTGAAATCAGATGCACCAAGCCATAGGCTTCTTTACAGCGTAACTAACTTTGTGCTGATGCCCATTCTGCATTCTCATAATTTTGTATGGTAAATTACTCAGCTAACTAAACTCACTTTGTCTAATTTAATAGTGTTTTTTCCTAAGTTTTATTTACATGTAGTTAGCTTTCCCTTTTACCATTGTTCAGCACCATCAGGCAAACCAACTTCTGAAGTGTTGCATAATTGATTTGATGTTTCAATATTTCTCCATACAGGCACTGCTGACTGTGGTAACATCCACAACATGTGAAATTCACGAGGGAACTGTCCTTCAGACAGTTCGTACATGCTACAATATATACTTGGCCAGCCGAAGTCTCGTTAACCGCATGACAGCCAAGGCTACACTGACACAGATGTTGAATGTCATCTTTAGCCGCATGGAAGCTCAAGCCGTGAGTTACATCTGTTTAACAGGAAAATGTATGTGCAGATACAAGAAAACAGTGGGATTGTTCTTTTTGGAGTGAACGAACATACTTTTATATCAAAGGGTTATAAATTGGGCATGCAGTCCCATCTACACTTGGGAACATGCCAAAATAATAAATTATTTCTACATAACTAATTAATACTAATTTTTAATATGGTAAAGGGAGTGGGAATTACTACAGGACAGTGATGCTTAATATATTAGGATGTTGTTATGGGGGGCTGTAGTGTGTCATGAGATAGTGTTAAATAGTTTATGGTTGTATTTGTATGGGTTGGTGGTGTCTTTTATTTGCTGTGGAAAAGTGTTACAAAAGAGTTGCAGTGCGTTAGGGTTGTTTTGTAAGGCTTGGGAATATTGTTTAGGCTTTTGCTATGTGTTGCATTATATTCAAACAACAGCCAGAGGTAATTTGGAACATTTTTATCTAAAATTTTGTGGATTATTTTTTCCTTGTTAAAAACAAAATGTTTCCAGAGAAGTAATAGTATTAGAGAATGGTATGGGGTGCATGAATTAACTTTTGTGTCCCAGACATTTATACAGTTAGCCAGCTCTGTCTTAGTTATTATTTTAACCCATTCTATTATAGACAGATTAAACTGGTCCATATATTCATTCCTATAAAATAACTTTCTAGGACATAATGAGTTTAAAAAATGATGCACGGAGTTACCATTGAACACAAGGTGTCTAGCTTGGTGGAGAATGGGTTGGTTAACAGACCACGGCTTGGAGAGAATGGTGTTGCAGGGAGTGACCAGATGATCTGGCTGACACTCCAAACTCTGAGAAAAGGCCAGATGGACACATAATCAGACTGCTACTGGTACTATTAGTATTGGGACTCTTTGCTGGCTGTTGGAGATGATGGATGGACTATAGGTATAGGAATGTCCTGAGTTCTGTTTATATCGAGTCTTGACTCAACTAAGAATGGGTTAAGGGGCATATGGCTTTTTGCATGTCTGGTGCGGGATGTTTCTCTTTCTTTCAGATAGTTCAGCACATCAACAGGAATGCCTTATGTACACATATTTGATATCCAAAATATGGCCCAGTTTTTATGGTCTTTGGTAAACTTTATGTAGATCTAATAGTAATTAGACTAACAGTAAAGTTTATATATGAAAAAGTTTGTTTCTGAATTTGGATTACGTATCTGAGAAAGAATGCAAGAAGGAAAAAAAAAACAATGTTAGCAAGTAAAATGGAAAGATTGAATAAATACTGGTACATCCAGCTTGAACAGAGCATGAAAAATAAAGTTGTTTATTTAAGAGGAAGACTATAACAAAGTCCGAATAAAAAGGACTAACTGACTCAGTTGGTTCTTTATAAATGGCGTTTTATTGCATTTTGATGACCACTACACGATTCTTGTTACAATTCCAAAATCAGGGACTTCTTTCTCTGGCCGTAGATGTTTACTGACTGCCCTAACAACAAACTACGTCACGACTTGAGCATCTCTCTCCTCATCCCATCCTGATGCTCAAGCGTGCTGTAGCTTTGCACACCTACATTCTGCTACAAGACGAAGGCCAAAGAAAAGATGGGTGCAGGATGTGGCGGAAGATCTCAAGATGGGTGTATCGGAAGCGGGGCATCTTGCTTATGATCAAGAGATTTTCCGGAAGGTTGTTATGGTTCTGCAAAGGACATGCTACTGAATGAATGAATTTAAAATATGGAAAATATTACTTCAGTCCAAAATTGTTTCCACTACATGCCAGTCTTTGGATCAGCCTTCTGCTGAATCAAGTCCCTTTTTTTATCTGCTGGTTTCCCAATCACATGATGTACACTGTCACATGAGTCGTTCATGCATCATTAATCCAACCTGTGGGATGTTAAGTTGTAAACACAGTGATTCTAAACTCACACATCTTTCCCTACCCAAACAGTCATGCAAATCATGATCTAGGATCATTACAAACAGACTCCCACCTTCACCTGGAGCAGCTGATTGACTTATCCTGGAAACAGCTTCAGGTGTAGCATGACCAATACCTGCAGGCGAATAAGATTAGTTGTTATATTGGGTTCCAGTTTTTCTGTTCTTACCTTATTTACCTTAAAATATGTAATTAATTTTTAGTAGCAAACAGGAACCATGGTGATATCAGGGTTATTACATTTGCCTGCCCAGGCAGTGGTTTTGGTTTCCCAGCGGAGACAGGATGAATTTTTCTCACCAGAGTGTCTTTGGTGTCCACCCAGCCTCAATATTGGTATGAGATAATCTTAAGAATTTTCTGGGAATTGTGTGGCAAGAAAAGATGATGAGGAAGGGAGCAAGCTACCACATCTCAAGTGCCATGGCCTAGAATATGTGAAGGCCTAACACTTCACTTACTGAACGTAAGCTTGCCCAGGAATCACAAACAGCCAGTAAATGCTGGAGTTGACCGCTACATCCTGTAAAGGGTATGCAACTAACTTTAACACTGTGCACACTAAAGGCAGTATCTACTGTAGCTTCACCTTCAGTAAGAAACATGAACATTTTGCATACTATTATGTCTTGTATACAATACCACAGGCAGAGGAAGAGAAATCTCCAGACCGAAATGACAGTAAAGACGGTAAAAAGTTGGATGGAGAAAACAACAGGATAGAAGTAAATTATCTTCTCCATTAAAATTGTTTAATATGTTCATAAAGAATTTGTAGTAAACATCTATTTGATGTTTGATGTATTGTTATCTGTTTATAGTCATTAGTTTTTAGTGTGAATATATCTTAGTCTTGTGTGTTGTTGTCCATTTACAGTCATTAGTCAATGTGAATTTATCTTATTTGTGTGTGTTGTTATCGATGTATAGTCTTTGGTCTTCACTGTGAATATATATTAGTCTTGTGTGTTATTATCCATTTATAGTCATAAGTCTTCAGTGGGTCTATATCTTAGTCTATATAGACTATGAGTTCAAAATGAGCCAAAAAAATTAACATGTTGTTGAAAACTGTTAGAATTATTTATGTTTATTTTATTAAGCCTGAGCAAAATTTTGCATGTCTGATGTATGGCATGCAGATAATATCTATAATTACTGACTCAACATTAGCATGGAAATTCATGTTCTTCAGTTATCAGTTTTGTTTATGCGCCTATTCCATCATGGACCATGAACATAGCAATGCATCTGAGGTCTTCACCAGGTTCCCACAATTTGTCAATGTGTGTCTTCTTTGGGTCAGATTTCCATTCTTTAGCCAAATCTAGGTGGTCCTGCAGAATATGCTGTGATATTTGCTTCAGTGCTTCAGGGTGGCTGAGACTCCTTGAGTGAAGGTGTGCTCTGAGCTTACAATTTCTGTTTTGATTTGAAGATTTTGGTCTACTCATTTCTGCTATGCTTGTTTATTGTATCATGCTGTGGCCCATTTTTGTTTTCTCCATTTAACGTACAAATGAACATTATCCCTTATATACACAGTAAATGTTTACAACGTAATTAACACTGTGCATTTTGCTGAGCACTAACCTGTGGCATGACGTATGTCTGTGGTCATAAATATCATGGACAGTAAATGCATGTATTTTCTCTTAATTATAGCTATACTGAGTTGTAAATTATTTAGAGGCATGCAACTGTAAATGCCTTACAGTAAGCAGTATTTACTGATAGTGACATTTATATGTATTGATTATAGGCTAGTTGAAACTGTAAACCCCCAATTTATTGAAGGCTTATTATTGCTTAGTGGAGCATGCTTTGCCTGCCAGTCCATGGCCATGAGTTTGAATTCACATTGATGTGGTTTTTTCAAATGTACATGGGTTCTCAGGTTGGGCCAGTCTAAAAGGGGTACCGGGAAATGTCTTGGGAAGTAAAGGCAACTGACTTAATGTTGACCTCATCACCACTCGGTGGGCATGCTAGCAGAGTTGACAGTGAACTGTGTTTGTAATGTGATGGGTACGATCTGATGCTTGTTCGACGCATGGGCTCATCGCTTGTCAAAGTGAGGGAAATATTGGCCACCTGTTCTTCTGTGCTCTCAGGCCTACAGAATGTGATGACGCTGTCACATCACAGACGATTGGCAGGAAATTGCTTCGGGACTTTGATTGAGGTTTAAAGATTTGGCTCACTTTGAACTCATAAATTCATTATTTAGATACATCACCATTCACGTGATAATTGGTCTATACAAATATAGGGCTAGCACCTTATGCCTGATGTAGCTCCAGTTGTGTAAAAAGGGTCCTTTACATTATTTATTACTCAGTATAATACACCATAGCAGGAATGTTGGGATAATGGTTAGGACATTACGCTGATAATAGCCTGAGCGCAATCGGACAAGGATTCTATGTCAGCTCTCCTACATTAGCCACAGGAGGGACAGACTGGCCTCCTATTCCTCCATGCACTAAGACCTTCAAAATGGGATGGTGCTCACACTTCATATACCCCCAGCAGTCTCCAGTTGAGAGACTTTTCTTGTTGTTGTTTGTATTGTGATGTTATAAAGAATTTTAGGATCAAATGTGGAAATATATGAAGCATTCGTTGCAAAGAAAAAAATTACGGGTTTGGTTTCAGCTCTGCAGAGTTGCTTGTGTTATTTATTAGGGGATATGTTAATTAATTGTACTTTGTTCTTGTAGGAGAAGAAGTCTCATGTTGACGAGGGTGTTTCTGTTCAGAATGGAGATGACGTGGCTGACACTGGAGAGGAAGATAGCACAAAGATTTTACAAGGTGTTTTTGAAAATCATCATTTGATCATCATTTAACAGGTCCCTTAACAGAACATCACTTTTATTACAAACTGCTTATTACAAACGGTCAGTCTGGGCCTCTTCCGGGAACCATGCCTTTCCTCACTGTTTTTCCCCCTAACCACTGTAATATTTAACATGACCCATTTATGAGCCAGTTTTCTTCGATGTTCCGATCTGGTAGAATGTCAGTATTTTTGCCTTCTTGGTCCATGCTATTCTAAGAATTGTTCTGTAATATTTCTTTTTTTTTAAATCTTTTGGTTTCTTCTTTAGATGATGTTTAATATTATTATTATATGTATAAAACATATCTAAATTTGTTTGCCGTTGTTTTTCTGGCTTTTAATCAAGTAATGTTTAGACGTAAATAAACATTTAAATCTGGCAACTGCTTGAGACTGTCTGGTTGCCGATTTCAATATAAATGACGCAGTATACTCAAATATAAACAATGAATATCTCTTGGAAACAAAAAATGAAAATCTTGCTAAGTGTAATGTTTGGGGAACAGCAAGAAGTGTGCTTTGATTACATACACCTGGAAAAAATGAATTTTCTTCACTGCTGTCATCAACAGAATGACTACTACATATGGCTTTTTAAAAATTTTTCTGCTTTTTTAGTTTTCAGCATTAATTGTTAGGTTATTTCAGTTGACTGCAGAAATGACTTGGTTACATGCAATAGTAGTATGTGAGTTGTTAGGGGTGGGTATTGATCAGTATGCATGAGATGTGTGGAAGAGAGCAGATAATACAACCTTCCACAGTGTTCTCTAACAATCCTTGCATTAATTTTTAGATGAGCACAGATTACAGAACCATGAAAAAAGTCCAGATGCTACATCAATCAAGGAGGCAAGTGAAGCAGACGCAGACTCTCCGGAGGCAATAGTGTCCAGCATTTTATCCAATATTGTGGATGATGTAGTCAGAGGTAGGTGGATCCATGTTAGTGTGAGATTCTGCGGAAATAGTGTCCAGCATATTATCCGAGACTGTGGATGATGTAGTCAGAGGTAGGTGGATACATGATACTGTGTGCAGGTCAGCATGGTCGAATGGGTAAGAATGCATGTTCTTAAACATCCGTTGTGCTGATGCCGAGGTTAGCAGTTCAGCCTCTACACCGCACAGCTGGACTAAAATGTTGACCTGTCGTCCTTGACTTGGGGACGTAAATTACAAGTACTTCTGAAGTCAGAGTGGGTTTGCCTGATGGCGAGGAACACTGTTAATATGGAAAGCTAATCCACACACAAAATTCAGTCTATCGATTCTATAAATAGTGTGTATGGACTACCCTTGAGTTAAAAGCAAGTGAGGAAAAAAAAAGATAGAAAAAAACACATGATACTGTTAGATTCTACGCGTCTGAAGCCATAATTCAGCACATTTGAGTTTGAAACAATGTCATTATTGTTTACATTTTGATGCTCTTTCATCTGGATTTTTATAAGTTGATATTAAGAATGTCATTTGGCTGTAAAAATTAGACGTCTCAGCAACATTGGCATAAAAGGCTAGTTTATTTGTTTGAATTATGTTTGGATTTCTTGATTTCATGAAACAAAACTTCCTTTTCCCAAAACACAGCCTTGCAACCCAGAGACACACATAGATATGTGGCATGATTGCAGCACTGACAAGCATGCATTTGTTTTCCTGTTTGCATGTGGCATTATACATGGAAGTGTGTGCGTGCATGTATGTTACAAAAAGAGAGAGAGAGATTGGTTGATTCATTGATTGTGGCATTATACATGGAAGTGTGTGCGTGCATGTATGTTACAAAAAGATCCACACCGTTGCAATTTGGAACTAAATATTCAATAAATATATTTGAAGTAATGAACTATTTAATGAGGTAAAAAAATTTATTGCACGCATTTCTGACAATTTAATAGGAAAATTAATATGCTCTTATAGCAGTTGTCGTAAATGAAATTGTATCGTATTAGCTGTCCTTATAGCATATGCAAAGGTATTCCCAAAGAAGACACTGCCATTAGCATGTGAAATGTTACAAAGCCACATATTCTAGACCAGACAAAGGAAACCTTTGGCACGCATGCTAATCGTGGCACATGGAGCGGTTTTCAGTGGCACACTGAGTTAATTGAAATACAGTATATGATCTCATAAAAAAATTTAATTGAGTCAATAGAAGGATATAATTCTTTTAAAGCCGTTCCTGTTGTTACTTCCCTTCAAAATGAAAGTTGTTAGACATCGGAGGTAAGAATGTGCGATCTGGTGCAAAAAAGTTTGTATGGAGCAATAATGTCTAACCTTGACGATATTCTATTTGCATCCTGTCCTTCTCCTAGTCCCCCGACTACCCCCACAGCAACTCTATAGTTCTCTCGGCTGTATTATACTCATGCCAGCACAGTCTGTTGACCGTACCACAAAAGTGGTAGATGATGTCCGCTGATTTCATGACTTTTTGACACACGAGTATGGATGAGATCATGATGGACTTAAGCTGGCATGCCTATATTAACTGTGCAACATTACTTCGGTCCAGTAGTACAAAACAAAATACCCCCAAAAAAATGTTCCCACCCCTGTTCTAGGCCATGTCTTAAGCTGGAGTGGCCAGCACCATCTGTCATATCTTTCCTTCCAGAATAATTCCCTGAAAATTATCTGGTCCCATTTTTATCAGACTGGATCGACCCCTAATCCGTACTGGTCTGGAAAAAAAATAATCCTTCCATTGCTGAACTCTGACCACTTTCTGGACAAGCCTGCAGACTAACCATTGCTCTGATGTTAGCGAATACTTGCTTTTTGAATATAAGGCCTTATTTACTTGCGATTTGACCCTCATGAAATCTTGTATTTGATCTTTAGTTTGTGCATTTAAGCTAAATGTCCTATGTGATGTCTCTTCTCCCACTGTGTGAGAACTTGCTACTTTGTAGTGATTTATTACAATAAGATCCGGAATGCACTGCACTCCTCTTCCTTCTCCTTCTTGTCTTCTCTTCCTTCTTCTTCTTGTCTTCTCTTACTTCTTCATCTTTGTCTTTGTCATTTTCTTCCTTTTTCGCTTTCTAATTTTTATTTTCAATGTCTCCTCCTCCTCCTCCTCCTCCTCCTCCTCCTCCTCCAATATTGATAAGTATATGTTTTTTGTTTCTAACAAAAAATCTCTAATTTTTGTGCATGTTGATTTCTCTTGAATGGACCACAAAATCTTTGCCTCATATCCTTTTCTGCTCATCTCTTTTCTGCATGCCTTGCGGTTTGTTCAGAGGTAGATGTCCAGTCCTCTGGAGTACAGGGGGATGCTGTGGTCAACAATTGTCTGCCAAATACTGCACAAGAACCACAGCAGCCACAGCCACCCAACCACACCCAGGACCAGCAACAACAGCTGCCTTCCGTAGTAACTAATTCTAGTGAAGGTGAAGTTTGATTCTTATCATCTCATATTCTGTTAAACCCTTCTGAGTGATTAGTAAAATAAAAAACCCTTTTATATACCTCTGGCCCCTTTGTGTATATGGTGCTGGCCACATACTTGTATAGACCAATCAACACTCACTAGGTGATGTGCTCATTATCATATCAGCTGCCTTTACTTCCCAGGACAGCTCCTGGTGTCCATTTTAGGTTGAGTTGACCTGGAAGTCTAGTTCAATTTGGAAAAAAATCCGCCTTGATGGGGATTCAAATATATGATCACCTGGCAGCAGGCAGGCAGGCAGGTGGGCTAGCCATTGCACTAGTTAATTAGTTAGTTAGACATGGTTCCAACGGACAGTTAGAGCATTGCTTTGCTGATCCGGCAGCTTCTGCAGCTTGTCTTGTTCCAGATGTATTGGTGTCACCTTTCCTATGGAGTAAACTAGACAGGCCGAGAGAGGGATCATGCTGCATGGGCAGCATATGGTCTGTAAATTCAGCCCAGGCTTTGTGTTATGGAGAGATAACCCCATTTTACAAACTATCGTCTGTCAAGATGACAAAGTGCCAGTCATGGTTCCAACTTCACGGCATTATTCTTCATTCCTGTGCCAGTGAATATCACACAAAATGCTCCTCACTGCCCTATGTGTAAAGTGGAATAGACAGGAAGGAGTCTCGATAAGCCAATAGCTAGCACAGATACACTGTGCATAATGCCACCGCTAGAATGCCAAAGCAAAAGTCCTCCACATAAAATACGGTTCATATCGATGGAAGTGGCGTCACTAGAAAACCAGCAGCCACACATTACTGCATTAAAAGTCGAGAGGATTGACTTCATTGTCCCGGGATTTATCCCATATGGCTCGGTCCCTTTCCAGCGACGACCCCCAGATGTCTCTGAGAAAAATGCACTCGTGAACCAAAAAGGCAATCCAGTCAATTCCAAGCGACAGGCCGACCGCCATCGTTCTGAACATGCTACAACAGCCGTGGACAGATGTAAAAACATTCCAAACAAAATTCACAGCTCACAGTGTAGTGACACACTCAGTAGCAGGGTGACGGAACCATGCACTACCAGTCCAACACGAGGAAAATGCGGCTGCAAATCGTAGCCAGAAGCATAAATACTCCAGAGGCTTAACGGTTCAATTGCATATCCGCCATGTTGGAGATCAAAAATCCAGCCATTGTACTACCATAGCTATCTCTTTGGGGTTACAATTTGGATATACAGGGTGTTTGTAAAGTTTCACTACACTTTGTATGTAGAACAGCTGTTTGTTGGAGAGTATGTTTTCTGTCTTTGCAAACGGAAAACATACTCTCCAACAAACAGTTGTTCTACATTCAAATTGTAATGAGACTTTACAAACACCCTGTATTTCTTTGCTTTCAATTTATCTCTCATATGCCCTTGATTGTGGGACCATGCAGCCCCCCCCCCCCCCCCTTTCAACCACTGCTCTTCTGGATTCGACCCAATCTAATAAAATGAGTACTAGATCATTTTCGGCATTGTCTGGGAATTGTCTTGGACAGGATGAACTGGCCACACTACTTCATTATACCATGATCTAGAATATGTAGAAGATTCAAGGTATATCTGTGAATCCTATACAGTTAGTGAAAAAGCAACTATAAATCCCTTGAAGCCTCAGAGAAGTGATTTTACAGAAGAATGCTGAAAATTCTTTGGATAGCCAAAATGACTAATTTAAACATTTTGTAAAAGGCTAAATCACAAAAGCAACATATAACATCAGAAATAGGCAGTTGTCATTTTTTTGGCCTTAATGTCTTCTTCTTCTTCTTCTTCTTCTTCTTCTTATTCTTCTTCTTCTTCTTCTTCTTCTTCTTCTTCTTCTTCTTCTTCTTCTTCTTCTTCTTCTTCTTCTTCTTCTTCTTCTTCTTCTTCTTCTGCTTCTTCTTCTTCTTCTTTCTGCTTCTTCTTCTTCTTCTTCTTTTGTTCGTTTGACGTATGTCTATGTTTGAAATGTTGCCTCTAGTATGTATTTGTTCTTTTTTTTTGTGTGCACTCAATGATCATAAAATTTATCTTCCATTCCTTATATTATTAAAAAAGAAAAACTGAAACATGACACCTGGAAATATTTGTGGAAAGAAATATACAAGAGAGCAGTGAGAGAAGATTCTTGATAACCTTGTTTGTCATGGCACAGAAAGGTCTGAGCACATGATGTGATACATGCTGTTGGAGATCACAAGATGTGCTGAAGTATGATCACCGATGCCTGTCAACAAGGCACTCAGTGGTGATCATGATGGCATGGCATGATGTCAGCACAGAAGCATGCTTAACATTTTTCCTAGGTTTGAATTTGGCATTGTGCCGAACTAACATGTTATACCAAAAATACTAATTACACTGTTGTATTTGAGCATTTCACAATTTCTACTCTGTTTCCTGAACCTTTTTTCTTGTTCAAAATTTTAATGTCATTTGAAAAAAATACAAGATTTTGACAGTAATACGAAGAAATGTTGTTTCTCTGGTAGTCTTGCTAATGTGGTGAAGCCAACATAGTATAATCATCATCATCATTCTAATCCGTTGCAGAAGATCAGGTTGAATGCACAAGATTTTTATAAAGATGGAAAGCAATGGAGATATTAAAATAAGATTACAGTAGACAAGAGGTGCTTTCATAATATAAAGTTTGTGGGAGTCAAAAGAAATTAAGTTAGCACTAAGCGTACAGTATTTAACTCCAATGTCAAATCAGTCCTACTCTATTTATCATTAACATGGGAAACAACTACAATGACTAATAATAGATCACAAACATTCATTAATTGGTGCTCGTGCAGTATAGGGGAACTAAAATAGTATGACATAATAACCAGTGTGGACTTCATGGAGAGAACTGAACAAATTCAAATAAACCATGAGGTGGTGAAAAGACATTGGCGCTGAAGAGGACACTGCATTATTAGGAACCCACTAAACAAATGAAATGGGAGACCTAAACAAACATGGGGAGAAGAGGATTAAAGATAGTGGTGTATAATATGGGAAGAACATGGGTAGAGCTGCAGGGGATAGCAAGAGATAGGATTGGAGTGAGTTGATTGTGGGCTTATACTTCAGTGGTGGATTAACTGATGAAGTGCCATGGGATGATTAGTTGTCTTAAACGAGTTCCCGTATCTGCCATGGGCTTATATAATTGCTGAAATATTGTCATTGGTTATAATACACCATGTATGCTACCACATTAACGACTTTAGAGTCATAACTGTGACACACCTCTACTTACCATTTCCTGCCATCCATTTTTCTTTCGTCCGAACTTACTTTTTGCTTGGTACTGAATCTGTTTTTTAAAAAAAAGAGAGAGAGAATAAATGTGTCAGTTGATTAAATGAGTAGAAGTGTGAAATGTAAATTCATTAGTTGAGTTGGATTCTTTAGTGTAGTATGTTGTAGTGTGTATTTGTTGGTTGAGTAAGGTTGTAACACGGATCTATTAGTTATAGCTGCACTTCTGTCATTCTTCAACCATGTTTATGACCTCCATCAGGGGTGCCCCTGTCTCCTGACGACAGTGCAGAAGGTACGGAGGGTGGAGAGCAGTTCCATGGAGCATTTAGTCATGTGTTACAGAAGGATGCTTTCCTAGTGTTCAGAAGTCTTTGCAAGCTTTCAATGAAGCCTCTGGGTGATGGTCCACCAGACCCAAAGTACGTCATTTTAGATGTCTTATAAATATATTATATTACATTTGCATTCATCCGGGATGTTGTTTTAGACATGATTTTGTGTTTAATATTTGAACATTTTGGCTGACACATCCGACTTATTCAGGCATTTGTTGGCCTGGTTACCTTCCCGAGTGTTTCATAGGACGTTTGATTCTCTCTGTTGTGTTATCCCCATCCCAGATGGTCCATTTAGAACCGCCGAAGACATCCCAGTCAGCCCTCAAGGCAGGGGCAGACCATGCGTATTCTCCGCCATCCAAGGAGGCTTCCATAATTGCAGAGTTGACACAAATGCTCTGGTACTGGGCTGACACAAGGAATCATCACACCCCACCAGTAGCTGTGCTACCATCGGCTTAGCTCTTGGGGTTACTGGAACACTCAAACCCCTCTGCCCAGTTAAGGTGGAGACACTGCAGGGGGCGTTATGGGTTTGAATCCACATTGGCAGATTCTTTAAAATTGACTTGGCTCCCTGGTCGACTCATGCTGAAATGGATACCAAAAAATACCTCTGGCACGATACTGATCATGTCACTCAATAAGAGCCGAATAGTCTATACAACTGGTTCCTGTACCATACGCACAATGGGCCTTAATGCGTGTAAAATGGTCCTGTACTGTATTTATACAAGGAGGGTTCAAATTAAAACCGTAACAGTGTGATAGAAATTACAATAAGAATTGTCTTGTAACCTGTCAATATGGTTGTTAAGAGTGTTAAGCATGTGACATCACATTGCAGATGAACACGGTGATGTCATAAGGACAGTTTAAAGATTCCCCCTTCCCCCCATTTTTGACATGCACCAAAGAGGATCTGTGTTCTGTTATCCATTTTCTGTTATCAGTAAAGGGGTGGAACCTATAGACATTTATTGGAGAATGAAGGTCCAGTATGGTGATGCATGCCTGTCAGTCCAGCAAGTGTTGGAGTGGAGTAAGGAGTTTCAAAACGGCGTGACTTCTGTGATAGACTGTTCACGACCGTGTCAGGCACACTGAGTTGTGACCCGAGTCAATTGCAGCTGTTTAAACTTCCCACTCCACTCATACACTTGCTGGACTGACAGGCATGTATCACCATACTGGACCTTCATTCGCTGATGACAGTATTGACAGGTGACAAGACAATGACATGATTATTGTAATTTCTATCACACTTTTAAGGTTTTCATTTGAACAGACAAGTTGAAAAACACATAATGACAGTGGAAGTGTGGTTTCTGAGGAAGGTGCAAGGAACACCATGAAAAAAAACAGTGAGCAGGTTTTACAAGAAACAAAACCTTAGATTAACCCTTTACAGGGCAGACGCTTGTTCGTTTTGTAGCCCTGAACGGGCAAGATTTTTTCAGGTTCTGTAAAAATTTCGGGGCGCGTTAGTAAAAACATCACAAACAAGGTGTTAGTCAACAGATTTTAGTTAAATAAACAACACAATGAAGGGAAAAGCATGCAGAATATGTTACTCACGTGATTGTTGCCGGTAATCCATATATGAACACAAATATTTACGAAATACGGCATGTTGTTTGTGATTTTCCGTCATCTATACGGCAATTTACAAACACATTTTCAGAATCATAATCACTTTCTTTCAAGTCCGACTCACGACCTGCTAATGCAAAGTAACGCTTTGCACTGATATCTAGCTCCGATTAATAATCAACTTCGTGCCCTTTAATGTCATTTAAATTGAACAGAGCGAAATCTCGGCTATCACTTGAAGAATCGCCGAAATCCATTTTGAAAAACAGCGTAAAACTATCAAAACAAGTCCGTAAAAGTCTGTTCAAAGTCATTGTAGCGCGTTTACAAATGGCGGCCACGTTGTCAAGCTATGGGCGAAAGTGAAAGTAGCCGACGGAAGTGTCGGAAAGCCGAGAGATCGCGTTTTTACAATGCATAATAGTATCGGCCGGAATCGGACGTTACGCTCGTATTTAGAGACCGGCCGGTAACGGACGCTACGCCTTGTAAAGGGTTAATTCAAGAAATTAAATGTATACAGTTAAGATTATTTTGTACATGTTATGAAGAGAAATAACTGGAAAACTTAATGACAACTGGCAAGATTGAGGAGAAAAGAGCAAGGAAAAGGGAGAGTAATAAATACCTGGATGGCTTGACCACATGGTATGAATGGGACAAGACACTGGCCTGATCCATGGCTATGGTGATCGTGTGAGATGGCGAATGATGACCGGCCACACTTATCTGCATGGCACGTAATGGTAATTTATCTTTATAGGCAATTGACATACTTAATATTCATCTTTTAAACAGTATGTTTCTGTTCCATGATTTTGTAACATGAATTCATTAGTTGAATTGGCTATTATAATCATTAATTGCTTATATATTTGCGTTTCATTATGTCATTATGAAGTTATTTGATGCATCTAATTTCATATGTTTCAGATCCCATGAACTTCGCTCCAAGATCCTCTCATTACAGCTCCTCCTGTCCATCCTTCAAAGTGCTGGTCCAGTATTCAGAACAAACGCCATGTTTATAAATGCCATCAAGCAGTACTTGTGCGTGGCATTGTCCAAGAATGGAGTTAGCTCCGTGCCTGAAGTGTTTGAGCTGTCCCTCACCATCTTCATCACCTTGTTGGCCACCTTCAAGCAACATCTCAAGATGCAGATTGAGGTTTGTATGATCATGTTTGTCCATCAAGAATGATGATGACCATTCATTTCATCCAGTGGATAGTGCTCATCTATACAGATGGATCTGTTGTAAAGCAGCAGAGAAATGCGTGGGCATTTACAGCCCGTTCAGCGGGCCGAACCATTCAAGAATCCAGTGGTGCCCACTCTATGACCACAAGCAGCATGACAATGGAGGTGATGGCAGTAACACAGGCTTTCATTTGGCTAGAATCACAGCATTATACCAACGTGTGTGTACTATGTGATTCAATGTGCATGATTCGGAAGGTCGAAGCGGGATCTGTACGTCACCAGTGGACTGATTCGCTGCGGAAGTCTGTTGTCCGCAAAGTCACCTTCATCTTCGTCCCGGGACATGCGGGAGTCGAGGGAAATGAACAAGCTGATAAACTGACTGGCTCTGCACCCCTTGCAGATGGCCAGCCCATGCATCGTGCTGATGTTATTAACGTCCTTAAAGATATGTCGAGAGCAGAGGACTTTGAGGTCAGTGAATCCACGTCGCTGTCCAGGATGAAAGACTTGGGAGTAGGAATCGTCACGGCCAGACACGAGAGGTACATCGGGAAGATGAGGTGCCTCGTCAAACTAACACAGAACTGGCACCATTAGCCACCGGACGCTGATGCACATGCTGGGGGGAGGATCTGAGCACCTATGGACCTGTCCGGAGTGCAATGAAGATACCCCAACTGATAACTAATAACTGATAACAGCGGGGTTGAAAGTATGGAGCCATGAGTTCTAAGATGGCTAATAAGGCCTATTTTGGCTCAAAATGTTCTTTGTCAATGTGGACAAAGAATGTTTAACATTCCAGGAGGAGGATCTCCTGCAGTGGTTTTTTTTGTCCAGCCTTTTTTTCACAGCTCTTGCAGTCCTGTTTGCTTCACAAGTGACTACACCCATGCGTTATGACATACTTCACACGGATTTCGGTATTTGGCAGTAGTTTCCCAATTGTCGTGTCAAAATCCAAAAGTTTTTAGTGAGATCTTCAAAGTATCTTTAAAGCGTGACCTCTGGCCACCTTGGGAGCGTTTACCACGGTGCAGCTCGCCGTAAAAATTTCATTTAGGGAGCCTGTGATCTGACATGCGAGTCAAGTGACCAGCCCAGCGAATCTGATTCTTCATTAGTAGAGATTGGATGCTGGGCATGGATGCTGTATGATCAAATGTTGTATTTGGATGTTAGCATGGCCAGATGGATAAGAGCGCTCGCTTTTAAACTTCCAGTGTGCTGATGCCGAGGCAGCGGATCCAACCCCTACATAGGTTATTTGGGCTAAAATGTTGACTTCTTGTACTTGACTTGGGGACGTAAATTACAAGTACCTCAAAAGTCGGAGTGGATTCGCCTGATGGAGGCGGACACTGGTAATAGGGAAAGCTAATTCACATGTAAAAACCAGCCCAGTGCACTAGAAGTAGTAGCACGTGTATGGACTACACTTCAGCTCAAAGTTAGCGAATGCGAACACATTTTTTAAAATGTTTTATTTGACAGATGTCCAGTGAAATTTATTCATAATAGAGACCTTGTATAGGATTTTGTGCGGTGACCATGCAACCTGTTTGTAATGTTGAACTAATTCCATGCTTGTTTTACCCAGGTGTTCTTCAAGGAGATCTTTCTCTACATCCTTGAGACACCCAGCAGCTCATTTGAACATAAATGGATGGTTATCCAGGCTTTGACGAGGATTTGTGCAGGTACTAACATGTGTATCTGCATGATAGAGTAGTAGCTTTACTGTCATAAAGAACTGGGGTCTGATTCTTCATGAAGTGATTGATTTTGGTTGATGAGAGAGAGAGAGAGATAGAGGGAGGAGAGAGAGAGAGAAAGACGTGTGTGAGAGGAAATTCATCTTTCTCTGTCTCTTTGTTTGTTTTTTTGTCCTTCTTTCACTGTGTATGTCTCTCTTTGTGTCTCATTCTCTCTATCTGTATCGTTTTTCTCCATCCTACTCTCGCCCTTCTGTTTCCTCTCTCATATTGTCTGTTCCTCTCTCTTTGTCTCTGTCTCACTCTCATTTTGTCTCCTATGCTCTCCCCATAGCTGCTTCTCTCTCTCTTTATACATTCTTTTCCCTCGTCCCTATTCTGCTTTCTGATCTCTGTTTCTCTTTATGTGTCTCCTATCACAATCTTTCTCTTCTGTTTCTCACTGATTATTTCACTGTCCTCTCAACCCTCTACTCTTTCACTCTATTCTGAAATTTTCTTTGTCTCTCACTTCTTTCCTTTCTTTGCTTCTCTCTTTATCTCTTTTACAGTCTCTCCCACCCTCTCAACACGTATTTGCATTATGTGTACACATACAGACTATATTGTAGTATTTTGATATTCTCTAATAAAAGTACTAATATCAACACAATTGAAATACTTTCATTTTGTTTGTAATGTTTTGTCTGCTTACACTTGCACAGACAAAACATTACAAACAAAATGAAAATATTTCAGTTGTGTGATATTAGTACTTATTTGAAGATATGTGTATGCATATGCACAGACACATACATACATAAGTGAAACAGTAAGCCACCCATTTGCAAATCTAGAGTCATGTTAGGTATATGGTGCTAACCCCATATTGTTATATATCACCCCGCATTCACTGGGTGTTGTGGTCATTATCACCTAGTTAACCCTGTAGCTCAGGTCAGCGTTGAAAACATGCTTGCCTCAATGGAATTTGAATACATGACCGTAGGTCAGCATGGCCGAATGGATAATAACGCATATTCTTGAAAATCCTGTGTGGTGATGCCAAGTTAAGGGGTTCAATCCCTAGACCAGACAGATGGACTAAAATGTTGACCTATCGTCCTTGACTTGGGGACGTAAATTGCAAGTACTTCTGAAGTCGGAGTGGGTTCGCCTGATGGCGAGGGACACTTTTAATAGGGAACGCTAAACCACATTCAAAATTCAGTTAAGCTACTACTAGAAATAGTGTGTATGGACTACGCTTGGGTTCAAAACAATCGAACATCCAAAAAGCAATACATGACCACCAGGCAAGTGTGCTAGCCACTCCACCATCGCAGTTCCCACACAACTCTACCATCTTCAGTTAATTTTGTGATGTTTCTCTCTTCAGATGCTCAGTGTGTTGTAGATATTTACCTCAATTATGACTGTGACCTGGCCCTAGCAAACATATTTGAACGCCTTATCAATGACCTGTCGAAGATCGCTCAAGGACGGCAGGCACTAGAACTAGGTTTGTTTGTGTGATTGTTTTTAATGAAGTGATTTCTTTACAATCTGCAGATCTCCAAACATGTGTATCATGTCGATGTGTCTTGACCTATAAAGATCCTTTGTGTGGTCAATGAAGCAAAAATGTAGTTCTTTGTTTACTTCTATAAAATTCTCTATTAATATCAGTAAAAATGTAGCATTTTAATCTTATTTGTTAATGGTCTGTTTTTATAGGCCATGTTTGGGAATAACTGATGTTTATGTAAAATGTGTACATAAATCAAAACAACACCAACAACAAAACACACACACACCCACCCACCACCCACCCACATGTATATAAATTATTCCCAATGGCTCCTGGTGACACATGAAGATGTAGGTCCCCATTTGAAGCCTCTAATAGACCTCATCATGGTTGTGAAGCTTCAGTACCTCTGTTCCATAATCACCAATGAGTAATAAACAGATTTCATGAACAAACGTGAAAATGTTTATGTAGCATCTTCCAGTTAAAGGTGTGAGGTATGACTCAATTGCACTGATTTCTACTCCATCTGGTTTGGTCTCTGGCCACAGAAAGGCAAGCTGCCTGCCAGAGCACCCCACATAGGTAAAAAGTTCCATTTCTGGACGTAGCAGTCAACCCGAGCATTTTGGGTTGTTTTTGATTCCTGGGCAAGTTTACGTTCAATTCTTTGCCATTGCTTTCTGAACGACCAACAACCAGACATAGGTGAAAACCAACACAAAGCAGTTTGCTTCCAAATCACCCGCAGCTGTGTTTCGAACGCAGTATGCAGGATTACGAATACTTCTGAACTTATCATTATTTCTATTTTTGTGTGCCTGCATCACCAGACTGAGGTAGAGGTCTAGTACTGATAAATTTGTGAGTCAAGATATGGGTTTTTTTCACACATTTACTAATAAACCAATTAGCAATCCCACTAACCACGCTCGAAACACAGCTTTGGGTGATTTGGAAGCAGACTGACTTGTGCTGGTTTTCATACAATAGTATGAGTGCCGGTTGTTCAGAAAGCAATGGCAAACTCCATCCATCCATCATGTGCCATGCCGGTAAGCGTGGGCGGTCATGTTCTGCCATCTCACTCGATCAACAGAGTCGTGGATCAGTTCCGTGTTTCTGTCTCGACCATGCCACAAGGCCAAGCCATCCAGATACTTGTTTCTAGGTCTTCCCCTTGGTCTGTTCCCCTCGATCTTACCAGTTGTAACCAAGTTCTCCAAATCATTTCTTCTCATAACATGCCCAAAAAATTGTGACTGTCTACGTCTAATGTCTCTGATCAGTTTACGATCTTCATTTGTTTCTTGAAGGACTTGTTCATTGGTCTTTCTGGCTGTCCATGGTATTCTTTGCATTTTCCTCAGAAACCACATCTCTACAGCCATCAGATGTTTTTCAGCCTGGCTGCTCATTGTCCAAGCTTCACATCCATATAAAAGCACAGGCTCTATGTAGCATCTCAACACTCTTTTTCTCGTTTCAATTGACATCTTTTTATTGGTCAGTATGTTTTTCATCTTGCTAAAGGCTACTTTTGCCATGGCGATTCTTGTTCTAATCTCTTCAAGGCATCTCCCATCAGATGTTATTACTGTTCCGAGATAATTGTACCTATTCACTTGTTGAAGAATATTCCCATTTACTTGTATATTACACTGTGGTATTTCTTTCTTCCTAGTGACGACCATAATCTGTGTCTTTTTACAATTTAATTCTAACCCTTGTTGTTCACTGTGTGTAACAACCGCATCTACTAAATTTTGCAGGTCCTGTTCATTGTCTGCAATCAAGACTGTATCATCTGCATATCTAATGTTATTGATGCATCGTCCCCCAATGTTGATTCCTTCCATATTTTCAATATTTCTGAAAATATTTTCACTGTACTGGGAAAACAGATCTGGAGACATTACACATCCCTGTCTCACACCTCTCTTAATAGGCTGATATTGGCTTACTTCATTATCAACTCTTATGGCAGCTTGTTGTTTCCAATATATGTTTTTTACAAGTCTAAGGTCTTTCCCATCAATTTGTAGATCTTCAAGCATCCTTATCATGTTGACATGTCTCACTTTATCAAAAGCCTTTGTGTAGTCAATAAAGCAAAGGTGTAGATCTTTGTTTACTTCTATAGAACGTTCGATTACGGTTCTCAGTATATACACAGCATTTACTGTACCCTTGCCGACTACAAACTACTGAACATAAATTACCAAGAAATGCACAAACAGCCAAAAATGCTGGGGATGTCTGCGACATCCTGTAAAGGACATGAAACTAGCTTAAACCAATAAATTGATAGCTTGGGGTCAGAGGGTTAAAAGATTGTAGCTTGTCACATTCCAATCAAACAAGAACATACATTGTAATAAATAAAATTGTGCACGTGGAGTTCTCAGTATAAAATACTTTTTCGATTACATTGTGTCAAAAAATAATTCCACATATCAGGTCTTCATTGAAGATTTCAAGTGAAGCCCAAGTGTGAGAGGTTAAGAGTTAACACTTCATTACACCAGGTTTCACCCAATATGCTGGACCTGTCTGTAAAGGCAAATCCTTTATAGAAGATGTTAGAATAACTATTATATTTGTTCAAGAATACTCATGTATATATCTTGTTGGTGGTTCATGCACTTGTTTTGGTTACTAAAACTGATTGTAATGTTTGCAATAGGTGCAAATCCAAACCAGGAGAAGAGCATGAGAATAAAAGGGTTGCAGTGCCTGGTGTCCATACTCAAGTGTATGGTGGAGTGGAGTAAAGATCTGTATATCAACCCACACTCACAGTCAAATCTTGGTAAGTTCATACAGAATTCTCAATTAAAACTCTGTTTTGATAATGTTATGTCAAAATATAATTACAAATATCAGTTATTTGCTGGTCGCTGTGATGTAAAATGAAATCTACTTGATACATTACCTGGCCTATGCCTCCTACACAATAGACTGCACCCCTGAAGTACCAGGATAAAACAAAATCTAATGTGATCCTAATCAATTTCATTGAAATAGCTAACAGTCTGTATGTCTCCCTGTCTGTCTATCTCTCTCTGTCTGTCTCTTTAATTGTGAGTGAGTATATGTGTATGCAAAGAAGTGTATTTGTGTGTTATTGAATGGGTTTGTGTAAATAAAGTATGTATGCAGATATGTATGTATGTGTTTATGTATGTGTGTGTCTGCATGTGGGTGGGGGGGGGGGGCCTGACTGGCTGCCAGTCTCATAACATGGTAATATGCAAAGTTTATGTTCACAACTTTCATTTTACAATGTTTTTGAATGAATGTAACATGCACAATCGATAATTGATGTACGAAAGATGAGTTATTGAATGTAAGATAGGAGTGCGTGCTCACTTTTTGACTCTTCAAAAACCAAGTTCATTCATTCTCTCTCTCTCTCTCTCTCTCTCTCTCTCTCTCTCTCTCTCTCTCTCTCTCTCTCTCTCTCTCTCTCTCTCGTTCGTGGGATGGGGGATGGGTGTGTGTGGGTGGGGAGATTGTGTGTGTGTGTGGGGGGGGGGGGGTGTGGATTGGGGATATGTGTAGGGGTGGGTGCAGAATGTGGTGGGGGGAGACTGTGGGTGGGGGTGGGTGTATGATGTGTGAGTTGGCAGGGGATGTTTATGTGGGTGAGGGAATGTGTGTTTGGCTGAGTGGTTGGGGGTGGGTGGGTGGAGGATGTTTGGGTGGGTGTGTGTGTGTGTGGTAGGGGAGATGTTGGGTGGGTGGGGCATATATGTATGTCTTGGGTGTGTGTGTGGTTGAGGGGTGTGTGGGGGATGTATGGGTTGGTGGGGGATATGTCTCATAACATGGTAATATGCATTGTTTATGTTTACAACATTCATTTGACAATGTTTTTTTTCCCTGTGTAAATGCGTCATGCACTATTGATGAACGAAAGATGAGTGGCTGGAAGGAACGAATGTAAGACGGGCCTGCGTGCCCAATTTGTAACCCTTCTAAAATAAAGATAAATCTCTCTCTCTCTCTCTCTCTCTCTCTCTCTCTCTCTCTCTCTCTCTCTCTCTCTCTCTCTCTCTCTCTCTCTCTCTCTCTCTCTCTCTCTCTCTCTCTCTCTCTCTCTATCTATCTCTCTGTGTGTGTGTGAGTGCGTGCACTTTTATTTGTTTTTCATCTTTTCAGGAAAGTATTTCTAGTTTTAATCACAAGATGTATTTTGTATGTATCCACACGAAAACTGTTATTTTTATGCCACCATTAATGCATCAGCATTTACTGTATTCATATGTACTGCGACCTTGCAACAGGTCAAGACAGCAAGCCCTACACAGAAACAGACAATGACTCAGGCAGTGGAACCATGACCAGCTACGGCAGTACCAACTCCCTCAGCTCAAACAGCAGTGCTCCCACCGCCACCAACACCGGGACAAACCCCACACCAGGCATCACTCCCACGGACAGCCCTGAGCAGTTTGAAGTGTTGAAACAGCAGAAGGAAGTCATGGAGATTGGGATTGAATTGTGAGTGATCTTACTTTGTCAACTTCAACTTTTGTTTGAAATAACATTTTCTAATTGCACTAATGGCAGTAGGAGCTTTCATAGTATAGTGCAGACCTGATAACTTAGATATTACTTAGCTTGGTTACCTAGAAATTACATAAGTTCATTATCTTGACATTACTTAAGTTGAGTATCTCGATAATACATAAGTTGATTATCTTGATATTACATATGTTGAGTATCTTGATATTACCTCAGTTGAGTATCTTGACATCACTTAAATTGAGTATCTTGATATTACATAAGTTGATTATCTTGATATTACTTTGATTACCTAGATTTTAATTAGATTCGTTACCTAGACATTTCTTTCGATTACCCGCATATTTTGTATCACATTGACTGTACTCTTGTAGATTCAACAAGAAACCATTGAAGGGAGTCCAGTACCTGCAAGAACAAGAGATGGTTGGCAAGTTGCCTGAGGACATTGCCGAGTTTTTTCACAATGAAGAACGCTTAGACAAGGTGATTAAAAGCATAATAAATTGCTTGATAGCACAGTGATTGTTTTCATTACATTTGTATAGTATGTAGTCACTGTGGAAAACATACAAGCGATTAAACTTTTATTTTCAGAGGGTTGAGAAACGGGCATGCAGACCTGCCAAATACTCTGCCCTTGTGATCTCTCTCTCCTTTCATACATGTTATATTTCATTCATACTTGTATTAGAGGTCAGCTTGACTGTAGGTGCTTGTGCTTAAGCTTCTTTGCACTTATGGCAGGGTAGAGGGTTTATTCCACACGTGGTCAGTTGGACTTAAACGTTAACTTCTCTTTCAGAAACACTGGCAAACTACTGGCAATAAAATTGCCTAGAAGATCAAGCTGTGGGTTATTGCAGTGTCCTGCAAGGCACATGCAGTATTTGTTTTTCAGCATCTTGTATTAGGTTAATGTCAGTAGCAGTATATGCCTTATAGATAAACAGGAAGTGCAAACATCATTACTCTGTGTCAGAGTCCTAACTATTTTTCTCCTTCTGGCTCACTGGACTTGGACAGGCAAATTACAACATCTACGACACATATATTAATAACACATGACTGCAATCGGAAACTCGCAGGAGCTATCTCCTGAACAACATTTATTACAATATATTACAGGCTGACAACATGGTCGCACTTCACGCTCAAACAATCGTTCAACACCAGCAGCCACGCGCTAGCTCACATGGGCGATATTTACACTGTCGCCCGTATGATCATTCGCAATCACAGTCTCACATCATCCCGCACATATCACAGTTAGTACATTCCTCGAATATCAACACACAACGTTCATCTCCATCTATCCATCACAAACACTATCGTTCGATCGTTCTATCGCTCTCTAGATCTCCACACGTCCGTCTCTATTCGCTGTCTCACACACACTGACTCCCTCCTCCTTGACCTTCCCGCATCACGTGGGTCTGTTCACGGGCTTCTTGCTTGACCCTCCGTTAGTCAAGCCGTGATGTCTCCTACTGCCCTTGACCTCCGCTATGCTTACACTGACTCTCGCTTACATACCGGCAATTACACTATTACTCACATATAAGACCCTGACACTCTGTGACTATTATTGTTAAAATTGTAATAAGGCTAAGGGAAGTATGCCGTAGAGTAGGATAGTAAAAAAAGGTTAGTCTCTTCTTCTTCCTTTAATCTCTCAATGGAGCATAGGTCCTCAACCAACTCACACCTTGTAGACTTGTTCATGATTGGCTGGATTTTGTAGCTAAAGTTTTCTACAGGATGAGGTAGCTAGTCCCACCTTGGTCACCTCATGACATGCATGAATGGCTTGGTATCTAGGCTTTTTTAAGGAGCATGTCCGTACTGAGATAGTGTTCATATAGCTTGTGACTGAAAATATGTGTGGGTTGGTGGTATCTTTGATTCGCTTTGGAAGGTTGCTCCACAGCTGAGCTGCAGTGTCCAGATTTTTTTGTTTAGTGTAAATCCATCGTGGGCTATAAATAAATGTAGCTGTTTCAGGAGATGGCGTCTTAGTTTTAGGGGTTGGTGAAATGCAGGTTCACACTTCCTTGACATGCCGGTTTGAGGTTTCAAAATCAGCCGTGACCGATTTGGAAGCAGATCGCTATTCGTTGATTTTGATGGTGTGAGACATTGGCTGTTCAAAAAGCAATAGCAAATTACTGAACTTATAATTGTCTAGTAAATCACAAACAGCCAATAAATGCTAGGGTTGATTGCAAGCAACGTCCTACATAGTTTTAGTAATTGTAGAGATAGCATGTATTTTCATGTGATTATCATTGTCATTCAGTGTGACAATATACTACTCCAAAAGCCTTGGTGTTTTATTGAATACTTTTAGAATAGTGTCTTATTCGGCTTCTAAAAATGGACTGCTCATGGCATGTAAAAGATTAAATACCTAGACAACAAAATGGTGGAGTTCAGTTGATGGTTGGAAGAATCAAATATATCAGAAGGAACAAACATCTAGACGAGAGAGTGGCAACCACAAAACCCATAGACGATGAGAGACCTGGCAACCATAAACCTCTAGACCAGTGGTTCTCAACCTTTTTTGGCCCATGCACACCTTCACCATATGTGATATATATATATATCCAGCTTAAGAATGGAGGTGGAGGCAGTCACTGTGGCTCTCCGCTGGATGGAGAATACGACACACACACACATTGTGATTGTAACTGACTCAGAAATCATGCTGACGAGGGTGAGGACGGGCAGACTTCGTGCGGAGTGGCTTGCTTCTCTTCGGAGGTCATGGGTGTGTGTTTCCCGGTGTGCTGGGAAATGAACAGGCGGACAGATTGGCTGGCTCTGCAGAACTTGGTGGAGTATTGATACATGACAAGGCAGACGTGGTTGCGGCCTTGTGGGAGCACGTGCACACCTCGGAGGAGCAAATGGATTACCATGGTCTGGCAAGAATGAGACAACGAGGAGTGACGAAGGGATCTGACCGACGCTCGACGCTCAGAGGAAAGGCGAGACGGACTTATAATCAGATTGCTACTGGTACTATTAGTGTTGGAACTCTTCGCTGGCTGCTGAGGATGGGGACGGAGCACTTATGGGAATGCCCCAAATGCTGTGATGTCGATTCCTAAATCAATCAATCAATCAATCAATCACCATATGTTTCGAACATCCTTCCCCCCTTTCATACTTCTTCCCTATAAATCACAAACCAAAGCCCTAAATACTTGAGGAAACTCTGTGACAACATATCACATGTGGAGATCCCGGCGAAGAAGTCACATCACGTGGGAAAAACTTGACTTTGCTACAAGACATTACAGTTGATATGCTGTAGTAAATAAGACGAACAAAAAGATATGTTACCCCAGAGTTAGTAGTCAGACAGTATCAGTACACAGAGACGCTATAGTTGATAATCTGCTCTTTGACTGTAACATATTTGGAAATTAACCTTAACAGTTGCTACTATTATCGTTTAAACATTTGTGGACACTGGCGGTGCAAACAGAAAGATAAACAAAGACACCATAAGACAGTGAGAGTAATGCTTACAAGATGTTTACATTCTCGAGGGCAGTCTGTTTTAGAACACAAAAAAGACAATATTCTAAATTAATTTAACAGAACACCAAGGCTTTTGGAGTAGTATATTGTCACACTGACTGACAATGATAATCACATGACAATACATGCTGTCTCTACAATTACTAAAACTATAAACATATGATGGCAATGTAAATGTTTGCCATCGCCCGCTCAGAGTCTGAGCCATCCGTTTCCTACGACGGTCTCTGCTAGAGTGTCCCGTTCTCAAGAGACCTTTCTCTCTTGGGCTCAGTCCGAAGCATGCTTCTCAATCCAGGCAGTACGCACACCCAACCATGACAAGAGCTCACATCTTTAGCTCATGACACCATCCCACATTCTATTATAAAATACACAAATATCGCAGCTCTGCTATAAATATGCAATGCAAGTGGTGTCCAAATGTTTTAAAAATAATGCTAAACAAGAATAACAAGAGATAAAAAATGTCCTCTCTAGCCACAGTTCACGCAAATAGTGAATAAAGAGGAAAACACCTGTAAGAGAAAGATCAAAGACTTTTTAGAAGCTGTGAATAAATGGGTTTCAAAAGTGCTGAAATAGTCATTATTTGGAACTTGTCCTTTCATGACAGATTTTTGAATGAAATTAACAGGTACAACTTATAATAGTAATACTTTAGAAATGTGGTTGTAATTTATTTTTTTTATCCATCCAGTATCATAGTTGCATGTGCTTTACAACATCTCATTATCCCCTAAGTCATAGATGCTGTGACATAGTTAGTTGCATATCCTTTACAGGATGTCGCATTCAACCCCAGCAAATTTTTGACTGTTTGTGATTTCTTTTGCAATTTTACGTTCAGTAGTTTGCCATTGATTTCTAAATGACCGGCATTCATACCATTTTATTAAAACCAACGCAAGGCGGTCTGCTGACAAATCTCCTGCAGCTGTATTTCGAATGCGGTATGCGGGGTTATAAATTGCGTCTGTAATCTCTTTGCCACAAAGCCTGTGGCTTTGTTTACAATTATGATTTTAAAGAAAGCTACAAGCATAAACATTTCTTTGAATAATATAATATTTTATGGTTTTTCATTATAAAACAAAATGTTTTCGCCTGGTCCAATGTTCATGTTATAACAATGCATTTACAACTGTGGCAGTAAGTTGTACATTCTGAATTATCTTGATATCCGCTGTTCTCATGGTCCTCAGACTGTGGTTGGTGACTTCCTTGGTGAAAATGAAAAGTGAGTATACAAAAGAAAATCTCTTGTTTTGTGTTTGGTATCTTAGACAAGTGCTGCAGTGAAGGGGTTGCAAAAGCGATTCACAATCCTGCATGCCGCATTTGAAACATTTAAGAAGTAGACCGCCTTGCGCTGGTTTTCATACAGGTAGTATGAGTGTCAGTCGTTCATAAAGCAACGGCAAACTAGTCAATCAGAAGCAGCCACAAAATGCTGGGGTTGACTGTGACCTCCTGTAAAGGACATAGAGCTAACTTATTGGTTTTAATTTTATAAAGCCGCCCAATTGTTACCAGGGCTTTCAAGGGATGCAAAGAATAGTAAAATTAGTTAACCTTGTATGTAATAAGAGCCATTTAAGGATGATTGGTGTGGGACTGGCTATCCCATCTTGTAGGAAACTTTAGCTGTAAATTCCAGCCCACTAAAGAGTTGGAGGAGGTATTATGCTCCATTGTGGGATAAAGGGAAAAAGACAAAAAAGAAAACTTATAAAGCGAATATCAGCAGAAATAGAAATATGTTGCTTGTGTTAGCTTTATAGAGTTTTCATGATTGAAGTCATTGGGACATTTGGTAATAAATATGACATGCTTAATTCTTAAAGGATGTGAGACCAGTAAGAAACCAGTATTTTCAAGTGTTTGTGATTGAAATCTACTGCGATGGCCAACTTTTTTTTGTCAAACCTTTTGCTTTGTTGTTCCTGGTTATAATTTTTTTCAACATCCGTATGTGACCACATAGAGCATCAAAATTGGGAACTGCAGTAGCACAGGAAATATCCAGGGTAGTAAAGGTGGCAGGCATAATATTGTCTACATTAATTGGATGGTCTATAAATATATAGGGCTAGTATCAAATGCCCAGTATGTCTCAGGCAGTGTAGAACGGTCCTTTACTTATGTTACGTTATGTTATAGCACCAGAATTGGTTTTGGCAAAATCAAAACGCACAAATATCTGACCCTTTACCATTATAGGAAAGCTAGAGAGAAAAAGCTGGATTAAAAAGGAGGAGCTCTCAGAGCCTTTCAGAGTTTATCTAATCAACACATGTTTTCAGATAATACATCGTCTCATGGCAGACACAATCTAGATTACTATGTGAGGGGATCAGCTGCCTCACTTTCCTCCATACCTTGCTTTTTCAGAGAAATTATTGACATGTGAGAGGCTGGGTCGACCTCAACACTAGATCAAGTTGGAAAACATCTGATGTTCGATACCCATATTTTGGGGGATGGGAAGTTACAGTGTCTGCTTCAGATATTATTAAGTTCAAAACCTTGTATTGGCCTGGATATTCTTCCAGGAACCATTAGTTTCCAATAACACATGTACTCTTGATCTCTGGACGAGATACCAAACTTTCTAGGATAAGGGCGAAAAATAGGAGGCCCTGTGTGTAAGTTGGCAGGTTAAACATCTCAAGGCAAATGGACACATCCAAGAGCAGGCCATAATGTCACTGTCCTGGCAACAAAGGTTATGTAAAGATTAGTAAACAGGCAAAAAACATACCTGGAAGTCCTTAGATGTGGTTTATAGGATAATGCTGAAAATTAATTGGACATTTTAAAGGAAGGTAAGTCACAAAGACAACTTATCACAAACATCAGAAAGAAGCAGTCATCTTATTTTGGCCACATTAGGAGAAGACAAAAACTGGAACATATGACAACCGGAAAGAGAGATAGAGATTTGCAGAAAGAGAGATAGAGGAAGACAGCATGAGAAAATTCTTGACAACCTTGTGTCATGGCACGGAAAGGGGTCAACACATGAAGTAATCCATGACGCTGGAGATCGCAATTTGTGGAGAAGCATGATCACCACGCCAGTCGGCAAGGCACTAGATGATGAAAGATAACCTTCCCATTGAGCTCTTATTCTTGAATAGAACTGTCTAGAGGAAATAAGCATTACACATATGCATGCTGTAGTTGACTCGCTGACCACTTAGTTGGAGAGATGCATAACTAAGTGGACACAATCCCTGAAAAGAGGAATCATGAAGAAGATACCCATATTATTTTGTGCTTAGAAAGTAAATAAAGGATATTTGTACACAACTTGAGGCGCATTAAGCCCATACTTTTATAGACCAACAGGCACTTGGCAGATGATGTGGTCAGAATCACGGTGGCTGACTTTGCTTCCAAGACGCTTGGCATGAATTTATGTAAGATTTGTTTTCTAAAAACAGATTCCATCCAATGTAACAGCTCTATCTACCCGTGGGTAAGCCTTTTTCCCTAACAATTTTGCCAGATTAGCATTCTGACTACCTACTCTTTACGATTTCCAACTATCTGAATTTTTGAACATGCAAATTTTAAAAATTGGCCTCCAGTTTTTCGTCCTGATCCATGAATGCTAGGTATCTTATCCCACTACCCAATAGATATGTTCTCAATAGATACCAGTGGAGTTTATGCTGAGATTGAACCAGGTACCTTCTTAACCTGAGACAGACACTGTAACCTCTGAGCCATGGCTCCCACTGACTGGTATGTTACTACTCAACCACAGTTCTGGCCTTTCCCATAGTATCACGTATCTTGATTATTTCTGATAACATTTTATTCATGGGGCTTGCTTCTTGGCTACAGGCTTCACAAGGAGGTGATGTATGCCTACATTGACCAGATGGACTTTGCAGAAATGGACATCGTTTCTGCCTTGAGAAAATTCCTGTCAGGCTTTCGACTACCTGGTGAATCTCAGAAGATTGACAGGCTGATGGAGAAGTTTGCATCTAGATACTACGAGTGTAATCAAGGGTAGGTGTAATTATCTTCTTCAACCGATCTATTTAACTGCACATCTGAAACAATTGCAATTTCTTTATCTCCATTTATCTTATTTAACTTTTTGTCATCACTTCGTTTATTTTTAAATGTTTAATATTCTCAGTTTGAATTTGTCCTCAAGTTGTTTTTTTTAACACATCAAGTTTTTTGTGCAAGCCAGAGTAGAAATTAGATATTCCAAAGTCTACAGTATAAATGTGACTGTTTAATGTGTCCCATTATAACAGATAGAAGAGATCACGAATGCAGCAGGAAGTTATGCACCCATCCACTACTATTCCCTGTGTTCAATACGGTTCTGCACCATCATTTACATTTTGTGTGTTTTATTTACAAACATATATTTTCATTCATCCCGTGTCTGCTGTTCTAGAGAAAGGTCATCGGGACGGATACTTCAGATTTGTGTGGTGTTTTTCAACTTATTCATTATATTTCTGTTTTCATTACGGTTCTGCCCCATCATTTATATTTTATGTGTTTTATTTTCAGTAAAATATTTTTCAATAGTCCCGTTTATGCATTAGATATAGAACATTAGGACCGAAAGATCATTTGTGTGATTAAGTAAAAATAAAAGACCTTTGTACACGCATTAAGGCTTATTGGACAAATGGCTCCTCGACTCATACATGTTTAGACCAATCAGCACTCAGTGAGTGATGTGGTCACTATCACACTGGCCTTCTTTACTTCCCAAGACATTTTCTGGTAGCCATTTTGTAGCCTGGTTCAATCTGGAAGACTGTCAATTTGAAAAATCTGCCCCAGTGCTGACTTGAACCCATACCCACCAGTATAGCAACTACACTATCAGGATGTGCATTTGTATGGTGTGGCTCAACTCACTTATTACATATTTCTTTAATGTTATTTTATTATCCCCCCACTCGATTTGTTTTTACCACACTCAAGAAATTGTTCATTTATGTACAGTTGTGTTTGTTATTTCTCCTCAGGATCAACAAGTACCTGTTTCATTTCAATTTCAGATCAGATTACTTTGATGTTACTTATAGTCTGCGTGGTGCAAAATTAGTTTGGATACTATAAAACTATCACCACAAACTATTTAATGAGCTAGTTAAATGCTGCACATGTAGATCTGATGAATTACACTTTAATGTTTCACGTTATAATTATGGAAAGGGGGACGCTTTCCATGGCAATGTGGTTTAGATTTCTCAGGAGAGGGGTCGCTGGAGCTACAAAGTTTGTGCTCGGTGCAACGCTTTTGGCTGGTCTTTTTTTTTTTAAGTAGACCTCGCTAAATGGGATAAAATACAGTGCAATTAAATTGATCCTCTCGCCTTTAAACCACTTAAAGTCGTTACATTATCAGCCAGATCCAATGAAGTGTAAGTCTTGAGGATTGTCTATTTTTAAGCTGTTTCATAAGAGTTCCACTCAATTAAAATGTATAAATGACCTGTTTTCCAGGATGGAGATATTTGCTAGTGCAGACACAGCTTACGTTTTGGCATTCTCTGTGATAATGTTGACCACGGATCTCCACAATCCACAGGTAATTTTAATACACATCTAAATGCAGTTGTATGCTTGCTTGCGTTCGCTGGCTGTGAACTCCAGCGTGAAGTTCTGTATGTCGAATGAAGACATCCTGTTGTCCAACATCAATGTGATGTCATACCGAACTGAAGTTTGCGTGAGTATCCGTTGTCCCATCTCTGGTTTATTGGTGTGCAGACTGGTGGTTCCTCGCCGTGCAGGCAGATACTCTCCAACTTCGGTAGAATCAGCGATCCTACTATGTTAGCCAGGACTCTGAAGGGACCTGTTGCCTAGGACGTGTTAGTAGGTCTTGGCCAGTATAAAACCTGGCCCTGGTGTCTTGGAAACACCTCTGCGTCCCATGCAATTGTATGTATGTGTGTGGGAGAGTAAGAGTGGAGGAGAGAGAGTGTTTATATGTGAGAGTATGATAGAATATTTAGGTTTCTTTAATGAAGGCTTTATGCCAGAAAGCCCAACTGTAGCTCTGAATCTGGTACATAATTTCATGGGATCCTAGAGGGCTTTGAAATGAGAAAAACCTGGCAAGGACAATTTATAGAGTTTTCAGATTGTGAAAAGCTCTGGAAAATATTTTGTTAAAGCATAAAAACATGGAATTTGCGCAACGTACCTGAGAAATCCAAAATGAGATGAGAGTGAATTCGGAAACATATTTTTGCCTGCCACCATTTGTTTAGATGGATCTAGTCATACACGGTAAATTACAGATTCGTGATTTATCGAACATCCATTGTTCACATTCAAAAAGAAAAAGTCAGTGACACCATCAAACTTAGAAGGAAACAACATCAGTGCCAGATGGAATCATATGAAGCTGGAACACACTACAAGAAATCACATGATCATGTGGTTTATGTGATTATTTATTATTCTGTTGAAATAGTTAAAAAAAATGTATCCCTGCTACACTCAAAACAGCTCACTCCATTGCAGGGAACGCATGGCTCAGAGTGAGTCAGCAATGGCAAATTATATATTGCTGCAGATGTTTTATAGTTTAGAGCTTTATCATTTTAGATCAGTGTAGTATGGTATGTTTGATAGTACGATTGTGTGATCATGTGAAATATTGTGAAACGTGTAATCAGAAGAAAAACGTTATATTATTAAAGAACCGTTATCCTGTCATACTTTAGGTTCGTAAATGTCGTTCGTCATACATGACAACGTAGTTCTAATTATAACATGCTTAACAGCTACACCATGATACTAACAACTGTGTCATGACGGATGGAAAGACTGACCACCTATTCCTCTGGACTCAAGCCTACACAATTTGACAGTCCTAACAATTCACGGATCCAAACCAGGTCACTGCAGCTGGATTTGTTTCTTGTTTCTTACACTTACAAGTGCATATTATGGCAAATTTCCACATTCTTGCGTATAAATGAAGAGTTCATGTGATGTGTTATCAGGTGAAGGCCAGCTCCAAGATGACGAAGGAGCAGTACATTCGCATGAACCGTGGCATAAATGATAGCAAAGATTTACCCGCAGACTTTCTGTCAGCAATTTATGACCAGATTGCCAGCAAGGAGATTAAAATGAAAGCTCATAGCACAGGGCCAAAACATAACACATCTGCCAGTAAGTACATGGTAAAATATATTGTCACGTCTAGTCTGACCACTGTATATCATCATCATCATCAAGTGCCATACCAGCTGGCATAGGCGTCCATGGCTCTCCACAGATCTCGGTCTTTGGTGTTCTGGATTAACTCTGCTGCTGATATTTCTCCCTGCCACCGTCTCAATCCATCCAGCATCATTTCTCTTGGTCTACCTCTGCCTCTCTTCCCCTCGATCTTTCCAGTTGTCACGATGTTCTCCAATGCCTCTCTTCTCATCACATGGCCGAAGAAAGCTATTTGTCTCTTTCTTATTGTTGTATATAATGTTCTAGTTTCATTAGCCTCTTTCAGGCAGTCGTTGTTAAATACTTGTTATATACCACTGTATATAGGTCGGCAATATTAAATAACTTGACATGCAAATGGTCTTGGGTTAGTGAGGTTAAGTAAGAGAGTGTGTGTGTGGATGTAAAATGCACATACAGACAGTTGAGATGGACTTAGTTTAAAGAGGTTAAGTAAGAGTTGTGTGTGCGTGCGCGCGAGAGTGAGTGAGTGTGAGAGAGAGTGAGTCAGCATGAGAGAGGGAGAGAGAGACAGTTCAAATGAACTTGGTTTAGAGACGTTGTAAGTGTGTGTGATTAGAATGCACAAGCAGATGGTTTAAATAAACTTAGTGTAGACAGGAGGATAATTAAGTGTGTGTGTGCGTGTGTTATTAGAATGCACAGGTAGACAGTTCAAATGGACTTGTGACCTGTTAATACACAGTTCAAACTGAATCGCAATCCTTGTTTATAGAGTCAAACAGCCAAGCACAACTGTCCTAAACTATAAAACAGAGGTACATGTTAATTCTTTGCAGACAATACCTCAGGGTCTACAGTGTTAGAAAGTAAAGTAACATACAGGACCCTTGTCCATGCCTTGAGGCTTATTTGGCGAGCCCCATATTTTTAAAGACCAATCAACACTTACTGCTCTGTGGTGAAGGGGTTGCGGACTCCAATTTGTTATCCCGCTGTCATCATCTTACTCTGATCTAAATAACGGTTCGGGTTCATACAGGCAACAATACACTGTTCGCTAGGATATAGAACATTTATTGTATGAAGTGCACAGTTGGCGCAGTGGGTAAACAGACCCGCGCTCTCTTATATTACATATCACAGATAGTTAAACATCAAACATATAGTTGTCATACAACAATCTAGCACACTATCTAGCCTAAGTATATCTATGAATATCTATGAGTCCCTCTCAGGCAGGCCTTGTTGTCTCTCTCCAGTCCGTTTGTCCTCTGCCCGTCTCCGCGTGTCCTAACTCGACACGGGCGGTAACTCTGTCCGAGTTCCTCGTGGACCCCGCATTAGGCGGGCCACATCAGTGTCCACGGAATCATGGACTTGGTGACCAGCTCTTTCGAGAAGGTTCTAGATTACTCGGGTCCTGCGCGACTCAATGGTCTCCCTTGGGCTGGAGTTGCAGCCCTCTACTATATATGGAAGTGAGGCGGTGACAGGATCCCCCCTCCCCCCTGATATGATTTGTTGTTGGGTAATTAGATCCGTTCTAATTCTGTCACCGAATCACATAAAGTTGGTGTTTGTAGTTTGGTGGATAGTAACCTTGTAACCTACCTACTAGCACTAAAAACTCATGTATTCTACCATACAACACTTCTCTGATTTGGTGCAGAGATCCCTCTGTCTCTCGTGTGCTTAAATATGCTTATCAGACCGAAGTTACGTGGCGTTTTAGTAGTTGTATTTACAACTCGCCCTTCTCATAGTACCCGAAATGGTACCCAGACAAATAACCCCTATATAAAGAGGGTTAACAAGACCGAAGTCTTGGCTAAATAAGTACACCTTCAAATCTTGATCTGTGTGTGTATTTCTATACACTTTTACTCCCGTATGTTATATAATGCTAAATATGTAGTTACCTTGTTCTTTTATCCCCCTCATACTACATGTGTCCCTGTTGGCTTGTTAGTGTGTTAACTAATAAGTTGATGTTTCTAATAAAGTGACTGTATTTTAAATTGATAGTGTTGAGTTTTGAGGTTTGTGTAACGTGCGTGCTGAATGTGTGGTGTATTTCCAAGCGTCACGAGTTGGGATAACCTCAATCATGAAATACCGCACTGTGTGCAATACATGATCAGGCATTCCAAGTAGTGGTGCTTAGATGTATCCTAACTGCTAAACTAAGTATATTACACTAACTACTAAATTAAACTCACTACTAAACTAAGTTCTACACATGTATTGACAAATTAGACAAGTCATGCACTTTTACATGGAAGACGCAGACAAATTACAATGAATACGTTTTGCGTACAATTTGTCCGCCAAGTGTATCGTTCTCTCATTTAATCCTTTCACGCAGTCATTCACTCATCTGTCATTCAAAATAGTAATTGGCTAAAATATATACTTAAAGTTGAGGTAAGCGTTATTGCCCTTAGAAAAAATGGGCTAGGCGATATTTGCCCTTTAAGAAAATACGTACTTTTTATACGATGAATGAAAAATAGGTTATAAGTTAACTAGAGACACTTGTATAGGACGGTTATTTAGCCTATGAATGGTACCGTCTGGAATATTAAAGTAGAATATGTACAAGTTACAGGTTAACACAATTTATATACATCATTAATGGAAATATAATACATATTTAATAGTAAACTAATTAATTAAATAACTCCAACGATGATGTGCGCGTTGACGTCCCTTCGTTCGTGTGTTATGCCATGAATGTTAAAGTTAGTATGGCTGTCTCTTGAGTGTTGTCGTCGATGTTGTTCTGTTTCGGCTGTTTGCAAAGTTTTTGTAGCAACAGCAAGTATGGATTGCTCTCACTGTCCCGTATGAAATATTACAGTGTTCAGAGATTGTTCACTGTTGATATTATTGGTTGAAATAAACACAGTTACTGTTTCTTGCTGGAATTGTTCTGGAGCTTAGGCATTTGATGGTATAGTTCTTACAATATAGCTCTTCACGTATGTTTATGGGTGTCGTAATTAACCTAATCACTGAGAGTACTCTAGCAGGTGTAGAGTCACACTGTTATATGTAACGGACTAAAAGTATCACAGTTTATAGTGTGGCTACTGGCCAATGTGATAAGAGTCATTCTACTGGCGCATTGGTCTGCCGTGATAAAAGGTCAGCCACTATGTTATCGTTGCCCTTGATATGGCGAATTTCGAAGTCGAAGTCCTGAAGTAGAAGACACCATCTTTGTAACCTGTTGTTTTTGGGCGACCCATGGTTAAGGACTAATAATGGCGAACTGTCTGTGAGGACCACAAAGTGGCTTCCCAAGAGGAACTTAGATAATCTCAATATACAGAACAATAGGCTCAAACACTCCAATTCTACTGTGGCATAACGAGTCTCAGCCTTCTTTAGTTTGCGGCTCACGTAGAGAATCGGGTGTCGTACGCCATCCACTTCCTGCATTAAACATCCTCCTATTGCGATAGCGCTCGCATCTGTGGTCAAAATAAAGGGTAAATTTATGTTGGGTAATCGTAAGACTGGTGGATTAGAAAAAATATGTTTCAACCTACACATTGCATCATCTAAGCTGGTACTTTTACAAATTTTTGATGGATGATCTTTAGTTAACATATCAGAAAAGACTGAGGTGAGTTCTGCCCAATGTGGAATGAATTTAGAATAATAGTTAATCAGACCTAGTAAACTTCTAACCTGCTTCTTTGTGGTAGGCACTTCTAGATTAAGGATCTTGGAAACAATTTTATCATCAGTCAACAATTTTCCTTCAGAAATTCTATGACCAAGGAAGTCTATTTGTGTATAGCCTATTTCAACCTTGGAAGGTTTGATAGTAAGTCCAAAAAGAGAGATTTGGTTGAAGACTTGTTTTAGGGTGAGTAAGTGAGAAGTCATATCAGAAGAATGGACGCATATATCATCAATATAAGCAACTACATCATTAATTCCGTGTAATAACAATCTTGTTAGTCTCACAAATGTGGCCGGTGCGTTCTTCAGGCCAAAAGGAAGATATAGCCATTCGTATAAACCGAGAGGTGTTGCGAATGCTGTTATATGTCTACAAGAAGGGTGTAGTGGAACTTGCCAATATCCTTTTGCTAAATCTGTCTTAGAAAATAAGGATGATTGAGCCATATCTAAAATAAGATCTTCACAACTGTTCATAGGCTCTGCATCCGTTGTTGTTCTGGTATTTAATATTCTATAGTCGATGCACAAGCAGATTGTCTGGTCTTTCTTTTCACCAAGACAATCGGTGAAGAATATTGAGACATAGATTTTTGAATAATGCCATTCTTCTCTAAATCTAAAATTTCTTTATCTAAATTAGATCTGTAATGGAGAGGAATAGAATATGGTCTACATTTGACCGGTCCTCAGATCTGTTAGCACAATTGAATGTGTTATTCTATCAGTGCGTCCAGGTTTGTTGGAAAAGATCGTCTTATAGTCGTCTAGGAGCGTCAAAATGTCCTGTCGCTGTTGTTGTGTCAAAGTGTCAGAGATATGTATGTCCTTTATACTTCCGTCGTCAGTCATAATTGGCACAGGGATTTCAGTATTGTCCATGTCTGTCTGATTTATCACAGATGCTACAGTTTGTAAATTGTCTTCAATGTCATTGTCGTTGTCGTCGAGATCAATCGTCAATATGTCGTCAACTTTGTCGTCATTGTCAATATCACAGATTGTCGGTAATGTCCATATGTCTTCGTCGTTTTCGTCGCCGTAAGCGTGTGTCGTTAACGATGCTTCGTTTGTCGAGGTGTCATTCCGTTGGGAAATTGTTTCGTCTCCGTCACCAGTTCGTTGCGTCAGTTCATTTGTCTCATTTTCTTGTCTAGCATAGTATGGTTTCAACATATTTCCATGGAATAATTTCAACTTTCCATTTACAGAGAATGTAGTCGGATTATTTCCCTTGGCCAGTTTATGACATATATCACAAGATGTACAAAATGTTTTAATGTCTTGGTCGAACTTTGGCCAATAAAACTGGGTCAGGACAATTGCCCTGGTCATTTCGTATCCCATATGACCTCCAAAAGGGGAGTCATGGGCTATTTTTAGCACTTTGTTTCGATGTGCTTGTGGTAAAACAATTTGCTGTATCGTGGTCTGCTTTGTTGTGTAAAGTCTAGTTAAGATGTTGTTCTGTAGCTTAAATGTCCACGATGCGCTCTTAGTAACTTTTGGTTTAAGTCCGACTAATTTAAAGTATGGTGCAAGTGTTGTATCTGCTTTCTGTTCATTACCAAAAGTGATGTTAGTTGAGTTTGGCGCTACTATTTCTAATGATTCCTGCAGTTGGTCGGTGTTGGTTTTGTGGGTTGTCTGTCGTGTTATTGCGTTTGTGTGTTGTGTGTTTTGTTGCACATTTACAGGTTCGGTACTTGGTAGTTTGGTAGCATCCTCAATTCGAGGTTTTAATTCGGTCGTATCGTTTCCAGATTCGACCGCCCCTGCATTGTACACCTCGGTAAATTCTTTCTGAATTACCTCAGTGGTTGTCTCCCTTGGTATTTTGGCAGCTTGAGACAAGCAAGAATGGTGTTTCTCTTTTGCGTCGCTGTTTCTGTGGTGGATACCGTGTTTTTGCTCCCACTTTTTGATCTCTGTTTCAGAGCATGGATGTATGTTGGGTAAATTACCAAGTATAATATCCGCGATTGGATTTTCAAGGGCAGCACACAATATTTGTCCAGATATGAACGGTGTTTGAATTTCGACCAAAGCAAGGGGGTATTTCTCTATTGTACCTGAGAATGTGCGACACGTCACATGTTTGTCTGTGTAGTCTTTAGCGTCTATTAATGTTTTCTTAACCCCACAGAGCGTTGCCCCGGAATCACGAATTAACGTGCACTTTTTGTTGTTAACAAACCCTGTAAAAAAAACTAGCTTGCCTGTAGATGACAAAGCAGCGTTAGCTGTTTCATTTGAAATAGGGATCGTGTGTCCACAATGTAGTGTTGTGTCAAGTTGGAACTTCGTACAGGTGTTGCACTTACTGTCTGTTATGGTGTTTATGATGTGTACAGCATTCCCAAGCTCGCTTTCATTGTCGTGTTGATTGTCACATTCATTCAGTGACTCAAGCTCTTCGTCAGACGACGTTTCTACTAATGCAGCATTGGCCTGTTTCAATAACTTTCGGCCTTCACAATTCTTATTATAGTGACCCCAGCTATTGCAGAAATAACATTTAATTGCTCTGTGGCAAGCCATGCGTTTAGCTGTTTGTTTCTCCACCATCTTCTTGAGGTGTTGAGGGTAGGTGGGTGCTTTGTCGCACATCCCGTAACTGTCGTGATGGTAATTGCAATATTGGCATTTTACTACTTTACCGACATTGGATCGTGGTTTAAATCTACTCTCTGTTTGTTTGGAGTATTTGGTGTTCACTACTGCAGCTGCTGTATCATTGTGACTTATGTTGAGCTGAAAAATATCCCTATTTGCTGTGAAAAATGCATTCCCCTTTGCCTCTATTTCCTGAATACTCTTACAGTCCATTTGTTTTAAGAACTTGGCAAAAGGTGTGGGGATGGTGCTAACTATTTTATCTATAATAATAAGCTCCTTAAGTTTATCATGGCTATTGTTGGTTTTAGCCGAGTTAATCCATTTTGTGCATATGTCTTGGACTGTACTGACATAATCTATAAAGGTTTGGTTTGGTTGTGGAGATAATTTGGCAAATTGTTGTTGGTAACCTGCAGTGTCTAAGGAAAAATGTTGGAGAATGCGTTGTTTTAGGTACTCATAGTCTTTTCGCATTTCCTGTGGTATTGTCTCTATTACTTTTAGTGGTTCAAGAGCTAAGTTTCTCATTAGGATAAATGCCCAATCTGATTTAATGATTTTATGATGAGACATGAGACATTCAAAATTTTCTAAGTAGGCGGAGATGGAATCTCCTGAACAGAAAGCCTTCACGAGACCTTTATATTTATTATATTTTTGTTCTTCTTCTTTGCTTCTTAACTTATTTATTGATATTTCTGTGTTGGACTCCATTTCCATCTGTTTTAGTTTAATCTGTGTCTCGGCATTCAATCGGGCCTGTTTGGCGGCGGCCTCAAGCTCCATCTGTTTCTCCTGAGCCTGCAATTGTATTTTCTTCTCTTCAATTTGCAATTGCATTTTTTTTTCTTCTGCTTCAATTAGCAGTTTCTTTTCTTCGGCCTCCATTTGCAATTTTTTCTCTTCGGCCTCCATCTGTAATTTCTTTTCATCTGCTTGTATTTGCATTTGCAATTTCTTTTCTTCGGCCTCCATTTGCAATTTTTTCTCTTCGGCCTCCATCTGTAATTTCTTTTCATCTGCTTGTATTTGCATTTGCAATTTCTTTTCTTCTCGTTCTATCGCTCTTTCTTCACGGGCAATGTTTTCTGCGTGCGTTTTCTGTGCCCATTCTGACAGTTTCTCTTCTTTATAACCTAACTTTATTCCTTGCTCAATGCATTTATCTAAACTAGACATTTTGTATTTTACTTGTTTGTACAATTTATAGAGTTAAATCCCTTAGAAAAAATATGTTGTGTGGTCGAAAATTTGGTTAACTCCCCTAATTATTAATGTGTAAATCAAAATGCAAGGTTATGTTGGTGACAAGGTAATGAATCTGCAAAGAAATCAATATGATACAAAATAATACATTGATGAAACATGAGAAGTACAGCTTAGAAGTACAATGAGTATGAGGTGAAACTTAGCTTTTAATTCAAGAACTCCTCGATGTTGTCTTGTACTCTCGTCACTGTTGGAAAGGTTTCATCGGTTGGACGCGGCACTTGTTGCGGAACAATCTGCTCGTGGAGCGAGAAAACATTAGTCACTGTCACACACACAAAAAATGTCAAAATAGTAACCTGTCAAAAAAAAAAAAATTGTTTACAGAATCAAAATAATGAGGCACTGCGGAGGCAATGGTGAGACGTTGCCGAGGGACTCAGATTACTTCTATTTTATCGCTAGATAGCTACTAGTTTTATGTAAACTTGTAACGTTAACAATTTCTTTGATTTAAACAAATCAATGTGTTACCAAAAATCGTTGTGATATGATTAAATAATTAATTTTACATGGCATTTAATAGGTTTTTAAGAAAACATTCTATGCCAAAACCGGAAAACTAGCCCCCAAAAAGCCTGTCATCATCTTACTCTGATCTAAATAATGGTTCGGGTTCATACAGGCAACAATACACTGTTCGCTAGGATATAGAACATTTATTGTATGAAGTGTACAGTTGGCGCAGTGGGTAAACAGACCCGCGCTCTCTTATATTACATATCACAGATAGTTAAACATCAAACATATAGTTGTCATACAACAATCTAGCACACTATCTAGCCTAAGTATATCTATGAATATCTATGAGTCCCTCTCAGGCAGGCCTTGTTGTCTCTCTCCAGTCCGTTTGTCCTCTGCCCGTCTCCGCGTGTCCTAACTCGACACGGGCGGTAACTCTGTCCGAGTTCCTCGTGGACCCCGCATTAGGCGGGCCACATCAGTGTCCACGGAATCATGGACTTGGTGACCAGCTCTTTCGAGAAGGTTCTAGATTACTCGGGTCCTGCGCGACTCAATGGTCTCCCTTGGGCTGGAGTTGCAGCCCTCTACTATATATGGAAGTGAGGCGGTGACACCCGCATCCTGCTGGGAAACACAGCTGGGTTCTGCCTTGCAGACTGCCTTACGTTGATTTTCATAAAATGGTATGAGTGCCGGTCGTTCAGAAAGTAGTGGAAAACTACTAAACGTAAATTTGCCAAGAAATCACAAACAGCCAAAAAATGCTGGGGTTGACTGCCACATCCTGTAAAGGTCATGCAACTAACTAATCAACACTAGATGGATTATGTGGTTGGTATCATGACATTTGTCTGGTACCTATTTTAGGCTGTGAGGTCAGGTCAGTTGTGAAAATCTTGTCTTGATGGAGATTTGAACTCATGACCACTTTTTAGTTCTTGGCATAATAAAGTGAGGTGACTAGCTGTCCTGCTCACTGCCTTTTTTTTTTTCCACCAAGATAATGATCTGGCACAAATTTTATGAAGCTAGGATAACCCTTAAGTGATACCGGCAAGAACGTGTCTTAACAATTTCACTACTGGTGATTGAACCTTAGACCACAATGTAAGTGCATGTGTACACATAGTGCACACAGATAGATATGCACACATAGATTTATGGATGTGCCATTGGACAAATGTATAGATGAATTTATGAATCAATGGATAGTTGTCACTGGTTAAATAAATAGATGAACGAACGGACTTTATTTTCAAGGGTAACAAATTGTACACGCAGGCCCGTCTTACATTCGGCCCTTCCAATAACTCATCTTTCGTTCATCAATAGTGCATAGGAAAAACATTGTAAAATGAATTTTGTAAACATAAACATTGCATATTACCATGTTATGAGACACATCCACCACCCACCCACACATCCCCCATTCACCCACACATCCCCCATTCACCCACACATCCCCCACCCAGCCATACACACACCCCAGGCACTCATACATGCCCCCACCCATCCACCACATCCCCACACCTACACATCTCCCCACCCACACACACTGCCACCAACCACACATCCCATCCACCCACACCTCAAGCACACATACAATCCCCGAACCCACACATCCCCCACCCAAACACATCTCCCTACCCAAACACATTTCCCTACCCAAACACATTTCCCTACCCACTCACATATCCTCCACCCACCCCATTACCCACCAACAATCACCCACCCACATATCCTCCACCCATCCCATTACCCACCAACAATCACCCACCCACATATCCTCCTCCACCCACACACCTCCAACCACCCAGCCAAACACACATCCCTCAACCACACATCCCCCATGCACATACACATCTCCCCGCCATCTCACATATCCCGCACCTACCCACACACAAATTCCGCACTCACCCACATAATCTCCCATCTCCCCCAGCCAACTCACAGATCCTGAACCCACCCATACAAATATGAATGACTGGATAGTTGCATGAATGAATGGATAGATAGTTGAATGAGTGGGAAGAAAGATGGATGTATGGCTGAGCCAAGGGATAGAAGAATGCAAGGTTGATTGAATGGATATATAGATGGTGTCAGCAAACAATTTCATGGATTGATGGACTGACTGACTTGAAATAAAACAATCAGCATTTTATAATTAAAATATTTTTTTATTTCTATTTTTAAAAATATTTCAGAAGACATCACTTCCGATAAACAGAGACGACTTCTGTACAATGTAGAGAAGGAGCACATGGCACAGACGGCAAAAGCACTTATGGAGAGTGTCAGTCACTGCCAGGCTAGCTTTACCAGTGCCACCCACCTGGAGCATGTCAGACCCATGTTCAAGGTAACCTCAGGTGTAACTACTCTTGAATGTCACGACAATTGTATTGTCACATTTAGAAACAAAAATTTGTTTTGAAAATCAGCAGTTAAAACTATCCAAGAAGTTAACAGATTTTGGGACTGAACACAAATGCAACAAGACAAAATTAATCATTGGGTACCCCGGGAAGGTTAACCCGGTCAACAAATGCCCGCAGAAGTCGGATGTGTCGGCCCAACGGCGCAAAAACGCAGCTCTGCTGTAAACAGACACAACGCAATCACATCCGGAAAAAAAAAAACTCCGGATGAACGAAGAAGAAGAAGAATCATTGGGTAGACGATCTTTACAGGACGTTGCAATCAACCCCACGGTTTATTGGTTATTTATGATTTCTAGACAATTTTATATTCTTTAATTTGCCATTGCTTTCTGAACCGCCAATGCTCAGGCCGTTGTGTAGATCAACACAACATGATCTGTCCCAAATCACCTGCTTCAGACCCTGTATGTTGGGATTGTGAAACTGTTCACTACTTTAAGCTACAGAAGGCAGCCACAAGTTGTGTAGATAGTATTTTTGTATATATTTTTGTAATTTTGCAAAACATTAAATATCTAAACAGTTGGTGTATAGTTTGGTGGAGATAGTACTTTTATATATTTGTCTAGGTTTTGCGACATTAGATATGTGAACAATTACTGTATGGTCTTGTGTAAGTACTATATATTTTTCTAAGTTTTGCAGCATTAAATATCTGAACAGTTGGTGTATAGTAAAACTGCTTAATCTTTACTAGTGTTGGTTCATGTTGTGATAGAGATTTGCTTCATAAAAAAAACTACATTGCAACAATTTACTGTCTATTGCAGCTTGCATGGACACCCTTTCTGGCAGCTTTTAGCGTGGGTCTCCAGGACTGTGATGATAATGAGATCGCTTTGTTGTGTTTGGATGGGATCCGATGTGCAATCAGGATTGCTTGCATCTTTCACATGGAGGTAGGGCCATCAGTGTATCTGTTCATTGTCAGTTTTATCGGAGTCATGGTAGTGCAGTGGTTGGCATGCTTGCCCAGTGGTCATGGGTTCAAAGAGGCATTCAGGTGGATTTTACAATTGACCTGGGCTCCCAGGTTGACCCAGTCTAAAATAGGTTACCAGGAAATGTCTTTTGGAGTAAAGGTGGCAGGTGTGATATTGATCACATCACCCCGAGTGCTGATTGGTCTATTCAAATATGGGGCCAGCACCATGTGCCCAATTAACCTCAAGATATGGGAAGGGGGTCCTTTGCTTGACTTTATATATTTTGTAAGAGGCTGTTGCAGCTTCACTTATTTACGAGAATATTTGTGTTGTTTATTTCTATTTCTTCTGTCCAGTTTTTAAAAAAAAAATGGTTTGATGTTATTCGCTTTGTTTGTTTGTTTTCAGCAGCAACTGCAATGTTTGTACATTTTAGCAGGCACAGCAGACTTCTTCCCAGCACGCACTGTCTGGATTAGTCTTCCTGGGTAGTTTTGCATGTCATTGTGATGTTTCAATATGGTGACGCTATCTGCAGCCATTCATCATCATAAAGTGAGTTATGTTGTATGGCTTCATCAAGTCTGTGTCTCAGTACATCCGATTTCAACAAACATTTGTTCAGTTGCTTTCCCTAACCTTTGACTGTCCCCTGATCACCTACAAGGCAGCATACCGGTGTCTCACTTCATAAGGTCTGTATCCTTTGACCTGTCCAATACTGTAGACCCTACCAGCAGCTATGCTACCGTTTTTATTTTTTATTATGTAATTACATTATTTTCATCTGTTTCTTATTCTGTTCACGTGGACTGAGGCCCTAATCAGGTGTATATATATGTTGAAATCACACAACATATTTATCTTATTGCTTTAGTTTATGTTGTGTGATTTCTGCAGCATGCACCTGATGAGAAGCAGTGAAATTGGCAGGCAATAAATCGTGCAGTCTATTGTTTGTGTCTTCATTATTCAAATTCACTACTGGAAAACATTGTGTTGACTATCATCATCATCATCATCATCATCATCATCATCATCTTCGACTTCTGCCGTCAAGCGTCGTGGGGAGGAATAATTTGCGTTCCAGTGCCCGGCGGGTGGCACTGGATAGTGTCATTCCGTGTGGTTGTACAATGTCTCTGATGTCGTCAATCCATTTTCTTCTTGGGTGTGCTTGTGGTCTCGTCGCAGATGATCTTTGATGTAAGGCCAGTGATGGTAGTTGCTGATGTTGCATTCTAACGACATGGCCAAACCACTTGATCTTGTGTCTTTCAATAAATGTGGCACAAGGTGTTGATCCCACAGTCTGTCTGATAATAGCATTTCTTACCCGGTCTCGGATTGTTAAGTTGGCAGCTCTCCTCAGGCATCTCATTTCGCAGGTGTTGATTTTGCAAAGGTGTAATTTGGATAAAGTCCAGGTTTGAGATTGGTAGCATAGGGTTGGTGTGAATATGCTGTTTATTATCTGTCGTTTTGCGGACATGGGTATATTTGGATGTTTCAGTAAGGGTGATAGTTGATAAGTAAGTGCACTAGCTTTTTGACATCTGATTTCAATTTCTCTGTCTAATCTGCCATCTTCTGTGATCATACTTCCAAGATATTTGAATTCTTTAACTTGTTTCAGAGTTGTGTTATTTATCTGTATACTTAGTGGGCCTGGTAATCTGCTAACTTGCGTTACTTCGGTTTTGGCTGTGTTTATACTCATATTGTATCTGCTGCAGGTTGAACTCAGATTAGTAATATGATTTTGTTTCATCGCTGTAAAACAGGCACTGATCATCTGCAAATAGAAGTTCATTTATTCCCTGTGGGTCAGTTGTTTCATCTGGAGTAAAGAGTTCTAAATTTTCTGAATCTGTTCTGTCGAGACTTGCTTCTTTGGAAATTCTGTCCATGTAGATATTGAATAGCAGGGGAGAGAGCACACATCCCTGCCTCACTCCTGTATTGACTGTGAACATATCTGATATACCTTCTTGTGTTCTTACTGCACTTCGGCTCGAGTGGTACATGGCTATGATGTTTTCTAGCAGTTGCCCTTGTATCCCATAGTCTTCAAGGATGGTCCATAATTTGTATCTGTCTACTCTATCAAAAGCCTTTTCCTGATCTACAAACACAATATTTTGCTGGTCACTATATTCGATAGTTTTTTCACATATTTGTCTAAGTTTCTTGTTTTGACTATACCTATGTGTTTTATTTTATTGTGTGTCCTCGGGATCTAAAATACATTTGTGTTCCATCACACACTGGATGATAACATCGAGATATTGTTTATTTGATAGATTATTGTCTGCTCAGCAAGTAATGATGTGTTTGAACATCTGACCCACAGCTTGAGAGGGATGCCTATGTGCAGGCCTTAGCTAGGTTCACCCTCCTCACCTGCGCCACGCCAATCACGGAGATGAAGACCAAGAACATTGACACAATCAAGACACTGATATCTGTGGCTCACACAGATGGCAATTACCTGGGCAAGTCATGGCTTGAGGTGAGAAATCTTATTTGATGTGCCACCTAAGACATAGTTTTCAAGATAATTTCTCTCTCTAATAGTTGTGAGTTTTATTAATTTATTACAGTGATTCCTAAATGGTGTAGCACATAAGAAGGATACATGTGGTTCTCAAGGTAACCTTTGAACAGTTCTGAAGTGAGGAAAATTCTCAATGATGTCCTTTATTAAAACTAAAAAGTCATAACATCTTTTTGTGTTTGAATAAATGACAAAAAGATGCTGTGATAGAGTAATCTGGCTGCACTTGCAAATTTCTCAGAATTGAAGAAAAGATCCTGACTTGCCGAAATTTGCTCTATTAAATGCTCAAGACTTTTATCCAGGAAACAATGTCTTCTACTCATTCACTCAATTAATATTTGGCCACGTTCATAGTTCCTCTGAGGTGAGAATTCGACCCTAACCACGTGGTTTGTGCGACTCACAAGACATGTGTAGAAAACAAATCCTGCTTTCCAGGAACTCAAGTAAACGTTAGTTGTATATCCTTTACAGGACATCGCAGTCAATCCCAGCATTTTTTGGTTATTTATAATTTCTTGGTAAGCTTATGTTCAGTAGTTTGCCATTACTTCTGCACAGCCGATAGGCTAGCAGGGAATGCACCTCTTGGTGGTAGTTTGCCTGTGGACAAGGGGGAGGTGGTCGTGCGCTTGTGGGACCAGGTAGAGAAGGCGGAGGAACAGACTGAGAACCCATATGTGAAAAGAATGAGATTGTGCGGGATCGGCAGGGGTTCTGGAAGAATCTCAAAACTGAGAGGGAAGACCAGGAGAACTTTTAATCAGATAGCGGTGGAAACGATTAGTAGTATGACTCTTCGCTGGCTGTTGAACGAGGGGACGGAGCATGTATGGGAATGTCCTGAGCGCAGTATGTCGGTTCTTAACTCAACTCAGCTATTTCTGCACAACCGGCACTTATACTATTGTATGAAAACATGAATTTGTAACCCCTACACCACAGAGCCGGCACTCGAAGAAGTAAGTGCTGTTCTGCGTGTCTTTTCACGGCTGGTCTTTGTCAGGAACACAGCGCTTCCTGTGACCACCAAAGTAGAAATCACTAACCAAGAGCCTTAAGAAGGTCTCCATGGTGAAGTGCTATGCCATCTGCTCAGAAGGTTGTGAGTTTATTTTCAGATTGTTTTAGTTGGTTGGTTCTCGAGTGCAGTTTTTTTTTGGGTGGAGCTCATCATTGGAGCTTTGGAGTTTGTGATCTGTGTGATGTTTTCGGCAGGTGGTTAGCCACTCTATGTATAGAGATGGAGCAATCTGATGGATGTGAGCTGCGGTGGCAGGGCAGCTAGCACACTCACCTGCCAGCCTGGTGGTCATAGGTTCAAGTTCGCATTGACATGGGTTCTCGTGTTGACCCAGTCTAAAGTGGGTACCAGGAACTTTCTTTGGAAGTAAACGCGGACGGTGTGATATTGACCACATTAACTCTTTTAGTGCTGATTGATCTATGAAAACATGGGGCTAGCATCATATACCCTGTACGGTATGGGAAACGGGTCTTTTACTTACAGAGATGGGTACCAAACATTTCCTGGGACACAAGGTGGGAGGAAGGGATGTAGTCGCCAAACCTCATTCCATTACCAGTATATGTGAAGGCATAACACCTCACACCCCTATGTCAGTTATCTGCCCAGGATTACTTTTATTGCTGCTGAAGTTTCTGTGCTAAATTACTTTAGTGTAGAAGTGGAAGGGAACTGTTAGCTAAGAATTGCTAAAACAGGTGAATACAATTACGATTTCATTATGTATATCACCAGATTCTACGTTGCATATCTCAATTGGAGCTGGCACAATTGATCGGAACTGGGGTGAAAACCAAGTACATTGCTGGTGGACCTCACAGCCACTCAAATAACCCAGTAGAGGCCCATGACCCTGAAGGTGAGTTGTTTCACTTCTTCTTTTGTCCTTCATTTCCCTTTGTGGCATTAGCCCTGAGCCAGTTCTTGTCAAGCTGTTTTGCCATCATTGCACTCTGACCCCGTACTCCCAGATTACTCATCATTGTCTTTAGTTCTCTTCTCCATTCATTTTTAGGTCTCCCACTATTTTATTCGCCCTGTGGGCTAGTTGTAAGTACCCTAGTGCGAGGAAAAGCAACCTAAAGACTAAATGTCATGGCAGGGCAGACCAGGCCCTAAGCCTTGGTCGGTAACTGGTCTAGGATGGAAGCTCTGACAGGCAGATAGTTTAGGGTATTGCTTTGCTGATCCGAAAGCAAGGCTTCCTTTGTTGGGCCCTTCCTTCAAGGTTATAGAAGCTGTCGGATCAGCAAAGCAATACTCTTAACTGTCCGCCTCTGCAGCTTGTCTTGTTCCAGACGTATTGGTGTTACCTTTCCTCTGGAGCAAACTGGGCAGGCCGAGAGAGGGATCGGATCATGCTGCATATGCAACACATGGTCTCTAAATTTAACCCCGGCTTTGTGTTATGGAGAGGTATAACTCCATTTTTACAAACTATCATCTGTCAAGACAGCAAGGTGCCAATCTGTCAGTCAAAGCTAGTTAGCATTCAATATTTCACTGTTTTCAATAGTGGTTCTTTTCTGCCTGTCTAAGCATTTATTTGTTGCTTGTTATAGTAGTTTGTGTTTATTGCAGCTAGTATCTTGCATTGTTGGTGTAACATTTATTCATGATGTTCCTTGATAAATTATGTCAAAGGAAAATGCTACAACACATGTACAATATTTAACATTTCTTTAATCAACATTGAACTGACTGAATCTCTTTATTATTAATGATTCTCAGATTTTTCTCATGAGGAAGGTAAATGTTGTCCAATATCAGACACCATCATTGGGTTGTGAAAAGTTTAGGCCTTCACATATTCTAGGCCATGACTTATGAGGTGAGGTAGCCAGGTTGCTTCCTCGTGGCCTTCGGAGACAATTTCCAGAAATTTCTTTAAATTGTCCGGTAGACATTTGTATTAGACTGGGTCGACCCAAAGCCACACTGGTCGAAAATAGAATCATTCCACCAGGGAAGGCTAACCCGGTCAACAAACACCCATGTTAAAAAACCGTGTTAAAAATCTACCCAAACTATTTCAGGATCCTCGCCGGTGCTACAGAGTTCGTGCACTGAACTGAGTTTCTCCAGACTCAGGTTTGAGTTAGGAGAAGAACGGAGCACTTATGGTTGGCACCCATGTGCCGTGATGTTGATCCATCGACTAAACTAAACCAACACCCGCAGACTGTAGAAAGGCACAAGGCAATCACGTCCGAAAAAACTCTCCGGATTAACGCAGAAGAAGAAGAAGAAGAATCCTTCCTCTGCTGGGGATTGAACTTGGACCACTGTCTTGATAGGCAAGTACACTGACCAATTCTGCCTTAGGAAGCTACTGAAGATCATATGGCAAGATAAAATCCCAGGCATTAAAGTTTTAGAAAGAGAGTCCATGCCCAGTATCCACACTCTACTAATGAAGAATCGCTGGGCTGGTCACCTGACTCGCATGCCAGATCACAGGCTCCCTAATCAAATTTTTTACGGTAAGCTGCGTTGTGGTAAATCCTTCCAAGGTAGTCGGAGAAAATGCTTTAAAGACACTCTGAAAATATCGCTCAACGCTTTCAGAATTAATCACGACATATGGGAGACTGCTGCCAAAGACAGAAATTAATGGCGTACTTCATTTCGTAAGGGTGTAGTCACTTGCGAAACAAACAGGACTGCAAGAGCTGTGGAAAAAATAGACCGAAAATTTGTCGCAGGAGATCCTCCTTCTGGAATGTCAAGCATTCTTTTCCCATATTGTCAAAGAACATTTTGAGCCAGAATAGGCCTTACCAGCCATCTTAGAACTCACGGCTCTAAACTTTCAACCCCACTGGATGAAATGAATGATCATCATCATGCTTGATGGACAAACACTACATTAACCAATATGCCAACATGGCACTCTCAAAAAAGTGCTTTCTCATATAAGTGTTTTTTTATGTTTAAGAAACGCTATTTGCTGATCACCAAGTTTCTGATAATTGTTTTCATTCTCTTGCAGCAATAGTCAAAGGAAACATGGGCAACATGGACAGACAGAGGCTGGCCAACTTTCATGAGACGGTGGGCGAGACCAGTTCACAGAGTGTTGTAGTTGCTGTGGATAGAATTTTCACGGGATCGGTTAAATTGGATGGTGATGCTATTGGTGGGTTTTTCTGAAAGTAATTTTTAAGTACAATAGTAGAAAGAGCCATGGTAATGTGGATGATGCCAGGCTAATGTAGATGTAACATGCCCTGCTATTGTAGATAGATCCATAGTAAATACATATGACACTTGGTTAATGTAGTAGTAGTTATGTGAAGGAAGTAACATGCCCTGCTATTGTTGATAGAGTTATGGTAAATAAGTGGCAGAATCAGCTGATGTCAGTATAACTGGTAAAGTGGTTTGATGATTTCAGTCACGGGTGTTGGAGAAAGTTAAGGTCATTGTGTTGCATATAAAGGGATACCAGTGCCTTACCTCAGTCACCAGCAGGCTCTGTGCTGTTTTTATGGAACTCCGTACAAGACTTCCCGCCATACATCCTCATCATCAACAACAATGAAATGACCATTGTAGGCCTGAACAAAACTGGCAGGGGATCTAGGAGTTGGTGGCTTCTAGATATGCACAAAGTGGGAAAGCCTTTGGCATTTACCTACTTTCAAATCACATGTAAATGATGATAATTGGTGTGTTCTACTAATTTGACAATGGGATAATGTCTATTGAATATGATTCTTACTAAATGACAATTAAGTTCAAATGTCCATCAAATGAGAATCCTACTGAATGACAGTTCGGTTCAGATATTCACCACCGTCATCTACTAAACAGAATATCGCTGTTATTAGAGTAAACCTTTCCTCATATGCAAGTTTCTCAAAATTGAAGAAAGGATCCAAAGTGAAGAAAAGATATGCCAGTCAAGAATTTGTGCAATAAACAGTTTGAGATGTCTTCGTTAAATTCACTAAGGTAGCACATTATTTTTAATTAATTAATGTTTGTAGTATATCAGTAATTTGTTTAGTAAAATGCTATTATAATACTATGACAAATTAACCAGATGGGACAGATTTGAAAGTAATTTTTTGTTTTCTATTATAGTGGAGTTTGTTCGAGCCCTGTGCCAGGTGTCCATGGATGAACTAGCCAGCACAGCTCACCCCCGCATGTTCAGTCTGCAGAAGATTGTGGAGATTTCCTACTACAACATGGGTCGTGTCCGTTTGCAGTGGTCAAGAATCTGGCAAAACCTCAGTGAGCATTTTAATAAGGTGAGAACAGTCTTGCTCAACCTATGCAAGAGTTTTTGTCTTTACAGTCTGTGCAATTCTGACAAATATAGGACCCCCCAGAGTTATTTGAGGTTTGATCTAGTCGTTAGTCGCGGCTCCAACTTCATGACAAAAGGTAATCCCATAATGCTCCGTTCCTGTGCCAGTGAATATCGCACAAAATGCTCCTCACTGTCCCATGTGAAAAGTGGAGCAGACAGCAATCCCAACAAACCAAAAGCTTGCACAGGCATACATGCATAGGGCCGATGCCAGAATGCCAACACAACAGTCTGCCATGAAAATTAGTTGATCGTCAATGGAAGTGGTTGTCACTAGAATGGCAGCAGTTTCACACACATTACTGCATAAGGCAAAACTACCTAGTTCAGCATTTGGCCATCTGCCATTTTTCTAAACATATAATTCACAATATAAACAACCACCGACAGATGTAAAAGCATTCCACGCGAAATCCATAGCTCACAGTATCACTCCATGCACTTAACTCAGTGGCTGGGCGGAAGTTTGATCTAGAGCAAGATAAAGGTTAGCCAGCATATTAGCGAAATTGAAAGGGCACTGCACTGATAATATCATAAGTATCATCGGATGGGGTTAAGTTGCCTGCTAAGTGACGGAAAGATTGGCCACTTGTTCCTCTGCACATTCAAGCCTACAAAATGTGACCTATAGCACGAAACTGAATTCCCGAATTTTTTTTTAAAAGACGAGGGTTCGGTGTGATATTGACCACGTCACCCACCAAGTTCCAATTGGGTTTAGGACCATATGCCCAGTGCGCCTTAAGGTGAGTGGAAGGTCCCGTACTTACTCATGAAGTCAAAAGTGCGCACTATTTCCTCCAATGTTTTTCACATTTGTGGCCTTATGAAAAGTCTAATTTTTTTTTTTTTTGCGCTCACTCGCTTTGAACACAAGTGTACCCCATACGCACTACTTCCGGTAGTGCTGGACTGAATTTTGCGTGTGGATTAGCTTTCCCTATTAACAGTGTCCCTCGCCTTCAGGCAAACGCACTCGGACTTCAGAGGTACTTGTAATTTACGTCCTCAAGTCAAGGACGACAGGTCAACATTATAGTAAAAGTCAAATATAAAGGACACTTCTCCACGCCATGAAGCATAGTAAGCATATGGTGCTGGCATCATATTTGTTTAGACTAATCAGCAATCGATGGCTTATGCGGTCAGATCATGCTGGCTAACTTTACCTCCCATGACATTTTCTGGTACACACTTTAGGTTGGGTGGACCTGGGAGCCCTGGTCAATTGTTACAAGCCCCTACCTTAATGGGGATTTCAACACTTGACTGCTGGGCAGGCTGGTAAGGTTGCTAGCCACTGAGCTACTGTAGACCCCATTGCCTTATAAGCAAAGCAGCAAAACATGATGGTGATCATGTTCTTAGGAAGTTCCTCTTTGCATCTAATCAGGAAATCTGTTGGATTCGGTGGAATATTTGCAGAAATCTCATTGACACTTAAAAAAAAACAGTAATTGACCACAGGACATCCTAAAGGTACTCAGAAGAAAAGCAATCAATCAGGATTGATTGATTGATTTAAGAACCGACATCACAGCATTCGGGGCATTCCCATAAGTGCTCCGTACTCATCCTCAGAAGCCAGCGAAGAGTTCCAACCTCAATAGTACCAGTAGCAATCTGATTATATGTGCGTCTCACCTTTCCTCTAAGCGTCGAGCATCGGCCAGATCCCCTCGTCACTCCACGCTGTCGCATTCTTGCCAGACCGTGGTGATAATCAACCGAGGAAATTATCGCCAATAATGCTAAATTATTGTGTGAATATGCAAATTGAAATTACTGTTTGAATATGTGTGTTGTATATTTCACCTCGAAGGATTTATCTTATTAGTTTATGTTGTGTGATTTCTGCAGTATGTACCTGACGAGATGCAGTGAAATATGCCAAGCAATAAATCATGCAATCTATTGTCTCTGTCTTTGTTATTTAAATTCTCTACGGGAAAACATTGTTTTGAATAATGTTAAAATCTAAGTTTAATGTACTAGAAGATATGTTGACATTGACAAGAACAGTCATTGATCAGGAGATATTCCAAAGACACATAAGTTGTCATGAATAGCTAATCTGCAGGTTTTAACTTAGTTTGTGGGAGGAAAAATGTAATGTACATTTCCTTTCCAATGTGGCAGAGAACACGTTTTAACTTGTAGTTTTGTGACATAAATGTACGTTGTCTCTCTTCAGGTTGGCTGCAATCCAAAAGAAGATATTGCGTTCTTTGCTGTGGACTCTCTGCGACAGCTGTCAATGAAGTTTATTGAAAAAGGAGAGTTTGCCAACTTTAGGTTTCAGAAAGATTTTCTCCGACCTTTTGAGCATATCATGAAAAGAAATAAGTAAGTAAAGAATCTTGAATATATAGAAATTTAGTAATGCAAAATATATCAGTTGAGAAGTATTTTAATGCATTTTTTTAAAAATAGGAAGTATTCCTCCTATTGACATTTTGTTTTTATTTGTTATTACATACATATATATCTTGGGCAGTCTGGTTTTATGGCACAGAGACTCATTGTGCTCCTTCTCCTGTTAGTTAAAACAGTTCCACCACCCGAAGGCCAGGAGTTTGACTTTTACTGCCACAGGTGATGAATGCCCAAGCCATGGGGATATTTTGCAAGGTTGGGTACTCACCCCCAACTCTGCACCCCAGGCATATAACTGCAATTTGGAACCAACACTGTATCAAATACAGCTCAGAATGGTCTATTAAATGACAGGATGAAGCAATTCTAGATTCAAATACTAAGGAAGTCTGCAAAATAAGGACAATGCATTACATGTGTTGGTCAACACACAAAATGGCTGTTTGTTAAAGCTGGCAGAGGCGATTGCCATTTTTTTTACAAAAACCAGCTTTGTGCAAACAAACAAAAAAACCTGTCACTCAGTTTAAAATTACTATAGAAGACAGTGCAGTTAATGCAGAAAACAAAGTTACAGGTACAAGCTGTTTCCAAGCTAACAAAAAAAGAAGAAGAAGTGCACATTAATTATTTTACTTTACGATTAAATTTATCTTTAGGCAGAGTGAACGTTAATTGTTTAACTAATTCCATTATAGTCAGAATGATTATGTGGGTTAATTTTGTAACCAGTTATCTGTATAATTCAACTTTGTTATTTGTATATGTATTTTTCACTTTGCTGTTTTCACATAGATTTTTCACTTTGCCATTTTCACTTAGATTTTTCATTTTGCTATTATCTCATACATTTTTCACATTCTATGTTCTCATACGTTTTTCACATTGCTATTTTCTCATATATTTTTCACATTGCTATTTTCTCACACATTTTTCAAGCTACTGCGATTGATCCATTGACAGGTCTCCAGCAATCCGGGACATGGTAGTGAGGTGTGTGGCACAGATGGTGAATTCCCAGGCTGCAAACATCAAGTCTGGGTGGAAGAACATTTTTAGTGTTTTCCACCTTGCTGCATCAGATCATGATGAGGGAATTGTAGATTTATCATTCCAGACAACCGGAAGAATTATTTGTGAGTGTATTGTAAACATGTTCATTGAAGTTACTGTTTAGAACTCATTTTTAGCTCCCAAGATTATAGGGCTCCATGCTATAAACACAGACTAATTTTGTTTGCTCATTGCCTGTACGTATGGCATCCTTATTGCTGTGCCTGCTGGCTGGTTGCCTCCATCTTCAGCACCTAATTTTGCTAGGATAGACTGGTGTTACTTGAGTTAAGATAGCTTTGGATGTACATATCTAGATCGATCTGGTTTTACAGCACCATAGACTTGCCATCGACCATTCTCCTTTTGATATAAACAGTTTTGTCACATGAAAGCCAGGAACTGGGACTTTTGCTGTCAGAGGTGATGAATGCACACACCTTGGGGGTATTTGGCTAAAGAGAGCTCATCCCCAGTTTTACCCCCAGCTATGACAGCAATGTAAAGTCAAGCACAGTCTATTTTCATCTCACATTATCTCTATCCTCAATGATGTTGCTGCAGTCTGTGATAACAATTTCCTTGTGATGTTCGCCTTCTGTGTGTTTTCAATGTTTTACCCCTAGAACTACCATAGGGTCCAAATGGACCCCAGTGTCAATTTTTGTTTTCTCTACTTTTCTTAAATTTGTTTTAATATGTTTGATATGTTATGACTTTGTTAGCAACATATTCCCCAAAAACATGCTAAAATATTTTTAAAATCGAGTAAGTGGTGGGGTCCATATGGAACCCATTGGTTACCAGTGTTACTTAAAAAATCCTGTTAGTTGTGGGGTTAAATTATTATTGGATAGTAGCTTTCCTGGGTAGTTTTATAGGACAATACATTGTATGGTGATTTCAATGTGGGGGGGGGGGGGGGGGGGGGGGGGGGGGGGGGGGGGGGGGGGGGTTCAGACTATGTTACACATAAAAATTATCCTGTACCCCACATGAGTGCCAACCCCCAGGAAGGTCAACCCGGTCAACAAATGCCTGCAGAAGTTGGATGTGTCGGCCTGATGGTGCAAAAATGCTCTGCTGTAAACAGGCACAACGCAATCATGTCTGAAAAAACTCTCCTGATGAACGCAGAAGAAGAAGAAGAGTGCCAGCTGGTTCTGTATTGGTTCTACAGAACCCCAGGCCAAACTTCTGTCATAGCTCCTCATTGTGCACTGTCGATGGCCATCTCGGGACAGAACTAAACTAGCAGGAGATCGTGGAGTTGGTTTTCTTCGTCTTCTTATTTTGTTCACTTGTAATAAATTATGTACATCTGAAGTGAGTGGGTGCACGTTTGTGTTAGAACGTTACACTGACAATGTCATCAGTGCAGTTAGACAATGGTTAAGTGCCTGCCTTTTTCGTTCATTATGGTGGTAGAGATATAACTTATTATAGCAGTATACAACTTGTTGCCATCTTTTTCTCTCTACAGTTACAGCATACATAACTTATTGCCATCTTTTTCTTCCTACAGTTACAAGACATAATTGGTTACCATCCTGTTCTTTCTACAGTGAATGTGTTTGAGAAACATTTTGCAGCCATCATCGATTCATTCCAAGATGCCGTCAAATGTCTGTCTGAGTTTGCCTGTAACGCAGCATTCCCAGACACCAGCATGGAGGCTATCAGATTAATTAGGAATTGTGCAAAATATGTTGCAGAGAAGCCAAATGTGAGTTTACAAATCTCAGATTAATAGACTGCCTAGAGAACCTATTATTTGTGAAATATTTATGAGCTTTTATTTCATGTTCTCAGTATGCTTTTAGCAACATCAATCAAAATCCACAGAAAGAAGATACTAGAAGCGTCATGAAGAATGCATTCTACAGACATGTCCTATAATTTTTTTTATATGGGGGAAACAATGGTATCATCTGCTGATTGCACAATTGTTTTTTGTTGTCAGTTAAGTTAAGGCAGTTTTAAAATAGTTTTCATTTGCTACGCAAACCTTAATATGCATCATTGTTTTCGTGATTAAATCTTGTTAATTGTTTTGAGGTGACAGAAAATTGGTTCTATCTTTGTTGTAGTTGTAGCTTCATTATAGTTTTTTTTTTTTTTTTTTGAGTTCAGTCATACTTGGAATAACGAAGATATGAACAATAGATTGCAAGATTTATTGCGATTTATTGCCTGATGTATTTTGCTGCATCTCATCAAATACATACCGCAGAAATCACACAATATAAATCATTAAAATAAATCCTTCAAGCTGAAATAAGGACAATGCGTTGCATGTGTTGTTCAACACACACAAATGGCTGTGTTTTAAAGCTGGCAGAAGCGATTACCATTTATTTACAAAAACCAACTTTGTACAAACAAAATGACATGTTAATCAGTTTAAAATTATTGTGGTAGACAATTCAAATTAATATGTGAATATTTGTGTTGCATATTTCAGCTTGAAGGAGTTATCTCATTACTTTAGTTTATGCTGTGTGATTTGTGTAGCATGTATCTGATGAGATGCAGTGAAATATGTCAGGCAATAAATCGTGAAATCTATTGTTCGTGTCTTCGCTGTTCAAATGCTTGGATCTAGCCAGTCTTCACTCTCCAATTACTGTCGTATATACTTACGCCTCCTTGCCTTGAAGTGGGAACTTATATCGTAGTAATCCTTTATTACTTTAGTGTCGTCCCTGGAGTGAGGGGAAACAACACCCACATTTTTATTAACCCAATATTATTGTCCTAGAGAAACCACCAGAATCCGTCCACAAAACTCCTTCAGTCTGTAGACACCTCTTTCTTACTCTCACTCCCCCAACACAACATACTCAACAACTCTAGCTTTAACAAATAAATACAACAAATAATTTATTAAAGCAAAGAGTATGTGTGTGAGAAATGTCTGTGTGTAATGTGTAGAATGTGTGTCGAATATTCTAAGGTGTATGTAGAATCAGACCAGTGAATCAGGAGCAAAGTTAGTTACATCACTGTGCTGAGCACACAACAGCACCAAGTATTCCGGACAGAAAACCTCACCAAGAAGATGTTTCTCCGGCCACGTGACGACTTTCTCCGATCACTCTCGAACAATCAGGACCGCTGGTCATCAATGCTAGACACTGTTCGATATTGGTCTTCACTCTAGCAAACACTGTGAATTTACACTGTTCAATAATGTTTGTTGATTAGAGAATCTTTCCAATAACTTAAATGTCACATGGGAAAATATAACTGTTCATAAGTCACTGGTTATACGATTTTTCCCATATAAAAAAACAACCTATTAATGTTCCATGTAGTTATATATATTGGTGTAGGTGTTACGTGTAGTGTTCTGATTCTACAGTGATGTAGCATATCACTCAAGGAAAAATCACGCATATGTTCATCAAGTCCTGCTCAGCAGAAGTCAGGTTTCTGCAGACCAACTAGGCCATGAGCCCAGTGTACAAGCCTCTCAGTAACCTCTGTCTTCAATCCGTGAGCTATCACTTTCGATAACTTTGATACTAACTTCTTGGTAATATATCGTAGCATCCTCAAGTGGACCTGTAAGTGGAACCTGTAGAATAGAGAATCCCCTGGTGAGAGCAACTCAATTCTGACCTTAATTAGGTGAGTGTAGGCCGATAGCAGCACTCAGATCTATAACGGAGAACCGAACTCTGTTATACGGCCAAATAGCTCATCACATTGGTCTGAGACATGGGAACACAAGGAAAGATTAAAGAAAACGGGTAGAAACCTAGCAGATGCCCTACTGGAATATCCTACCATTTCACATTCCCTTCATCCCTCCCAACAATCCTCAATCTCTTTAATTATTATCCCACTACATTGTCCTTAACTCCCTGAGTTAAATGATATATTACACAAGCTAGTTAAAGCTACACAATAGGTTACTAGTGCCAACGCTCCTATTATACTTTCTATCACCGCACCTATAATACATTCTATCACCACACAGTACTGTACTCTTATTCCTAATCATACTCTAAGTTAGACATGATTAATAGAATACTATATGCCTATTCCGGTTGAAGATTGAGACTATGCAATCACAGACTGGATCTATGTCCGCCAATAAATATGAACACTTTGACACTTCTTCTTCTTCGTTCATCCGGAGTTTTTTTTTCGGATGTGATTGCGTTGTGCCTGTTTACAGCAGAGCTGCGTTCTTGCGCCGTTAGACCGACAGATCTGACTTCTGCGGGCATTTGTTGACCGGGTTAACCTTCCCGGGGACTTTGACACTATAGTCTCTTTCTATGACACAACTCGGAATATTGCGCCGATCCTTAGCACTTCAGAAATTTTGGTCAACTAACTCAACTTATTTACCTCCACTGGTTTTAATTCGGGGCTTGAGTGACGTCACCAAAAAGTCTAGACGCTAGTCAGTCCAGAGTCTGGTTTTCTCCGCCTGTTTTTAGACTGACTGGAATCAATCCGCCGTCTAGTTTGCTTTCATCTGGGAATTGTCCCGGCACTTCCGAGAGTCCCACTAATCTGGGATCTGGAGAATCATGTCCCCTACATCACAAGACCTCTCTGACGTCTGTCCAGACATTCCGTCTACAACATCAAAGGCCGACTACCGCCTTGCAGACGGATGGCACTTTTGTCCCGTCTCGAGCAAAAACTTGTTAACAAAATGCCGACCGGGTGTAGACATTTGACGCGACTTATTTTGTTCCTCAGTCCCCTGCTCATTAAAGGGTTGCCTGTTTTTGTGCAGACGAATGTCGGGTCTTTTTGTCATCGATCGAAACTATCAAGTTTTTTTTTTTTAGTGACAACTTATTAGTGTAATTTCTCCTCTTTCTACTTGTTCCTAAACCAAGGCTTAGGGCCTGGTCTGCCCTGCCATGACATTGAGCTTTTAGGTTGCATTTCTTCAAATCAAGATAAGGTTTGTACCCTCCCAATTGCGCTCCTCTGCCTGAAGCCGTGGGCACAATGTGGGGTGTCGGGTTTGGTGAGCCCCGCCCAACATTTTGTGCTAACAGAAAGCAAGTAGTACAGCCTATTGATGTGCGATAGCTCAGTATATAATTAGAACATTGCTTTGTTGATCCAGCAGCCTGTCTTGTTCCAGATGTATTTGTGTTACCTTTCCTCTAGAGTAAACTATGCAGGCCAAGAGAAAGGTCATGCTACAACACATGGTCTCTTCAATTCAGCCAGGCTATGTGCTATGGAGAGGTCATTCGATACCACCATGGGTTGTACATATTATGTCTTTCTTTTTTTTTTTTGAAGCACAATGTATTAAACTATCATCTGTCAAGATGGCAAGGTGTCAGTACACTACTTGTTCCTAAAAGCATTTCTGTCGGCTTTGTGAGAAGCAATAGCTACTTATACATTTTAAAATGTTATCAACATCAGCACTCAGCAGATGAAACAACATATGTAAGAGTGCTTGAGTTTCAATTTAAAAGTGGTTCCAGCAAGGGAGGAATGTATGAGGGGATGAATCTAACCTGTCTCCAGAAAGTGTGATTTAGAACCATCAGCATTTGCATCAGATAGATGGAGCATTTTGGGTGTGTTAGGAATGATATCTTCTTCTTCTGCTGCGATCATCCGGAGTTTTTTTTCCGGATGTGATTGCGTTGTGCCTGTTTACAGCAGAGCTGCGTTCTTGCGCCGTTAGGCCGACACATCCGACTTCTGCGGGCATTTGTTGACCGGGTTAACCTTCCCGGGGGTTTCTTAGGACGTTGACTCACTGTTGTGGTGTTATCCCCCATCCCAGCTGGCCCATATAGAACAGCCAAAGATCCTGGTCAGCCCTCAAGGGAAGGCAGGGGCAGACCATGTCATTCCCCGCCATCCAAGGAGGCTTCCATACTTGCAGAGCCGATACATAGCGCTCTGGTACTGGGCTCACCCAAGGAATCGTCACGTCCTGCACATGGCTGCTTAGCCTCACTTCCGTATATTGGGCCTTCCGTTCACCATAGGCTGTTCTTCCGGAAACCAGAAGTATGCAGTCTGCAGATGACATCCACACAGTGAGCTTTCGATTCGGACTTTCCATGTAATGGATTTGCTAGCCAAGCAATATTCCATTTCGTGCCACTAGGACACTTTTCCACCTTTTATGAAGCCCACACAGCGAGCTTTCGATTTGGACTTTCCACATAATGGATTTGCTATCCAAGCAATATTCCATTTCATGCCTCTGGGTCTTCATGCACCTTTAAATGTCAACCTGAATGTAGTTAAAGTAAGCTGCGGTCAACTTGAGCTTGTTGACATCTCCATAGAGCTTGTCCTCAAATGAAGCAGGTGTGGGCCAAAATATCTTTCTCTGTTCTGCATACGTTGGGCAATCCTGCAGCAAGTGTTTTGCTGTCATTTTTCCAGTTCTACAATTACATTCATCGGTATCTCCTATCTTTAGTTTATTGAACAAGTGGTATTTCAGCCTGTTATATCCTGTGCGAAGTCTGAAGATTGCTACTTGTTCTCTTCGGTCGAGTTTGTAATATGCATCATCCTTCTGGTGGCCTGGATGCTCTGATTAGGAATGATATGATATCCATTCTTAGAGATCAAAACCCAAGATGTTATAGCTAAAATTGTTTGCCATGATGTGTCCATTTATTGCAGTGTCTGTCATGGTGTGTCCTTGTATTGCAATGTCTGTCATCATGTGTCCTTTTATGGCAATGTCTGCATTGTGTCCTTTTATTGCAACCTATGCCATGATGTGTCCTTTTATGGCAACATCTGTTATGGTGTGTCCTTTTATTACAATTAGTTAGTTAGTTTTTTACATTAAAAAAAAATTAGTTAGTTACTTTTGTTACAATGCTTTGATGAGGTGGTGATAATTTGCACTGAATAAACCTGCTGCTGTCTTGTCTTACAGATGTTCAGAGAGCATGCTGGGGAAGAGATCTCGGTGCCAGAAGAAGATAGGGTGTGGGTCAAAGGCTGGTTCCCAGTTTTGTTTGAGTTGTCGTGTGTTATCAACAGGTGTAAACTGGATGTGAGAACAAGGTAAGATGGTTTATAAATAACAGTTTTGTTTAAGTAAATCTCTTTATACATATTTATACACTATATGCTGCTGTAAAAGTGTTAATTCTTCCTCTTGTTCTCTTTTTCTTTCGAGTGGAGTGTATCACACAGAGTTATCCCCTTAAAGACCAGATATCAGACTTCGGCATGCATTTGTGAAAAGTTTGTTTCCTCTAGACAGACTCCATCCAAGATATGAGTTGATAACCAGATCACAAGGGCATGCAATATACGTAGGCAGAAATTAGAAGGTCAAGATCTTGAGGTTCAGAACAAGAGACTGTGGACTCAAAACGCATCTTCGCCAAATGGGTCTCATTCTCTACCTCCTGCAATTGTAGATGGCTAATAGGACAATGAAGAGGGAAGGGGGGTTAGTCGTCTTCACAAGAACATGATGACAAATAACGGAGTACATTGTGGCTACCAACCTTATCAGCAAAGAGAAAACAATGAGAAAAGACACTAAAATAGCTACATTGCATTTTCACAAATTTATCACACTAAGCTGTTTGGTGCAGGAGAGCCTGGCATATGATACCACAACATCTATGTTAAGAATGGAGGTGGACGCAATCAGTGCAGCTTTCCGCCGGATGGAGAATAGGATACACACACACATCGTGATTGTAACTGACCCAGAAAGCATGCTGAGTAGGGTGAGGACAGGTAAGCTTCGTGCCGAGTGGCTTGCTTCGCTTCGGAAGTCACGGGTGGCGAACATTGTCTGGATCTTTTCTCCGGGCCATGCTGGTGTACTGGGGAATGAACAGGCAGACAGATTGGCTGGCTCTGCAAAACTTGGTGGGGTATTGATGCACCACGGAAGAGCAAATGGATTAACATGGTCTGGCAAGAATGCGACAGCGAGGAGTGACGAGGGGATCTGGCTGATGCTCGACGCTTAGAGGAAAGGCAAGACGCACGTATAATCAGATTGCTACTGGTACTATTGGGGTTGGAACGCTTCTCTGGCTTCTGAGGATGGGGACGGAGCACTTATGGGAATGCCTTGAATGCTGTGATGTCGGTTCCTAAATCAATCAATCAATCAATCACACTAAGCCCTACTTTATTCGTGCATCTGCAACTGTGGAGTGCCCAAGCAAATACTAAAGCACATCCTATATGGCTGCCCAGATTTTTCTAGAAAGTAAATTGAAATCTGGCCCACAGAAACAGTTCTACAAAACAAATTGTGAAGAGGATGGTAATGATGTCAGGTACCCCTCGTGTTCAGAATAGGCACATAGTTCTATAGTTGAAAAGAGATAAGATTTAACATATATTAGATCACAACATTGTGATGCTGTCACCTTTCTCCTTGCTGATTTTTCCCCCATATAAATTTCTAATAGCAGTTTTATGTCTCTATGGTGACATCAGGTCTCATGCAGTTGAAATTGTAAAAATCTTACTTCACTAAGAATTTAGTGAAACAATGTAGACAAAGACAGGAGAACAGATGGAGATATTGATATAAGAATACACAAGGCAAGAGGAGCTTTAGGAAGTAAAAATTACAGCTCTATTTTCACTAGAAGAAAGGAAAACACCATAAGGGCTTCGATTATAACTAACCGAGAAATCAACAGTTGAACGGGGCCTGAACGCCCTTTTCTACAAAATGGATGGAAAGGAGCTTTCACAGCACTAGGAAATGTGTGAAAGTCAACATAAATTGAAACTAGTCCCAAACTTGGAATATTTAACTCTAAAGAAGCACAGAGAACAATGAAAATAATGACAAATGAAATACAATCATTCATTTAACTGGTATGATTTCAACTGTACATTATAATAATTGGATACCTGCCATAAGCTGTGGCAGACAAGACTGACCAAAAGCAAAGTCAGATTTCTGACTGCAAACCTATGACTTATCAAGAAAGGGGTCCTTAACCCTTTACAGGGCAGACGCTTGTCCGTTTTCTAGCCCTGAACGGGCAAGATTTTTTTAGGTTCGGTAAAATTTCGGGTCGCGTTAGTAAAAACATCACAAATAAGGTGTTAGTCAACCGATTTTAGTTAAATAAACAACACAATGAAGGGAAAAGCATGCAGAATATGTTACTCACGTGATTGTTGTCGGTAATCCATATATGAACACAAATATTTACGAAATACGGCATGTTGCTTGTGATTTTCCGTCATCTATACGGCAATTTACAAACACATTTTCAGAATCATAATCACTTTATTTAAAGTCCGACTCAGACTGCTAATGCAAAGTAACGCTTTGCACTGATATCTAGCTCCGATTAATAGTCAACTTCATGCCCTTTAATGTCATTTAAATTGAACCTAGCGAAATCTCGGCTATCACTTGAAGAATCGCCGACATCCGTTTTGAAAAACAGCGTAAAAATCCCGAAAACTATCAAAAATTGTCCGTAAAAGTCCGTTCAAATTCATACTATCACGTTTACAAATGGCGGCCACGTTGTCAAGCTGTCGGCGAAAGCGAAAGTAGCGGTCGGAAGTGTCGGAAAGCCGAGAGATCGCGATTTTATAATGCATAATAGTATCGGCCGGAATCGGCCGCTACGATCGTTTTATGACATTATTCGGCCGGAACTGGCAGCTATGACCTGTAAAGGGTTAATGAGACAAATGTCAAACACCTTACAAAAATTGCTTGATTGCCCGCACACACTGCAACTTCAGCTTTTAGCTTAAAATGACCACCTCGCTACTTTGTGCTGCCTGAGAGATCCTGCTTTAAGGAACACCACATTCAGCAGATGCGCCACTTGAAGTTACAAACAAGTCCAAACTTTGTAACGGGACCTATTCTTTTGTCTTTTTATGTTTCTAGGGCCTCTATTTGATTTTACAGTTGTCTAAGATTCTGCAGTGTTGCGTAAATATAACACTCTTTTTTAAAGTTATATTAACATTAAAAACAATGTATAGCCTTAGTGAATTTAAACACAAACACCATTCATAAAATGTACGATTTCTTGCCTGGCATATTTCGCTTCATCTCGTCATGTGCATACTATATCATGTCATGTATATCATATTTCAGCCAAAGTATCATTTCAGCCAGGCATGAAATCATGTAGTATTTTATTTATAGCGCCTGAGTTTCAATTATTTTAAAATCGTCTAGATGTTAATATTGCCTTTGCATTTCTTCTTTCTTTTTTAAGATTTCTGTTTCCATTCTGTACACCCCATTTATTTCTGAAATGTTCTACAGAGGGCTGACTGTCATGTTTGAAATTATGAAGACGTATGGAGAAAGTTTCCAGGCGCACTGGTGGAAAGATCTGTTCAAAATTGTGTTTCGTATCTTTGATGTCATGAAATTACCAGAGCAGCAGAGCGAGGTTAGTATGAGGTGCTTTGTGTGTGGCTATGGTAAAAGTGATCCTTCAGCAGCTCTTAACATACGTTGTCATGGAAAAAGTCATTAAACCTGCAGCTGATACTACTAGGATATGTAATTATAAAATGGGGGCGATGGCTCCCTTCCTCGTGCTAGTTTTCCTGCCCATTAGAACCTCTGTCCTTTTTTTTTCTGCATTTGTCCAGTATTTTTGTTTTAATTGTTGAATGGCATTTGTGTGTGTTTGCAGCAGACTTGAATTATTTGTGCCCTTTAATTAACACCTTCAATTAGTCAGCTCCATGGCGAAGGGGTTACAGACACAGTTCAGAAAGTAATGGCAAACTACTGAACGTAAACTTGCCCAGGAATCACGAACAGCCCAAAAATGCTGGGATTGCTTGCTTGCGCTCGCTAGCTGTGAACTCCGGCACGAAGTCCAGTATGTCGGATGAAGACATCGTGTTGTCCAACATCAGTGATGTCATGCAGATTTAGAAAAGACATGCAGAGCAGCACTTCTTACTTTGTTTTCCTGGAAGATGACCAGCACTGCAATGTGATCAGGTCAGATTTAGGAAAGACATGCAGAGCAGCACTTTATACTTTGTTGTCCTGGAAGATGACCAGAACTGCAATGTGATTAGGTCAGATTTAGGAAAGACATGCAGAGCAGCACTTTATACTTTGTTGTCCTGGAAGATGACCAGCACTGCAATGTGATTAGGTCAGATTTAGGAAAGACATGCAGAGCAGCACTTCTTCTTCTTTTGTTTTCTGGAAGATACCAGCACTGCAATGTGATTAGTTTACTAATTGTGATTGGTCTTCTAATTCTGAGACCTATGATGGCCGTTTGGTTTGTAACAGATCACTTTCATTGCACACGGCAATCTCCATACATACTCCCATAGATCACGCCAAGAGAATTGCAGCACTGTACACAAACTCTATAGCACCATTGAAGTACATATTTATTGGTGGCTTTTTCAAATTGGAAATTGTGCCTGTGCAGCGGGCTATTCAGCCTGCTCTTTTCAATTTTCAACTGCTGAAGGATTTGTTTAACGTGCATGGCATGCACATGAAGGTCTCATAACCCTTTACCGGGCAGACGCTTGTCCGTTTTTTGCCCTGAACGGGCAAGATTTTTTCAGGTTCGGTAAAATTTCGGTTGCGTTAGTAAAAACTTCACAAATAAGGTGTTAGTCAACCGATTTTAGTTAAATAAACAACACAATGAAGGGAAAAGCATGCAGAATATGTTACTCACGTGATTGTTGCCAGTAATCCATATATGAACACAAATATTTATGAAATACACCATATTTGTGATTTTCAGTCATCTGTACGGCAATTTACAAACATATTTTCAGAATCAATCCCTTTCTTTAAAGTCCGACTCACGACTGCTAATGCAGAGTAACGCTTTTCACTGATATCTAGCTCCGATTAATAGTCAACTTCGTGCCCTTTAATGTCACTTAAATTGAACCTAGTGAAATCTCGGCTATCACTTGAAGAATCACCGAAATCCATTTTGAAAAACTAAGTGTAAATATCCCGAAAACTATCCAAAAAATCTGTTCACATTCATAGTAGGCGCTTACAAATGGCGGCCACATTGTCAAGATATCAGCAAAAATGAAAGTAGCCGTCGGAAGTATCAGAAAGCCAAGAGATCGCGTTTTTACATTGCATAATAGTAACAGGCGGTTTCAGACGGTCTGCCCATACCGGGGTCCGGACGTAAATGGACAATTTGCCCGGTTAAGGGTTAATTTGTCGTCCTTGACTGAGAAGGCAAGACCCCCAATTCACTACTTCTGGGTCAGGGAGAATGCAGCATCCTTTTTCTTATTTTGTAAAACTTCAGTCGTCAAGAACTAGACTCGCACCTGGTCTAATTGATCTAGAGGTGGGCGCCATAACCTTTGAACTACTTTGAAGGTGTGGCAGTACTCGTGCAGGGAGTTCCATAAGATCAGCTAAAAGCCAGCTGGTGCCCACAGTGAGATACAGGGTAGCCCTTTGTCAACAACACAGGCACTCTAACTGTCCCCTTTCTTGTGATCGCCGGCTCCGTGGCAAAAGGGTTGCAAATGCAATTCATAATACTGCATACCACTTTCAAAACACAGTTGCAGGTGGTTTGGAAACAGACCGCCATGCGTTGGTTTCCACACAATGGTATGAGTGCCGGTCGTTCAAAAAGCAATGACAAACTACTGAAAGCAACTGCCATGGAGCTGGTTATTGGCTCGTTTGTTCAGCCTCAATGACAGACTTTAGCAGGAACATTCATAGCTTATAGAACACTGAACAACCTGATGTCCTTGACATTCTTCAATATTTATTGTTGACGATTATCACAGCAAATAACCTCAAATATTCTCGAATGGTGTGGGATGGCATGTGATAAGCATATCTTCTTCTTCGTTCATCCGGAGTTTTTTTTTTCGGATGTGATTGCGTTGTGCCTGTTTACAGCAGAGCTGCGTTCTTGCGCCGTTAGGCCGACACATCTGACTTCTGCGGGCATTTGTTGACCAGGTTAACCTTCCCGGGGGTTTCTTAGGACGTTTGACTCTCACTGGTGTGGTGTTATCTCCCATTCTAGCTGGCCCATATAGAACAGCCAAAGACATCCTGGTCAGCCCTCAAGGGAAGGCAGGGGCAGACCATGGGCATTCCCCGCCATCCAAGGAGGCTTCCATAATTGCAGAGCCAACACACAGCGCTCTGGTACTGGGCTCACCCAAGGAATTGTCACGTCCTGCACATGGCTGCTTAGCCTCACTTCCGTATATTGGGCCTTCCGTTCACCATAGGCTGTTCTTCCGGAAACCAGAAGAATGCAGTGTGCAGATGACATCCACACAGTGAGCTTTCGACTCGGACTTTCCGCGCAATGGATTTGCTATCCGAGCAATATTCCATTTCGTGCCACTAGGACACTTTTTCCACCTTATTTGAAGCCCACACAGTGAGCTTTTGATTCGGACTTTCCACGTAATGGATTTGCTATCCAAGCAATATTCCATTTCGTGCCACTAGGACACTTTTTCCACCTTTTATGAAGCTCACACAGTGAGCTTTTGATTCGGACTTTCCACGTAATGGATTTGCTATCCGAGCAATATTCCATTTCATGCCTCTGGGAGGCTTTTGTAACCGACATACCTGTGGTATGAAGTGTGGCAGTCTGAATACTTCTTCATACACCTTTAAATGTCAACCTGTATGTAGTTAAAGTAAGCTGCAGTCAACTTGAGCTTGTTGATATCTCCATAGAGCTTGTCCTCAAATGAAGCAGGTGTGGGCCAAAATATCTTTCTCTGTTCTGCATATATTGGGCAATCCTGCAGCAAATGTTTTGCTGTCATTTTTCCAGTTCGACAATTACATTCATCGGTATCTCCTATTTTTAGTTTATTGAACAAGTGGTATTTCAGCCTGTTATGTCCTGTGCGGAGTCTGAAGATTGCTACTTGTTCTCTTCGGTCGAGTTTGTAATATGCATCATCCTTCTGGTGGCCTGGATGCTCTGATTCCCATTTGGTTTTATAGGTGCTTTTTATCAACCTCTTTGCCTCATTGTAAGTTATGTCTATGTCAGGCTGTGGTAGTCGTCCGCCCTCTTTTGCCAGTCTGTCAGCCTCTTCATTTCCAGGTATACTGCAATGTGATGGGATCCACTGTATTACAACTTTTTTGGATTTCTGGCTTAGACCATGGAGTGCTGCTCTTAGGTCAGCTATTTCTGTGCTGTTATTGCTCTTCAGTATTGAGACAGCTGACTTTGCATCTGTGAAGATAGCTATTTGCTTCTCTTTATTTTCCTCCATCAAGAGCATTTCTGCTGCAGTTTTCAGAGCCTCTACCTCTGCTTTGAAGTTACTTGAAAACTTTCCAGTTGCCACTGAATGTGTTTTTGTCACTCCATTTTTTAAATTTAGGAGAATTCCTCCTCCTCCATTCTCTATTGAATTTTTGGCTGATCCATCTGTATATGCATGGGTCCAATTGCTGCTTGGGTAATGTTCTTTTATGTAGTTTAGGGTTATTTCTCTTCTTTCGGTTTCATGCTGAGTGTTCTTTTTCTCAATACCAGGAAAGTTTTCTATCATCTCAGGCAGTTGCTGCTGTCTCCAAGCTGGGAAGTTGTGTGCATAGTAAATGGGCTTGACTGTTGATATGTTAAGTATGGGATCTGCCCTAATCTTTCGTTTTGCAGTTTCTACAAAGTTGCTACGCTTCAGTCTTCCTTTTCCAAAACCATTAAACCTGTTATACATAGGGTGGTCTGTCAATCTTCTAAATTTTTCTGCTTGTTGCTGGGCTCTGCTATCTCTTCTGTCCTGCATTGGTTGTAAACAAGTGATCTTTTCTAGTTCATTAATAGGCGTTGTCTTCAGGCTTCCAGTTATGATTCGCATTCCTTGGTTTTGGACTCTACTTATTTTGTTAAAGTTGGACTTAGCTGCTGTTGCCCAAGCTGCAATGCCATATTCCAGTACTGGCCTCACCCGTCCAGTATATAGCTTCTTGAGAACTTTCTCATCTGCTCCCCACGTTGTACCAGCAAGCTTTTTCATGATTGCCATTCTTTGCCTTGCTCTTGTTCGATTTTTCTCAACCTGTGTTTTCCATGTCAGGCGACGATCAAAGGTGACTCCGAGATAGTTTGGATTTTCTTCATGGCGCAATATTTTTCCATTCAATACCAGCTTAGGTTGCTGAGTTTTATTTGAGAGGGAGAACACTGTGCATGTTGTTTTCTCCTCACTTATCTTCACTAGCCATGATTTTGACCAGTCCTCTAGTGCTAATAGGGCTTGCTGTATTCTGCTGTTAGCTGTACTAATATATTCTTCAGATGTCCATATGGCTAGGTCATCTGCAAAGGATGATGTGTGTACTCTGGCTGGAAAATTTTCCGTGATGTCGTTTATATATGCTAGGAATAATGTTGGTGAAAGAACTCCTCCTTGGGGGACACCTTGCTCCAACAGCATCATTTTGCTGGTTTGTCCTTGTACTTTTGTCCTGGCAGTTCTGTTCTCAAGGTAGTGGCTGATCCATTTGTACATTTTCCCACAAACATGCATTTTTTGCAGTTTTACTTTCAGTCCTTCCTTCCATACTTTATCAAATGCTTTTTCTAAATCTATCCAGACCGCTAGTGTGTGCGTTTTCTCTTGGAAGGCATCCTCTATTTCCTGAGCTATATAGGTTATTTGATCTTCAGTGGATCTGTACTTTCTGAATCCTGCTTGGTGTGGTGTTAAGAGTTTGTTTTCTTCCAGATGCCATGTTAGCCTGCCATTGATAATGCGTTCCATTAATTTTCCTACACAGCTAAGTAGACTGATAGGTCGATAGCCATTTGGTTCTTCCAGGTCTTTTCCTTTCTTTGGGACTGGTATTAGTATAGCTTCCTTCCATGCCTGTGGGACTATTCCCCTCTTCCAGCTGTAATTTAGGACTGCTAGTAGTTTCTTTTTTGCCTTTGTCCCTAGTCCTATTAGCATTTCATTTGTGATTCCATCCTTTCCTGGTGATTTCTTCTTTTTTAGGGTATTCATTGCCTGTTCCATTTCTTCCATTGTTAGATTTGCCATCATATATTCTGCTGCTGTCTCTGTATTACTATGATGTATCTGTTTATCTTTGATTGCTTTCTTCTGTTCGGTTGTAATATCAATGTGGTTTGCACTGGCATAGTGTTCCATTAGTGCATTTGCAGCCTTTTTTCCTGTAAGCAAGGCATTTCCTTGTTTAATTGTTATTTGTTTGTTTCTAGGTCCTTCATTGTTCATGGCTTTCACTAGTTTCCATAGTTTGTTTCCATCCCTGTCAAAATTCAGGTTTTCTGTTTTTTCCCTCCAACAATCTCTTGTTGTTTGATTTACTGTTCTTTTATATTTTGCTGAGAAGGCTTTGAGAGAGATGTTAACTTCAATTGTTTGTTCTCTCTCTGCTGTCTTCCTGGCATCTTCGACTTTGTCCTCCAAACTTTGTAGTTCTTCAGTCCAGTATGGTTTGTAATTTTTCCTCGCTCCTCTTGGAATGGACTCAGTGGCTGCCTGTTTAGACTTTCCACCATTTGCTTCATGTTGCCATATCGTGTATTTATGTTTTCACAATATTTGTCTGTTAGTGTGGCAAATCTGTCCCAATCTGCTCGTTTATAATTCCAGCGGGGCAAGGGCTTTTGCTCCTGTGGAACATACTCCATATTCATTACAAGCTTGATTGGTCTGTGGTCACTACCTGCTAATTGGTCCAGCACATGGCGGTCGATTTTGTGGAGGATGTCTCCTGTGCAGAAAGCTAAGTCTGGAGTAGAAGTGGTAATCCATCTTCTGGAGTAGAAGCTCGGTGTGTCATCCGCTTTGTTGAGTAGATGGAGATTTGAGTCTATTTCCCAGTCCTCCACTTCATCTCCTCTTTTGTCAGTATCTGGGTATCCCCATCTTTCTGAACGGCTATTAAAGTCTCCGACAATAATGCAATTTGTGTCAGTTATTTTCATGTTTGAGAGTGTAAGATCCTTATCTGCTGGGCTATAAAGATTGTAAATTCTTATTTTCACGTCCTTTATCATTATATCAACACCTATAATTTCTGTTTGGTTGTCAGAGATCACAGATACTTCGCTGCAAGGTATTGTATTTCGTGTAAGTATTAGAACTCCTCCTTTATGTCCTTCGCGGTCGAAACGTGTGGCCTGATATCCTCTGACTGAAAATTTGCGATTGTGTGTCTCTTGAATGCATGCCACATCTATTCTATCTTTATGAAGACGCTGTGTCAGGGATTCTTTCTTGTTATAAACTCCTTCGGCATTCCACTGTAGTATGTTGAGTGTCCTTGGTATTTGGTCAATAGCTCTTAACCTACTCCTCTGTGCCTTGACTCCACAGCACAGGGGAAGGTGACCACCAGTAGTCATGGGTGGACCCCCTCGAGGCAGGGGGCCCGGCACTATCACCGCCTGATGGGACTTCACGGGATTAGCACCATAACGATTAATTTTCATCTGTGGCATCATGAAATGATAAAGTTACGTTGCACTTCTTTGTCAAGCCTGTGGCTCAGTACATCCGATTTCGACAAGCATTTTTCGGGATGCTTTCCCTAGCCTTTTACTGTCCCCAGTCTACCTACAAGGCAGCAGGTTTGTGCGTCACTTCGTCTGGTCCCTCTCCCTTGACCTGTCTGACATGGGTGACCCTACCAGTAGCTGTGCTACCGTCGGCATAGCTCTTGGGGTCATTGGAACGCGCAAGCCCCTCTACCTCGTCCATGTGGACACACGGCAGAGGGGTGATAAGCATATAACGTGCATAATCAATGTTCACAACTTAGATGTGAGACACTCGTCTCCTTTGCAAAGTTCTAACAGAACCGCTGACTACACTAAGGTCACACTTACTGTCATCTGCCCTTGACGTCTGGCGTGGGGCATTGCTGAAACGCCGTCAACTCGGCGCACAGTAAACAGGCTTTGAATGGCTATTCAATCAGCCGCACAACTGTATGAAACACTTTCACTTCTGGCTGAAGTATCATTACAATACTGGAGTAATGCCGAATAATCTTGATTGGCTTCAACCCAGTTCCACGTCCTTCTTCAACCGAGACCCTGGCCTGACTAACTGCTTCCAGCTGTCTCGCTTTCCCGTGGACTACCCAACTATTGTCAGTCGCGTGATACGCAACTTCTTTGAATCGTTTCCCTTTGTTATTCAGCATCATCATGAGTTCCGCACTGACTTTCCTTGACTTATTCGTGCATGTTGGTTCATAGTGCTCGCGTGAACTGCTCTCACTATGACAATTCCTCTTCTACGGTAAACCTACTCTTAGTACACCAGTTTACCGCTGTCTGCCTCATATCGGCACATGGCAGTAACCTTGCCCATAAATAACAAACATCCAAAAAGTGCTGGAGTTGACTGCTGCGTCCTGTAAAGGATATGCAACTAACTTTTAACTTGTAATTGATAAAAGGATCAAGATGTTTGGAGATGCACGAATGCCCAGACCAGTTGGCAGAGAACACGACGACAGCGACATGTCCAGTGGTATGTGAAACTAGTAACATAACCGCTCTGGTATTTCAGAATCACATGTCATTAATTTTCTATTAAATGTTTGTTCTTTCAGAAAGCAGAATGGATGACAACCACATGCAACCATGCATTGTATGCCATTGTGGATGTATTCTCACAGTATTATGAAGCAGTTATCGCCCTTGCTTCTGACTGACCTGTATCAGATGTTGCAGTGGTGTGTGGCCCAGGAGAATGAGCAGTTAGCAAGGTATGCTTTCGTTCCCACAAGATTCATCCACTGGATGGATTATTAGCAGATGGTTCACAGCTGTTTCTGTCGACTGACCAATTTGTGGATTAGTTAAATCAATTATACTGAATGGATCAGAAACATGGGGAACAACTAAAATGATTGAGCAAAATAGAAGGGCTAAACTGGTATGACAGAACCACCAGTCTATTTGATGGTAAGAGTGTATTGAGAGAAAAAAACAAATTCCAGTGAATCAATAGGGCACACATTAAGAAAACCTGAGGTTAGTATAACCAGAAAGTCCCTTGTCTGGAACCCACCTGGTGATAGACATAGAGGGACACCTACAAACACACAGAGAAGGAATTAAAATCAGAGATGAATCATATGATGAGGACATGGAGGGAGCTGCAGGAGATAGCAAAAGATAGGACGGCTCAGCTTGAGCTGGTCGAGGACCTGTGCCCCAGTGGGGGAATACAGTGCAAAATGAGAACCTCGGCCAGCAAAACACGTACAAACCAGAAGATTAAATGAAGGTCAGCATAGCCAAATGGATGAGATCGCTTGGTATTAAACTTCCTCTGTGCTGATGCCGAGGTAACAGGTTCAACCCCCTACACTTGTCAGTTGGACTAAAATGTTGAATTCTCATCCTTGACTTGGGGCATAAATTACAAGCGCCTCAAGTCAGATGTAGTTTCGCCAGATGGCGAGGGACACTGATAATAGGTCAGGCTAGCCCACATGCCAAAATCAGTCCAGTGTTGCTAGAAGTAGCTTGGGTATGGACTATGCTTGAGTTCACAGCGAGCAAACACAAAAAAGATTAAATCATTGGCCTGAACAGTACTAGAGCTTTTATAAGCATCATAATAATGTATTTCCATAATTTATCGCTCTTGGCTGTTATATATACATTATATTATTTGTCTGTTACAACATCAATACAGTTGTCAAATGTTTTATATTTAGTTACTGTAGCTTCATACAAATGTGTTTCTGTTTGTTTGTATAGATCTGGTACCAACTGTATGGAGAACCTAGTCATATCAAATGGGAGCAAATTTTCATCAGATGCTTGGGACCAGACGTGTAAATGCATGTTAGAAATATTCAAATCTACCATTCCACATAAGTAAGTGTTATATTATTGTGTGTCACAGCTGGGTGGTCTGAATGTCACAGCCGGGTGGTCTGAATGTCACAGCTGGGTGGTCTGAATGTCACAGCTGGGTAGTCTGAATGTCACAGCTGGGTGGTCTGAATGTCACAGCTGGGTGGTCTTGAGTGTCACAGCTGGGTGGTCTGAATGTCACAGCTGGATAATCTGAATGTCACAACTGGATAATCTGAATGTCACAGCTGGATAATCTAAATGTCACAGCTGCATGGTCTGTCACAGCTGTGTGGTCTGAATGTCACAGCTGTGTGGTCTGAATGTCACAGCAGGATGGTCTGAATGCCACAGCAGGATGGTCTGAATGCCACAGCTGGGTGGCCTGAATGTCACGGCTAGGTGGTCTGAATGTCACAATAGATGGTCTGAATGTCACATCTGGGTGATCTGAATGTCACAGCTGGATAATCTGAATGTCAGCAGGATGGTCTGAATGCCACAGCTGGGTGGCCTGAATGTCACAGCTAGGTGGCCTGAATGTCACAATAGATGGTCTGAATGTCACATCTGGGTGATCTAAATGTCACAGCTGGATAATCTGAATGTCACAGCTGGATAATCTGAATGTCACAGCTGGATAATCTGAATGTCACAGCTGGATAATCTAAATGTCACAGTTGGATGATCTGAATGTCACAGCTGGGTGGTCTGAATGTCACAGCTGGATAATCTAAATGTCACAGCTGGGTGATCTGAATATCACAGCTGGGTGGCCTGAATGTCACAGCTGGGTGGTCTGAATGTCATAGCTGGGTAGTCTGAATGTCACAGCTGGATGGTCTGAATATCACAGCTGGGTGATCTGAATGTCAACACATCTCTTAAGAATGAAGACTGCCATCCAGAGGCTTTTTAACCAACACAAGGAAAGTTCAATAGTAGAACTGATTAAGTCGCGACAACAGGAAAATTGGAAGGGAAGAAAGACAGTAAACCTAGTATAGAAAATGCTAGACAACTTGACCTTGGGACATGGGGAAGCATTTGTATCAGAAGTGACTGACAACAGATACAGGGGTCTTAACAAACTTCACGACCAAGGCTTTATACACCTGTGCACCGAAGGGAAGCAAAAAACAGTAACACTGTAACCCACCATGCATGTCATAAGAGATAACTAAGGAGGGTTGGCATGAGATTGGCTACCTCATCCTGTAGAAAACTTTAAAATGCAGTTAAGAACAGGTCTTGAAATTGTGTGACGTGAGTTGGTTAAGAGTCTTTGCTGAATGGGGACAGGAAGGGCAGAAGATGAAAAATGCCATATAGTATGGACCATTAGAAGAAGTGCAGGGGACACAAAATGACCAATTCACAACTATGTTAGAGATCCAGTCCCTACACACACAAAAACTGCAATTAGTGCACTGTTAAAGTTATTTGTATATCATTTACAGGACGTCACAGTCAACCCCAGCAGTTTTTGGCTGTTCGTGATCTCTTGGCAAGTTTATGTTCAGTAGTTTGCCATTGCATTCTGAACAACTGGTACCCACACCATTCTATTAAAAAAAGACAAATGCAAGGCAGCCTGATGCCAAATCACCCACAGCTGTGTTTCATACGCGTTATGCGAGATTATGAACTCTGTCCTTAACCTCTTTGCCACAGAGCCGGTACAACGTGCACTGTACAAAGCTTATGTTACTGTTAGGTTGTGATCAAATTTGTGTGCAGTGTAAATTAATAATTGATTGTTTGGTCTAGACTTCTGACATGGCAGCCAGATATCCATTCAGAAGTGACTTCCCCTGTCAGACCTGATATGCCAGGAGGAGCAGACTACAATGTAAGTTAAAAACTACGTTTTGAAAATGTTAAATTTCAGTTACAAACTTACTCTTAAGGCTGTTTTAGTGGTTGGTTGTATGTATAACTGGGTTTTGGTGATGGTTTCAGTATCATAATGTTGTTCTGTCTTGTGGCGATATTAATGCTTTCTGACTCCAGCAGTTATTAATTTAACTCCAATCACAAACATGAAGGTTTGTCTACATAAAATAACACAAATCATTTCCCTGCACATCTGCCACAGCTGCATTCATGATCATCTCTACAGTCCATCATGTTCAGGGCTTCAGCATGTGATTACAAGGCTGCCACTGAGGCCATCTGCCTGGGAGCTCTTTGTTGGCTACAGGAGACAGAGCTCACATGGGAATATCCCCAGTGCAGGGATGTTGATTCTTGAACTCTGGTCTCTGCAGCTCTGGGGGACCACTGACCCAGAGATCTCACATATAGGCCTGTGATGCCTATTAGTCCACAGTGTATAACGAGGACACATGGCATAAATTTTGCATGGGATTTGATAAAAACTAGCAAAAAGCCATATAGTTACCATAGTGAGCTATGGGTTTCCCTTTAGGCATATCACTGTGGCCTTGATTTTTCCTCCATGGGCAGACTTTCTGTCCTCACAGAATCTTCGAAGATGGCAGCTTTCTGTTAGGTGGCCAGTGAAATATTTCTTGTCTTAACAGTCGGAAATGGCTGCCAAAGGCAAAGTAAAAGACCCCTATGTGGATGTGGAAGGCAAGGAGGGATCATATGTTTTCCTCCAGTTTTGGGAGATGTGTATGTACAGTAAGCTTCCTTTCACAGAACTGATTCTGATTTGTCATCTAATAGGAAACATTTGGCTCTGTTTTGGGGACACATTGAAAAAACGTGAGAATAGTATCATTATGTATATTCTGTTTAAGCTGTTCCACCCTGCACAGTTCATAACAGCTAACTATTTAGAACAAACTCAACACGTCTTGAATAACCCAACAGAGGTGCAGTTGTACACTCTATATTATCTCCAAATATTACATGTTTTACATTGTCAGTTGCGCAGCACATTTAGCAGTCTTACACAATATTTAGAGACTACAATTACTAAACACTCTAGTAGCGGCGCATTTTTTTGGCTGTGCTACTTGAACCAAGAATCAGGTCCAGACTTGACCGTGGCTCCAGCCCAACTGATTGAAGGTGTCGCTACGTCCTTTCACGAAGCGTCCCAAGCACTTTTCATGTTCTTGTGACCAACGCTCACGGCGGGTCACTTTGCACGGTCTCCTCGTGCAGACCGCACTTTATCCAAACCATGCCATGATCTGTTTTTTTATAAACTCGATCATGGCAGAAAGAAACCTACCCTGGGTAGACAGAACTCGTAACTGTAGATGGAACCTATCTAGAGGAAGCAAACCTCAAACAAACCTACCCGTGGGTAGACAGAACTCGTAACCTAACTGCATGTTGAAGTAGGACACACTGACCTTTGAGCTGCTTAACCAGATGTAACACACTCCCCTCAAAAGAGTAACAAAGAAGAAGTATAATTAGAAAGTCCTTTGTCTGAAACCCACAAGGCAGATGAAACATAGGGAGACCTGAAAGCACATGGAGAGGAGAATTAGAGACAAAGATGCGAAACATGACGAGGCCACAGATGGAGCTGCATGAGACAGCAATAGATGGGACAGCCTAGGGTCAGTTGGTTGAAGGTCTTGGGAGATAAAGGGCAGAAGAAGGAGAAGCAGGACATACAAGTGATGGACGTTTGAACTAATTTGTCATTTAGTAGGAAACAGTCGACGAGCTTTTGAAGAGTATAGTAGGTTATGCACATCATTTACCTTTGAGTAGGCTAGTGAGTGCCAAAAGCCTTTAAACTTGTGGTGTCTGAGCAGTGCATTTCTAGGGGCCACCGACTCTGTCAGTCAGGTCTGATAGGTCACTTTGAACTCAAGTGTAGTCCATACATGTGCTACTACTTCGAGTGCATGGGATTGGTTTTTTTTTGCATATGGATTAGCTTTCCTTATTACAAGTGTCCCTCACCATCAGGCGAACTCACTCCGACTTCAGAGATGCTTGTAATTTACGTCCCAGAGTCAAGGACGATGGGTCAACATTTTAGTCTAACTGACTGCAACTTCAGTATCATCACACATGGGAGTTTAAGAATGAGCTGTCTTATCCATTCAGCAATATAACATTCTGACATATAACATAAGTCTTGCATGGGGGTTCCCTACACCAGGACATATAACATAAGTCTTGCATGGGGGTTCCCAACAACCAGGACATATAACATAAGTCTTGCATGGAGGTTCCCTACAACCAGGACATATAACATAGGTCTTGCATGGGGGTTCCCTACAACCAGGACATATAACATAGGTCTTGCATGGGGGTTCCCTACACCAGGACATATAACATAAGTCTTGCATGGGGGTTCCCAACAACCAGGACATATAACATAAGTCTTGCATGGAGGTTCCCTACAACCAGGACATATAACATAGGTCTTGCATGGGGGTTCCCTACAACCAGGACATATAACATAGGTCTTGCATGGGGGTTCCCTACACCAGGACATATAACATAAGTCTTGCATGGGGGTTCCCAACAACCAGGACATATAACGTCTTGCATGGAGGTTCCCTACAACCAGGACATATAACATAGGTCTTGCATGGGGGTTCCCTACAACCAGGACATATAACATAAATCTTGCATGGGGGTTCCCAACAACCAGGACATATAACATAAGTCTTGCATGGAGGTTCCCTACAACCAGGACATATAACATAAATCTTGCATAGGGGTTCCCTACAACCAGGACATATAACATAAGTCTTGCATGGGGGTTCCCTACAACCAGGACATATAACATAAGTCTTGCATGGGGGTTCCCTACAACAAGGACATATAAAATAAGTCTTGCATAGGGGTTCCCTACAACCAGGACATATAACATAAGTCTTGCATAAGGGTTCCCTACAACAAGGACATATAACATAAGTCTTGCATAGGGGTTCCCTACAACCAGGATATATAACATAAATCTTGCATGGGGGTTCCCAACAACCAGGACATATAACATAAGTCTTGCATGGGGGTTCCCTACAACCAGGACATATAACATAAATCTTGCATAGGGGTTCCCTACAACCAGGACATATAAGAGAAGTCTTGCATGGGGGTTCCCTACAACCAGGACATATAACATAAGTCTTGCTTGGGGGTTCCCTACAACCAGGACATATAACATAAGTCTTGGATGGAGGTTCCCTACACCAGGACATATAACATAAGTCTTGCATGGGGGTTCCCTACAACCAGGACATATAAGAGAAGTCTTGCATGGGGGTTCCCTACAACCAGGACATATAACATAAGTCTTGCTTGGGGGTTCCCTACAACCAGGACATATAACATAAGTCATGGATGTAGGTTCCCTACACCAGGACATATAACATAAGTCTTGCATGGGGGTTCCCTACAACCAGGACATATAAGTCTTGCATGGGGGTTCCCTACAACCAGGACATATAACATAAGTCTTGCATGGGGGTTCCCAACAACCAGGACATATAACATAAGTCTTGCATGGAGATTCCCTACAACCAGAACATATAACATAAGTCTTGCATGGAGATTCCCTACAACCAGAACATATAACATAAGTCTTGCAAAGTGATTCCCTACAACCAGGACATATAACATAAGTCTTGCATGGGGGTTCCCTACACCAGGACATATAACATAAGTCTTGCATGGAGGTTTCCTACAACCAGGACATATAACATAGGTCTTGCATGGGGGTTCCCTACAACCAGGACATATAACATAAGTCTTGCATGGGGGTTCCCTACAACCAGGACATATAACATAAGTCTTGCATGGGGGTTCCCTACAACCAGGACATATAACATAAGTCTTGCATGGGGGTTCCCTACAACCAGGACATAGCCTGCTAGCACCCAAGATGAGGTTGTGTACAGATTGTCCCTTGATATATAACACAGCAGTACCAGAGACTTCTCTTCAGAGATGGTGGTGCATAATAAAGCTGGACACCCTACCTCAAGTGTTACCTAGTTGGTGTGAAGACCCATCTCCTCACATTCTTCTGACATCATCTGATACAGGCTTGCCTTGACCTTTTCTCAATCTCCAGGATGAGTCGTACGAGACAGGAGGTCGCATGGGCCGTGCAGACAGTATGCAGAGTGTCCAGAGCTCAGTGTCACAAGATAGCCATGACAGCAGACCTTTGAAAAGTCAGTTCTCAATGTCACCTTCCTCCTCCACCATATGTAATTATGTATGTGTGTGCATGAGTATGTGTGCAAGTTTGTGTGCATGCTTGCTTGTTATTCATACTGTGTGTGTTTTTTTGTTATGTATGTATATATGTGTGTATCTCTTTCTCTTTCCTTCCATCCCTCTCTTCCCCCCCCCCCCCCCCCCCCCCCCCGTTTTTTATGTGCAAATACTCAGCATTCATATTATAATGTCAACTGCTACATTAATTTAACATGCTTAATACAGAACATGTAATTGCTGTGTGAAATACGATTGGTTGGCAGGGCCACATGTCAGATGTTTGTCATATGTGTGCCCAGTTTGTGACCGTTTGAAAAATAAAGTTTTTTCATACATATTTCTCTTCTGCAGCCAGTATTGATCTGTGATTCTTCTTCTTCTGCTGCATTCTTCTGGAATGTTGTTTTAGACATAATTGCGTTGTGCCTGTTTACTGCGGAGCTGCAGTATTTGCACCTTTTGGCCGACACATCCGACTTCTTCAGGCATTTGTTGACCGGGTTATCGTCCCAGGATCTGTAATTCATATGTGTTGAGTTGAGTCATGAACCGACATCACAGTGCTCAGGACATTCCAATATGTGCTCCATATGTGGAAGTATTCATCCGCGTATGTTGAAGTATTCATTCTCAAATATTTCATCAATCCATTGTTTGAGGATCATACATCCTGCACTGTATCCTTTGCATAGACTCATTGTGTAAGTCAACAAGAGGAGAAAGTGAAATTAGGGAATTGATCAGCTTTACAAGAACACAATCATAAGTGACAGAATGGATGTTAGGGCCAGAAAGCCTTCATCAGCACACAATAACATAAAGACACTGTTACATTCTCATCTCATCATGTTCCTCTTGTACCTTGCGGTGTCGAGGTGAAGTATAAACTTCGTGAGAGTGCCCGGTTATGGGCTTCGTATATCGACATTCCCATGGATTCTGTTATTCCCTCAGTCCAACGTTTACGTGGTCGGCCTCTTCCTCTGTTTCCATCTGGTCTGTACATCATTGCTTGTTGTGGCATGCTGTTGACTGGTAGCCTACTTGCATGGCCAAACCATTTGACTTGCTGCTTTCTAATAAAATCTAGAGCAGCTTTAACCCCTACTTTAGTCCTGATTTCTTCATTTCTGATCTTATCTCTTCTTGATACGTTGAGTATTCTTCTCAGAAACCTCATTTCTGTTGTTGTGATTTTTCTTTTCTCTTTTTCTGTCATTGTCCAGGTTTGGCATTGGTAGCACAGAGTTGGTAGGAAGATTGTGTTGTAAAGTGCTTTCTTAGTAGTTAATGATACATGTTTGTTCTTTAGTATTGGTGCCATTTGTCCAATGAGTTGATTTGCCTTATTGCACCTATTTTCGATCTCGTCTTCTGATCTGCCATTTGATGATATTATACTTCCTAGGTACTTGAAGCTCTTTACTTGTTTCAAGGGATGTTCGTTTAGGTGAATTGTTGCTGTTTGTTCTTCTTTAGTTATAGTCATTACCTCTGTTTTGCTTGCGCTAATTTTCATGTTATGTTCCCTACACATTTCGTTTAGACTATTCATGTGGTCTTGTAATTCAGCTTCTGATTTTGCTATTAGTGCTTGGTCGTCCGCAAACAGGAGTTCTCTAATGGTTAGATTTGCAGATGGTTCTTCTTCTGTGTTCTCGTCATGCGGTATTCTTGCTGTCTCTGCTTGGCTGGTTTCTTTACATATGTTGTCTATATATGTTATGAACAAGAGAGGGGACAGGACACAACCTTGTCGTACTCCAGATCTTATGATGAAGGGTTCTGAGTGTTCTCCAGTTGCTCTCACTATGCATTCACTGTTGTTGTATAAACTTCTGCATAGGTTTGTTAGATGTGTACTCACTCCATATTGTTTAAGGATTTCCCACAGCTTGTTTCTATCTACCCTATCAAATGCCTTTTCTTGGTCGACAAAGGCTAAGTAGAGTGTTTCATTGAATTCAATTGATTTTTCTATAAGTTGTCTAAGAGCAAAAATGGCGTCTGTGCATCCTTTGTTTTTCCTAAATCCAAGCTGCGTTTCGCTTAGCTGGGGTTCTAAAGTAGTTCGTAATCTTTTTTCAAGAATTTTGCAAAATATTTTCCCAGTATGACTCAACAGTGAAATGCCTCTGTATTGTGGGCAATCTCTTTTGCTGCCTTTGTTTTTCCAAATTGGGATCTGTTGTTCTACCCAAACATGGTTGAACTGTTACATTTATATTTAAAAATTACAAAAATAAAGTACCTAGCTGAAGTCATGAAGCGTCTGAATCCTAAGGCACAAAAGTAAAACTGACATCAGATAAGTAGATGCCTCGGAGCACTCATGCTGCAAAGCTGTGATGGACAGGACATTTACTCCAGTTTTGAGAAAGACTGATAAAGATTCTCTCTCATAGCACAGACATGACATAAATTCAGTCACACTTGATGGAGATTTGAACTGATTCATCACTTAGTAGAGATTGTGCGTGATGGGAATTTGAACTGATGTAATCAAGTTTGTCATTTAGCAGATCTCACAGTCGGTGGACATTCACACTAATTCATCATTTAGAAAAACAATTGGACCTCTGAAGTCAGAGTGGGTTCGCCTGATGGCGAGTGACACTGGTAATAGGGAAAGCTAATCCACACACAAAAATCAATCCAGTACACTTGAAGAAGTTGCACGAGTTTGGACTACGCTTGAGTTCAAAGCGAGCAAACGTAAGAAAGAAAAAAGAATACACATTTGGTGGACATCATTTGCCCGTGATTTCATAGTGGGCTGGTGAGTGCCTGAGATGAGGAACAGTAAATAGAGTAAAAATCAATCCAGTACATTTGAAGTAGTTAGTTGCACGTGTTTGGGCTACGCTTGAGTTTACAGAGAGCGAACGTAAGAAAGAAAAAAGAATACACATTTGGTGGACATCATTTGCCCGTGATTTCAGAGTGGGCTGGTGAGTGCCTGAGATGAGGAACAGTAAGTAGAGTAACCTTTGTCCCCACCTTGAGGCGTTTTGGGTATGTGGTCCTAGCCTCACATCTGTATAGGCCAATGGGCACTGGATGGGTGGTGTGGTCAGTATTGTGCTGGCTGTAGTTACTTATCAGAACATTTCCTAAGCACCTGTTGTAGATTGGGTCGACCTGGGAGACTATGACAGTTTTGTTTAAATCCTCGCCTTGAAGGGGATTCTAACATATAACTACGACCTCCAGCATGAGAATGGAGGTGGAAGCAGTAAAAACTGCCTTCTAATGGTTGGAGGAGACTGCCACTGCACACATTGTATTCATTACAGACTCTTGGAGTATGCTTAGTAAAGTGGAGAAAGGAATGTTTTGTGTAGAATGGCTTGCCTCACTTCAGAGGTCACAGATTGTGAGAATCTTCTGTCCAGGTCATGTGGGAGAATGAACAGGCTGATAGGCTGGCAGGGAATGCACCTCTCAGTGGTAGATTACCTATGGACAAGAGAGAGGTGGTCGGGCACCTGTGGAACCAGGTGGAGAAAGCGGTGGAACAGACTGAGAACCTGTATGTGGAGATAATGATATGGCAGGGGGTTGGCAGGGATTCCTCTAAGAATCTCAAAACTGAGAGGGAAAACCAGGAGAACTTTCAATCTGATGGCTATTGTAACAATTAGCAGTATGACTCTTTGTTGGCTGTTGAACGAGGGGACGGAGCGCATGTAGAAATGTCCTGAGTGCTGTGATGTCGTTTAACTCAACTCAACAGCTCAACTTAACTCTAATATATAACCACCAGTCCCGCATGCAAGCAGGCTAGCCACTCAGTTATTCATCACACTGACCCTGAACTCCCTGAACTCCCCCCCCCCCCCCCCCTCCCCATGTCTGTGACCACAATTACCACACTGTACTCCTGTGCATATTTTTCTAGGAATTATGTTCATCATGCTTTTCGTGAACATCTATGCAGAAATCAGTAATTAAGATTGTAATTTTGGAAACAAAAAGAATGTTATGCTATGTGAGCTGTAAGAACTGTATTTTTAGGAATTGAATTTCTCTGTATGGAAGTCATAAAGTCCCAGCGCGTCTGCAAGCCGCATCTCACTGGTCCCAATAGTCGCAGCCTGTAATGAACTGGAGACCCTTTGTACAGAACTGAGATGAAGCGTTTATGTGCAGGATGTGACAGTTCCTTTATTGGGCTTAGAACCAGATCATTATTTGTCGGCTCTGCATTTATGGGAGCCTCCTTGAATGCTGAGTAATACCAATATGTTGCCCCTGTGTGCTCTTAAATGGTATGCAAGTGGCCCTCCTTTCCTTGATGTCAAATTATCCAGAAAATTCTCTCTCTGTCTCCCCCTGCCTCTCCTCCCTTCTAGCTTTCCCATTGTCACAACGTTCTACTGTTTCTCTTTCCCATGACTTGCCTAAAGAATGTGGACTATCTTATTCTGATGCGAGTAACCGTTACTCATTGTGAGTTAACTTCTTTCATGATATCTTCTTTAAACCGTTACTCATTGTGAGTTAACTTCTTTCATGATATCTTCTTTAAACCGTTACTCATTGTGAGTTAACTTCTTTCCTGATGTCTTCTTTACTATTTTTATCTGTCCATGATGTTCTCATTATTCTTCTATAAAACCACATCTCTGCAGCTTCTGGATAATTCTTCACTGGTCTACTGATTGTCCGTGATTTGCATCCATACAGTAGGGTTGCTCACTATAAGAACTTTTTTTCTTATTTCACTTGACAAAAATAATATGCAGAGAATATTCTTCATCTTATGAAATGTTGCCTTTGCTTTGTCTATTTTACATTTAACATTTTAAATACATCTTCCATCTGCTGTTAAAGTACCCAAATATTGAAATACATTGACTTGTTTCAAAATGTTTCCATTCACTTTGATTTTGCATTTGGGAAGACATTTTTAGACTGTACCAATCCATAAAAAAATCACCATTGTTTTATTTTATTTCTTATTTATTTCTCATAGAAGAATAATGTGTGTTTGACTTCTTCTTTGCCCACAGAGACTGCCAATGACCAGCAGTTGTTCCAGGGCCTTCTCATCCGTTGTGTTGTCCAGTTAGAGCTCATTCAGACAATAGACAACATTGTTTTTTTCCCTGCAACCAGTCGAAGAGAGGATGCCGAAAACTTGGCTGTTGCCAAGGTGAGGCAGTGAAGTGTACAAACCCTTTGACCATAAATCCTTATATTTCAGTCTTAGTGCAAATTCTATACACCATAATCCTGATAAACATGTCAGGTCTTAGTTAGATATGACTAGCCGTTTAATTTGGGCTCCGAAGGTTGTGGGTTCGATTCCAGGCCGCGTCCTTCGGTTCACGAGTTAAATTTTTCAGAGACTCCTGTGGGTCGTCGCTAGAGCTACGGAGTTCGTTCTTTGTGCGACGCTTTCCGCGCTGCGGAAAGAGACCGAGCCATATGCGTAAAACCCGGTGCAATGAAGTCGACCCTGTCGACTTTTAAGCAACTTTTAGTTAGATATGACTGAACTACCGTATGACAGTAGATGGTACTCTGTTAGCGCCAAATGTTGGACGATGCTTACCAAACCCAACACCCCACATTGTGCCAACGGCTTCGGGCAGAGGAGCGCAATTGGGAGGGTACAGCAGCCTTATCCTAGTGCGAGGAAATGCAACCTAAAGACTGAATGTCATGGCAGGGCAGACCAGGCCCTAAGCCTTGGTTGGCAACTGGTCTAGGATCGAAGCTCCGACAGGCGGACAGTTAGAGCATTGCTTTGCTGATCCAGCAGCTTCTTCAGCTTGTCTTGTTCCAGACGTATTGGTGTTACCTTTCCTCTGGAGTACACTAGACAGGCCGAGAGGGGATCGTGCTGCATGGGCAACACATGGTCTCTAAATTCAGCCCAGGCTTTGTGTTATAGAGATGTATAACTCCATTTTACTGTCGTCTGTCAAGACGGCAAGGTGCCAGTCAGTCCTGAAAAGTACACTATGGAGGAAGTTCATCTTATACAATAATTAAGAAGACTTGAACTATTGGTCGTTCACAGTTTTATTTAGATGTTGTGAGATGGTACAGCTGTAAATATAGATGTATACACTCAATAGTAAAAGGAATTACCTTGATTTTCTCTGAATTTTTCTATGGATGAGATAGATAAATGCCCTACCTTCTAGTCCTGGATGAATCACCAAGAAAACAATAGTAGACAGTGAGCTTTTCTTGTCCTAGACATGTATAACACAGAAGATCTAATCTGTTTACTTCATGAAAAGTGGTGCTGGAAAATAAAGACAATGAAAAATTTTAATCAGCATTATTCACTAGAAGAGATCCCAGAAGACAGATACTGGATATAGAGTTGATAAGATCACTCAGAATGTTAACAGTTAGTGATGTTTTTCTCCTTTGTACACATTTCTGTCCTTAGGGTGGAAATTCAGATTCCTTAATCAGGATTATTCACTAGAAGAGATCCCAGAAGACTGAGATACTGGGTAAGAGTTGATAAGATCACTCAGAATGTTAACAGTTAAAGTGATGTTTTTCTCCTTTGTACACATTTCTGTCCCTAGGGTGGAGATTCAGATTCCCTGACCGATTCCTACCATGAGCACAGTGACGAGCAGGGCATGTACCACCACTTGTCCTCCAGCCAGCTGCTGCTGTTTGTTGACTGTCTCCTGGAGTCCCACAGATTTGCAAAGTCTTTCAACACCAACCAGGAGCAGAGGAACATGCTGTGGAAGGCTGGTGAGCTTCTGTCCAGTGCCTCTGTTTGTTGTGGCATTTGTCTGCTGTTGTTGATGTTGTTATGAATCTCTTCATTTTGGGTAGTTCATCTTTATGAAATGAAGTATAGAGAACTGTTGATGATAATTTGAATTCAACCCTTGACATGCGACACACATAACTTGAGCATCTTCGTGAGTTTCCTAAGTGGATTGTGTAAGATCTGCTCATTTAGTAACATCATGAAGAATTGCTGTGATTCTTTTTCCATCTCACAGCATGTAAAGTTTATAGTCCTTAACACTACAGTGTAAATTGGGAAAAAAAATAAGAGTGCTCACCTAGTATCATCGTGGAGAATTACTGTGATTCTCTTCCATCTCACAGCATGCAAAGTTTGTAGTCCTTGACAATGTTAATGAAACAGATAGGAGTATGTAGATCCGGCAATAGAGAGACAACAAGAGCAGACACAGTGTAGATACCCCATAATGAACTCAGTCCAGATAAGCAGAAATCATAGTTTGGAAAATAAATAGGGAGAATGAATAATAATAATGAAATAATTATTAGAAAATAATGTCAAACAAATATGTGATATATATTCTGAACCTGTAATGAACATAGTACAGATGAACAGAAATCATAGTGGGGAAAATAAATTGGAAGAATGAATTATAATAATGAATTAATAATTATAAAATAACTTCAAACAAATAAATAGTAAATATACTAAACTGAAAGACACCAATCTGAAGTTTTAATCCTAGTGATCTTCTCCATGTTTCATAACATTGAAATATGAATTGTTTATGTTTGGTGTATGTTTACAGCATTCATTTTACAATGTCTTTTTTTCAATGCAAATGTAACATTCATGATAGATAACTGGTGTGCGACAGATGAGTTACTGGATGGGGCTGTATGTAAGACTGGCCTGCATGCCCAATTTGTGACCCTTTGAAAATAAGCATCGTTTATTTGCTCTCTTTCTCTGTCTGTTTGTCTCTCTCTTTTTTGTATCTCTTCTCCCTCCATTTTTCAGTGTTTGCCTTTCTTTCTCTCTCTTACTGTATCTCCTCCTTCATCTCTGTCTTTCTTACAACCTATATGCCTCTCAGTTTATATGTTTCCAATTTCTGCCCATTGAATGTATAAATGAGTTAATCAAGCTGTACTTGTTCCAACAAACTAGGATTCAAAGGCAAAGCCAAACCGAACTTGTTAAAACAAGAGACTCAGAGTTTGGCCTGCTTGTTCAGGATACTCTTCAGATTATATGATGACACCGGCAGACAGAGCTCCTGGCCGGAGGTGGAAGACAAACTCTTAGGGTAAGATCTCTCTTGGTTTTTTTTTTTTTATTTAAAGACTACCACTATTCAGTGTGGGAGCCATCATGGCGTAGTAGCTTGCATGCTGGCCCAGGGGTCGCGTATTTTTGTATTGACCTGAGCTCCTAGGTTTACCTAGCTTAAAATGGTTGCCTGGAAACATTCTGGGAAGTTAAGGTGGCCAGTTTGTCATTGACATTGTCCATCGCTGCCAGTTGGTCTATCAAATTATGGTCTAGCACCATGTGCTCAGCATGCCTAAAGTCATGGAACAGGGTCCTTGACCTTACTGATATCTGTTTAAAGATTGAGCACAACCCACTACTGGCAATGCTGATCGTATTCCGCTACGAACCTAAGGCCTTGTCCACGTCAGACTGGAAGCACTGGACTCGAGTTTCACTCTCGTTTGAGCTTGTCAGTCGTACATATCCCTGACTGGACATGGGATCGAACTCTGGATCACTGGCTTGTGAGGCGGGTGTGTAACCACTTGACCACGCGACTCACGCTAGACACGACCAAATTATCACACTAGAATATCACGTCACCCATTGTAGGCTACAGCTCAAAATGTACTTACTAAATCACGCGCCAGTGATCCGGAGTTCGATCCCCTGTCCAGTCAGGGATATGTACTATTGACGAGCTCAAACTTGAGCGAAACTCGAGTCTAGTGCTTCCAATCTGACGTGGATAAGGCCTTAGGTTCGTAACGGAATACGATCAGCATTGCCAGTAGTGGGTTGTGCTCATTCTTTAAACCTCTAATCCTGAAACAACCAAATAAATCAATTGCATCTGTTTACTGTACGTTACTAAGATTTATCTATTTACTACTCAGCCATGTGCACATGTGGTTTGGCGTCGTAGACAGCAGAGCACATACTCCAGGACTGCCCAAACTACAACATATCCAGGCGAACCTTCTGGCCTAGAGAGAAACAGTGGAAGTTAAACTCTATGGACCGCTGAGTGAACTAAAAAAGACTGTTAGATTCATACAAGAGACAACATTGCAGTTATAGACATATTTCAGGCAAAAAGAAAGAAGAAGAAGAAGAAGAATATTTACTATACCTCACTGAGGCACACGTATGCTTACAACACTCCACTGAGACACATAAATGTTTACTATACCCCACTGAGACACATAAATGTTTACTATACCTCACTGATACACATTTACATTTACTATACCCCACTGATACATATTTACGATTACTATACCCCACTGAGATACATAAATGTTTACTATACCCCACTGAGATACATAAATGTTTACTATACCCCACTGAGACACATTTATGTTTACTATACCCCACTGAGACACATTTATGTTTACTATACCCCACTGATACACATAAATGTTTTCTATACCCCACTGATACATATTTACGATTACTATACCCCACTGAGATACATAAATGTTTACTATACCCCACTGATACACATAAATGTTTACTATACCCCACTGATACACATAAATGTTTACTATACCCTTCTGAGACACATACCAGTGTACTGTACCCATCTGTTTATTATACTCTTCTGAGTCACTTCTATCAGTTGTGCTTTCTCCCACAGACCCAGTATTGTCACCAGTAGTATCCTAGTTTTGAAGACACTACGTTAGTTGAGTGTCATCTTCATGTCATACATTGGTTACATTATCTCAGTACTTGACTGTAGTACACATTGGCTAACAATGCTAATCATGTCCTTTCTCTAATCCAGCGTGTGTAAAGAAGCCCTGGAATACTTCATCACTGGAATGCAGTCTGAAGGTCATCGTGAAGCCTGGGGTAGCTTGCTATTGTTGCTACTTCTTCGGTTGTTGAGAATGCCAGATGACAGGGTAACTGTTTTGCTTATTTATAAACACCAAAAATGTGTAATATCGTTTAACAGGTTAGTTTCTGCTTGTTGAACAATTAGTTTCAGCATTTCTGCTGCTAATATTATTCTTTGCAGTATCAGCTTTTCAACATTCTTTTAATTGTTTTTGTTGCTGCTGCTTTTACTTCCTTTATCCCCCATTGACATAAGTGCTCAACCAACTCACTCCAAGCCATCATATCCTTGCTTTTTATAGTTGATTGATAGTCTGTTGTCATAAAATTAACTATTTCTGTTCTGAACTCCATTCTCTTTTTTTTTTTTTTTGTATCTTCTCTTTCTGTGGTAATTATTTTGTGCTTGCCACTCTCATCTTCTAGTATCTTTGTGAAAGTATAAACACTCAGGCAGTCCAATGTGATAGTAGATAAATCTGGATACTGTATATGACTTCTGTTTTTTTTTTTTTTTGTAGAGCCATTCAGATGCCATTAACAAAATCAGCAGCGGGTTGAACTCTCTCTTTTATCTTTACTAAGTAAGGTCTTGCAGTGAATTGATTCATGTTTAGTTATATTGTTTAGTGGTGTGATGACTGCAGACATGGGGCAAAGTGTGGAACTGTAAACTGATTTAATCAGCCTTCTGCACTTCCAGGGTTAAGGCCATTGTGTTGAGTGTACACAGAATGTGGTACGTCTGCTGCGGTCACCAGCTAATTCTGCTGGTTTTACAGAATTTAATGCAAGACTACTCTCATATGTCCCCTTCATACACTATGCGTAAATGCCCATCACAGAACTGACCTGGCAGAGGATGTGTACAGAGAACAAAAGAACAAAACCTAGCAAAGCTTCGGACACTCAAACTAGAGGTGAAAACCTGGGGATAAAGTGCACAAAGATGACATAACCACTTTGAGTTAGTAGATTGACTAATGACATTACCAAGAAGGCAATGAATGCTGTGATGGTAGTTAGATGTGTGTGCAGAAAGGCAAAAACAGACAAAGCACAACCACTTTCTACACCAGAAGAGAAAAATAAACTTCTGCACACTGTTGTTTGTGTCCAGGTTTGAACTCCAAATACACATTCTGACTGTTTTTATTTAATTTTTAAGTATTAATATTTACAGCATGATCTTTCTGTGTTGAAATATGTACATTAGCATATTCCAAACCAGTTAACTGTGTAGTTTTATATTAACATCTATTACAAAATTATTTTTGCGTATTGTGGATATTAGCATCTACCATACCACCTGTTCTTGTTGCATTTGTTGTATTAAAATCTACCAGGCAGTGGCTTAACCAGGTTCTAATGGTAGGTAAAAGGAGCTTATAAGACATGTCCAGGAAACATATAACACGGCACCCAGCTGTTAACTAGGCTTATAAGACATGTCCAGGAAACATATAAAACGGCACCCAGCTGTTAACTAGGCTTATAAGACATGTCCAGGAAACATATAAAACGGCACCCAGCTGTTAACTAGGCTTATAAGACATGTCCAGGAAACATATAAAACGGCACCCAGCTGTTAACTAGGCTTATAAGACATGTCCAGGAAACATATAAAACGGCACCCAGCTGTTAACTAGGCTTATAAGACATGTCCAGGAAACATATAAAACGGCACCCAGCTGTTAACTAGGCTTATAAGACATGTCCAGGAAACATATAAAACGGCACCCAGACATTAACTAGGCTTTTTGATTGGCTCTGTGGCGGAGGGATTACGAACACAATTTGTAATCCTGCATACCAGGTTCGAAACATAGCTGCTGGTAGGAAACTGCCTTGTGTTGGTTTTCATACAATGGTATGAGTGCGTTATTTAGAAAGCAATGGCAAACTACTGAACATAAACTTGCTAAGAAATCACAAACAGCCCCAAAAATGCTGGAGGTAACTGTGACGTCCTGTGAAAGATTTGCAACTAACTTAACTAGGTTTTGGTGATAAAAATGGTGTAAAAAGGAGTAGTTGCTACCCCTGCACCCCCCTTAACTTCACCAGCACTACCATGTCATCTAATTTTGCTGTATTTTTATATTAACATCAGCCAAACTGTCTGTTTTTGTTGTATTGTGTATACTCAAATCTACCACGCCATTTGTTTTTCAGTTCAAAATACATGCCAGCGCTTACTATCTCCAACTGTGTGAAGTCATCATGTTCCCGTTGAAACAGGAGATCATGTCAACACTGCGTAAATTTTTCCTGCGGTTGGGGCCAGTGTATGGTATTACGCCAAAGTCACCATAGTTTATGTGATATTGGCAGAAATGCCTTAAACACTTTCTACTCACAAGTTGTGTACGGGGATAATAATGTGATAACAAAATTAACATAATAACACAACAACTGGGTGGAATATTTGGGGAATTTATTTACAGGTGATATTTCATTTTCGTTATGTCCACTTTTATGCAAGAAGTGTTAATTCAGTTGTGTGTGTTAATTTATTTTGGTTTGTAATGTTGTGTCAGTTTTGTTTGTTTCCATAAAATGCTTGTTTTATTGCAGAGTTTATATTGGTTATCGGTATTGAGGTACCTCTACAAGACAATCTGTGTTCACTCAACTCTTATGTGCAAACAGTTATTTGTTCCTGAGTGTTTTCAATGCCATATGGGTTTAAATGGGTCTTCATGAAGCGCAATTGAAATACCACTACTTTTATTGTTTCTTTACTTATTCAATAGCGGAGAGTCTTCAGTGGAGATTTATTCGCAACATAGACGAGCAATATCTCCTGTAGGCAGAATCTCGTTGGTCACAGGATCTGCACTGAAAAGTGTCAGGCGGGGAGTCTTTACAGTAGTAAATGCTTACATAGGTCCAGACACTTACGATTGACAGGTCCAGACACTTGATTTGAGGCACTCAGCTGAGGGATATGGCGGAAGACCTCTAAATCAAATCCCTCGGATGTGAGGGTCTGGCCGCTACTCGCCCTCTGCTCTTGGAGGTTTGATGCTGAGCCGGCAGCATCTGCAGCCTTCCTTGTTCCAGACGTACTGGTTATCCTTTCCTCTGGAGAAAACAAGGCAAGGCCGAGAGAGGGAACATGCTGCATGGGCAACACATGTTCTCTGAATCCATGCCCAGGCATTGTGCGATGGAATTCTAGCTCTAGTTCCAATCCACATACTTTTGTCTGTAAAGACGGCAAGGTGCCACTCATTTACATGATGAAGTGGTTAAACTGCCTGCCTTGTGCTAAGAAAATCATGGGTTTGTTTTTCAGATGCTATTATTCAGTTGTTTTTAGTGTTTGTTCTCTTTGAACTCAAGCATAGTCGATACATGTGTTACTAGTTCTAGTGCACTAGATTGATTTTTGCATGTGGATTAGCTTTCCTTATTACCAGCGTCCCTCGCCATCAGGAGAACCCACTCCAACTTCTGAGATACTTGTAATTTACATCCCCAAATCAAGGACGAAAAGGCAACATTTTAGTCCAGCTGACTGGTGTAGGTAGGGGGTTGAACCTGCTACCTTGGTATAAGCATATGAGCGGTATTGTGCATTTAACCATGCCGACCTACTTTTTTTTTCCATTCACAAGTGCAGTTTTTCCAGAGTTCCTTGGGGAAGTTATTGATGGAGGTAAGAGGCGACTAAGGAGGCTAAGGTTCCGTCGCCTTGCTACTGAGTGAGTGCGACACTGTGAGCTGTGAATTTCATGTGGAATGCTTTTACATCTGTTCGCAGTTTGTAGCGTGAACTGCATTTTCAGAACGATGGCGGCCGGCTGTTGCTGGATTGACTGGTTTGCCTTTTCGGTTCATGTGTGCATTTTTCAGGAGACTCCTGGGAGTCGTCGCTGGAGCTGTCTTTGTGCTTTGTGCGGCGCTTTCAGTGGGTTGTGCCCTGCGAAAAGAGACTGAGCCATATGGGAAAAACCCGGGTCAATGAAGTCTTTCTGGTTAATGCCGTTTCCATCGACAATGAACTGTATTTCTCGTGGAGGACTTTTGTGTTGGCATTCTGGCGGCGGCATTATGCACAGTGTACCTATGCGGGCTGTTGGCTTGCCGAGACTTCTGTCTATTCCATTGTTCACATAGGGCAGTGAGGAGCATTTTGTGTGATATTCACTGGCACAGGAACGGAGCATAATGGGGACAACCTGTTGCTGTGAAGTTGGAACCGCGACTAACTAACTAACTTGATAGAGGTATATAGCTCATGCTCTGGGCGATGCTTTCGGCAGCCCACTGTACAGAAAGAGACCAAGATTATGGGGATAGCACCCTGTACAGGGAAGTTGATCCTCTAGCCTTCAGATCCACCCTCCCACCCTTTGAGTTGGGTTTCCATAGTGAAGCTGTTGTTGACATGTATGCTTGTGATGTTGGTTTGGGTGGTGGTTTTACACAGTGCTGTCATTATCTGTTGTGTCTCTTAACTTCATCGTAACTCCATACTTTTTTTGTGTGTGTCCATTTACTCGCTTTGAACTCAAACACCACACAAGTGACAGAATCTTAATCATTGACACAATCTTGATCATTGACATACAAGTGACTGAATTTTGTGAACATTGACACACAAGTGACTAAATTTTGTGAACTTTGACACACAAGTGACTAAATTTTGTGAACATTGTCACACAAGTGACTAAATTTTGTGAACATTGTCACACAAGTGACTAAATTTTGTGAACATTGTCACACAAGTGACTAAATTTTGTGAACATTGTCACACAAGTGACTAAATTGTGTGAACATTGACACACAAGTGACTAAATTTTGTGAACATTGACACACAAGTGACTGAATCTTGGACATCGACACACTGGTGACTGAATTGTGAGCATCGACACACTGGTGACTGAATTGTGAGCATCGACACACAAGTGACTAAATCTTGAACATTGACACACTGGTGACTGAATTGTGAGCATTGACACACTTGTGACATGCAAACTGAAGTCAGACATAATGATCTTTGTGGTGCATGACGAGGTGTAATACACTCCCCTCAAAAGAGGAACAAAGAAGAAGCCAACACTGAAGCATTAGAAAAATAATACAGATCGATCTCACCCGTAAAGGAAGTGAATACTTTGAATTGTGCAGACCTTGCCGAGAGATCTCATCTTTATCAATGATGTTCTTATAACATGCTGCACATTATGTGTTACACATAAATATCAGTTGGGGAACCCTTTGAGGCTACTAAGATAGTTCACAAACAAGCACACATTCTTTGGCCGGTGCCCACAGAAGAAAGAAGTGGAGACGAAATGACTCACCAGACAACATGAAAATTGAAATCTATATTTACCAACTGGAACGCTAATTCATCACCTCCAAATGACGACAGTGACTATTTGCAGAAACAGTGCACCTCGACACATGACCTACTAGATTCCCCTAAAAGAGGTGTCTTCAGTAGCCAGGTCTATCTTCCACATTTCCTGCAGCGAGGCGCTATTTTTGTTTGGAGGTGACGGATTCTAGTCCCAGTTGCTGACTATGGCTTTCACTGTTTATGTTGTCTGCTGCGTCCTCTGGTCTCTACTTCTTCTTCTGTGGGCACAGAGCAATGCATGTGTGTTTGTTTGTGAACGGCACATTATGTGGCAATTTATGTTGTGGGTTTAATGTCATTTTCAAGAGCACCAATTGTGGAGTCATTGAGAATGGACAACAGGCAAATAATATATGCCACATATAACATGTTGAAGGCTGACACAGAGAGTGATGAATTAACATCTCTGAGACTTAGAATTTAGCAGCACTTTTGGCAGCAGACAGCAGAATCACAGATGGAGACTGGTGGCAAATTCACAATCAATAAACTGGATTTTGTAAACTTTTTTTTTCAATTTGGGGGTGGGGGGGGGGGGGGTGTGTCTTCAGTGTGCTGTGTCAAATCGTTCAAGTACCGCATCGTTCAGCACCACAAGTTTAAAGATTTGCTCTTGGCTGGTGGCTTGCCGTTGTGAGACTGAGCCAGATGGGGTAAAACCCATTGCAATGAAGTCACTCCTCTCTTGTTTAACCTTTTTTTTTAACATCTGATGAGGGGGAAAAAGTAAGGGGAAGGCAACGAGATAAATACCTGGATGATTGGGCCACATAGCAAAGTCAGGACAAGAATATGATCCATGTCTCGTAATTGTGTGAGATTGCAAACCATGACTGTCCAAAGACAGTGATGACTGAATCTACAACCATGGTCAGACTGCGAGTACAGCACGTTAAAAGGGTGTGGCCAGACAAGAGCACTACGCAAGAAGCCAAAGAAGATTACTAAACCAACACAGAACGGGTGTCGTGAGCTGTTACACCACGTGGGATTTGCTGAGGAGGGGATGTGAGCACTTATGGACTGAATGATTCTATGTGCAATGAGGATGATCTGTTGACTAACATGACTGTCCATGCTTATCGGCATGGCATATGATGATTAATGAAGTCTGAACATGCATGGATTTACTCTGAGTACTATGGTGTCATTTGTAGATAATTGATGAAACTCCTGGATATAAAACTTCATATTAAGTTTTTGTCACCACGATCTTGTTTATTTTCTGCATATAGTGTTCTTTTAACTATTTGTTGCATAGCCTGTATCTTTGAGCATTTCAGACAGTGGATCTAAGAAACAAGTTGTAGCTCCAACACAATAAGATTTTAAGCCCTGTGAAGCCTGTGTCAGCAGACAGAAATGCTAGAGAGTGTCTGATACGTGCTCCACACTTTTATCATAGGCCATGTATTGGAAGCTCTCAAGTGTTTGCCGCTTTGCACACATGAGCCCAACATTGCTCATGACATCAGAAGTAAAATAAGATTCACCCCAAGAACAAAATTCATGGGAATCCTCAGAATTGATGTAGATGGGTCAGCAGCACAAGGTCTTAAATGTCATTGACAAGATCTACTAGCTGGCCCCTACTTGCTGTGGATTAAGGGGTTAGTGTATACAGTTTTACAATTCACCAACATACATAATAGGGTTTTAAATCAGCTGCTAGAAGTTTGGAAGAAGATTTTTTTTGCATTGAATTTGATGGAATGAATGTCGGCCGTTCAGAAAGCAATGGCAAAGTACCAAACATAAAATTGCCTAGTAAATCACAGACAGCCAGTGAATGCTGGGGTTGATTGCAGTGTCCTGTAAAAGCACATGCAACTGATTTTGATATGTTTTTGTTGTTGGGTCCACTTTTATCTAAATGGTGTGATTGTCATTGTTATGTCCGAAAGACTTGTATCAATTAAACTATATATATATATGGGAGAACCTATCATCAGACACTGATCATCATTGAATATACAGAGAGCATGAACTCACAATTTCATAGTACTTTTAATTTTATATGTTTTGGTTTAAATATATGTCAGTATGATTATGGTTGTGTATCTATTCTTTTTATTTCACTCGATTAGAGCTCGAGCATTGTCCACACACTTGCTGCTAGTAGTGAGTGCACTGGACTGATTTTTGCATGAGGGTTAGCTTTCCCTATTGCCATTGTCCCTCCCCATCAGGTGAACCCTCTCTGACTTCTGAAGTGCTTGTAATTTATGTCCTCAAGTCAAGGACGGGTTGTATGTATTATTGTTGGTTACTAATAAACTACAAACATTCATTAATCTCTACCTGAGGGTGGAAAAGGGCAGATTGTGAAAAAAAACAAAAGCGAAATTCATTTTGTGGAAAGACACAAGTGAAATTAATGTTCTATCACATTAAGCATGTTTGTCAAAGGAAAGCAAAATAAATTTGAATAATTAGTGACGGCTGGAAAAATTGATGGGGAAAGTGCAAAAAGAGGGCAAAAAGTTAGGTACCTGGATGGCTTGACCACATGGAATGTACGTTACAAGAGCACAGGTCTAATCCACGACTCTGATGGTCGTGTGAAATGGCGACTCATGCCCGCAATGCTTATTAGCATGGCACATGATGATGAAGGAAGAAAGGCACTCAGATGTTTGTAGTAATATGATTGTTTATCATATCTGTACTGTTAGTGGCAGAAATGTGAGATTTTGTCATACATGATAATATAGAAGCCAAGATAAAGAAGATAGACAGAGTTGAGGTGATTTATGACAGCTGGCTATGGCTCTGTTATAGTCACCAAGGTTTGTTTCTGCCGTACATGATTCCACTGGCGATGACCACCACAGACAAGAAATATAAGTAAATAAATAGTCATATATATCTCATTGCCTAATTGTATGGCATCCTGATTTCTGTGGTGCGCCTCCTGGCTGGTTGCCTCTGTCTTCAGCATCTTTTCCTTTACTAGAGCAGACTGTGGTCTTACTCAAGTTTAGATGTGTAGGCACGCACACACATAGATGCACATAGACGTACATGCATACACATCTAGAGCATTCTGGTTATTTTTACGGCATCAGAGACTCCCAGCCGCCCCTTCTCCCGTTAGTTAAAACAGGTCTGCCACGTGAAGACCAGGAGTTGGACTTTTGCTGCGGAGGTGATGAATGCACAAGCCATGGGGTATTTTGCAAGGTTGGGCACTCACCCCAACTCTGTACCCCCAGTTATATAACAGCAACATGTGGAACTCAAATAAATAGTGTTATGCTATGTTACGTCGAGCGACGTCACTGCACATTGAACATTCCCATACGTGCTCAGTCCCCCAATGCAGCAACCATTCCAAAGCATTTCTACTCACTGGTCCCATGAGGAAAGGGTTACATCGCCTCTCTTGACCTCAAGTTATTGGCAAGGGCTTAATCAGGTTTCTCTTGCCATTTATGTAATCAAACTAGTGTCTGTCTCCCTTACTACATTGTAGTATGAGCCTATACTGCATTGATTAAATCAGCTCTGAGCATGATTCTTCCTGTTTGCATTGGTGCATTAATTTCCTAGCTGGTCTGTGAGTTCATTATCTTTTACTCTGGGATGTTTGAGTATGTGCATCCAAGTGGGTGATGTAAGGAGTGACTTTCAAATAAATAAAAGGTGTATCATGCGCCATGCTAGTGAACGTAAAATTGCCTAGAAAATCATAAACTGTCAGTAAAGGCTGGAGTTGATTGCAACATCCTGTATAGGACATGCAGCTAACTTTGTAATATGTGCCATGCTTTGTTTGTTATAAGCGTGAATGAATGATGCCATGTTGTGCTAGAAATGTAAATGATTGAGAGAGATGTTATATTTTGGGAATGTGAATGATTAAAAGGTGAGAGATCATGTGTTTCTTAGAAATATAAATGAAAGTAAGATCTGTGCTAGAATTGTGTATGATTAAGAAATTAGATGTGTTATATTTTAAAAATGTGAATGATTGAAATATGACAGGTGATTTTTTCTTTGAAATATGAACGAATGATAGATCAGATGACATGATTTCTTCAAACATGAATGATAAATTATTTTTCAATGCAAAAATCAATAGGAGATCGTGTTATTTTGGATTACTATACCTCACTTCTATCAAGTCTATTCCATTCAGACGGCACCTGTGGCTAGGGGGAAGTGAACACAGTTTCACAATCCCAATAAAGTAGATTCAAAGTCAGCCGCAGGCAATTTAGGAGCAGATCGCATTGCATTGATTTTTATAATGGTGTGAGCTTTTGGTTGTTCAGAAAGCAATGGCAAACTACAGAATGTAAAATTGCATAGAAAATCATAAACAGCCCATAAATGATTGGGTTGATTGCGACTTCCTGTAAAGGACATGCAACAAACTGCTCCATTCAGAGTCAGCTTAAATAGAATTCTTTTTCAAGAACCTCATTGCTTCCTTCATATGATACGGCTCTGTGGCAAAGGAGTTATGAATGGGAGTCTCCATGGGGAAGTGGTCAAGCTATCTGACTCGGGCTTTGAATGTTGTTGGTTCGATTCCGGCCCACGTCCTTCGGCTCATGGGTGCATTTTTTCCTGAGACTTCTGGGGGTCGTCACTGGAGCTACAGAATTTGTGCTTTGTGCGAAGTTTTCTGTGTTGCGGAAAGAGACAGCCATATGGGATAACACCAGGTGCAATGAAGTCAACCCTGTCGATTTTTAAGCGACTTTTTTTAGGGGTTACGAATGCAATTTGTAATTCTGCAGACTCTGTTTGAAACACAGCTGTGGGAAATTTGGAAGCAGACTGCCTTGCTTTGGTTTCTATACAATGGTATAAGTGCTGGTCGTTCAAAAAGCAATGGCAAACTACTGAATGTAAACTTGCTCAGGAATCACAAACAGCCAAAAACACGCTGGAGTTGACTGCAAAGGATATGCAACTAATTTTCTTCATGACTTCTGTGTTAGGTAAGAGTAGGAATACTGCCAGTCTTAATGCAATATAATAATCTCTCACAGAATGTTTATTGAAACTATCTTGTTTGAATTTCTGTTAGCACATGGTAAATTGATGTTAGATGATCAGTAGTGTTACTTGTGTGTCCTCACAGTCACAAGCATAATATGTCATGGGTACATGGTGTACTCACACTGATGGACATCGCAGGACATGGAGAATCCTGAGTGTGGATTGCTCACGTAAGGCAATTGATGATGATGTGAAGTAATTGTACTGTTCGGAGGAGAAAGTTATTTCTTGGGCGTTTTTTTTTTTAGATGAGGCAATGTGGAGAAAACATATAATTGTATGTCTGAGATGACTTCATTGAAGAAATAAATTGTTGTATACAGAGAGATACTTCATACATAAATAAACTGTCTGTTGCACTGCACTTTATCAAAGAAATCATTGTACTTTGTCAAAGAAACATATATAGTTGTACATCTGGCAGGCAACTAATTATTGAATAATTGTATGTTTAAGAAATCTTCATCGGAAACATAAATAATTTGAGGATTAGTGTGTGTGTGTGTGTGTGTGTGTGTGTGTGTGTGTGTGTGTGTGTGTGTGTGTGTGTGTGTGTGTGGTGTGTGTGTGTGTGTGTGTGTGTGTGTGTGTGTGTGTGTGTGTGTGTGTGTGTGGTGTGTGTGTGTGTGTGTGTGTGTGTGTGTGTGTGTGTGGTGTGTGTGTGTGTGGGTGTGTGTGTGTGTGTGTGTGTGTGGTGTGTGTGGTGTGTGTGGGTGTGTGTGTGTGTGTGTGTGTGTGTGTGTGTGTGTGTGTGTGTGTGTGTGTGTGTGTGTGTGTGTGTGTGTGTGTGTGTGTGTGTGTGTGTGTGTGTGTGTGTGTGTGTGTGTGTGTGTGTGTGTGTGTGTGTGTGTGTGTGTGTGTGTGTGTGTGTGTTGTGTGTGTGTTTGTGTGTGTGTGTGTGTGTGTGTGTGTGTGTGTGTGTGTGTGTGTGTGTGTGTGTGTGTCTCTCTCTCTCTCTCTCTCTCTCTCTCTCTCTCTCTCTCTCTCTCTCTCTCTCTCTCTCTCTCTCTCTCAAAGATTTTATTTTGGCATTCTCTCACTTTGAACTCAAGCGTAGTTCACACGTGTGTTACTACTTCTAGTGCACAGAGTTTTGCACGTGGGTTAGCTTTCCCTGTTACCAGTGTCCCTCGCCATCAGGCCAACCCATTCCGACACTACGTCCCCAAGTCAAAGACGAGCAGTCAGCATTTTAGTCCAGCTGACCAGTGTAAGAGTTGAACTCATTACATCAGCATCAGCACACTGGATGTTTAAGAACTCTTATCCATTTGGCTTGCTGACTTTCATTCAGATAAATCAGTTGTTACATATCTGAGATTACTTCGTGAAAGTGACAAATAATTGCTTTAATAAAAGTATTATTATTATTATTATTATGTATATTTTTATTAATAAACCCTCTAGGGCACAGAATCAATAAGAGGTTAAGGTTTCTACCTCAGGCTCAAGCATTCCTGCGTCATCTGAGAGTGTTGACTGCTTGAATTTTCACAGAATAAGACAAAGGATCATAAACTGTCTTCCCCCCCCCCTTTGATCCCAGCATAGTGAATTAGATGCCTAGCTTTCTCGAACAAAGACGAAAAACTCAGATGTGCAATTTACAAATCCCTCGTCAATCGAAATTGAAAAAAAAGCACTGCCCCGGCAAACATTTGTTAATTAGGAAAGTTATCCACTAGCAGTTTACAGCATGTGTGATTCTGCTATACACACATTTCCATCCTCGCCGGTGATTTGTGCACTGCGCTGAGATTCTCCTTATGTGATCTGTGGGAGGAGACTGCAGCACTTATGGAGATATCCGTGTGCATTGAAAGTGGTCCTTCACAAACATAATAAGACTAATAAAAGTATTTCATTAATGACGGAGCTGTATATAAGATGTACTGAACAACAGCTGTTGCATCTGTGAGGTGGTGTCAGGAAATGCTGGGCAACTGTTCACATCATGCATTTTGCAGACTTCACCAAAAGGTACAGACCAGACGTCGCCAACCTATGGCATGCATTCCAAGTGTGGCACATGGAATGATTTCAGTGGCACGCTGAATGAATTTATCTAATTTTAAAAATTGAATTTTTAATTCAATAGAAGCATATAATTCTTTAGAACTACTCCTGTTTTTGGATCCCTGCAAAATGAATGCCGTTAGATATCGGTGGTAATAATGTGCGATCTGACGTAAACTGTGAGTCGAGCAAGAATGGCAGACTGATGAAGTTCTGTTTCTGTCCTAACCTTCTCCTTTCTTCCGAACACCCCTACGAGCAAGTCTATAGTTCTCTGAGCTGTCACATGTTCATGCAAATACAGTCCGTTGACCATAGCACATAAGTTGGTGTTGTTATGTAATGTGGTGTTAAAATGTTTTCTACTTCAAATGACTGGACTTTCTGTCTGAGCAAAATATGACAATGTTGTGATAAAATTTCAAAATAATATGTTCAGGGCTTAAATTTTGCAGAAAATATTTGCATTTCATCCTATTTATTTTAAAACACTCAATAATGTAAGGGGTTATGGGCGCATTGTAAGGAAGATAAAGGAGGAATGTGATATTGGAGGAACTTGGTTATGCAGATGATATAGATATTATAGGGGAATATGAACAAAAGATATTGGAAATATTGACTCACTTAAAGGAAAAAGCCCAACAGATGGGGCTGGTTATCAACCAAGATAAGACAGAATATATGGTAATTTCAAGAGAAGGAATGGATAAAAACTCTGGCCACATACAAGTAGATAATATGACCAATAAAAGAACGGAAACATACAAATACCTGGGTACAATCTTCAACTGCTCCAACATCATAAGGGAAGAAATACAAACTAGAATCAATTCTGGAAATAAGATATACTATGCACAACAACATCTACTAAAATCAAATGCGCTATCTCATAACACCAAATTCACAATATACAAAACACTGATCAGACCAGTTGTGCTGTATGGCTCTGAAAATTGTTACAAACCTTTGAGAACAAAGTTTTAAGACGCATCTTTGGACCCATAAGGGATACACAAAGTGGAGAGTGGAAAAGAAGAAGTAACAAAGACATTTATGATCTGTTTAAGTCCCCGCTAATCACTGATATCATGAAGACTAATAGACTACAATGGCTGGGGAATATAGAAAGAATGGAAGATAATAGGGAAACAAAACTCGCTTACACTAAGGAAATAAATGACCGTAGACCCCGAGGTAGACCAAGAAGACGGTGGAGAGATAATACATGTACAGACCTACAAGCACTTGGAATCAATGACTGGCAAGAGAAGGTCAACCAGAGAGACGAATGGAGACGGATTGTATCTGCAGCAAAGAACCAATGGCTCGGAACGCTGAAGAAGAAGAAGTTACGGGCACAGTTTGAAATCCTGCATACCCACATTTAAAACACAGCTGTGAGCGATTTGGCCTCAGACCGCCTTGCATTGGTTGATTACAAAATGGTATGGGTGCCGGTCATTCAGAAAGCAATGGTAAACTACTGAAGGTAAACTTGCCAAGAGATCACAACAGCAAACAATACGGAATACGCATGTTGACTCCTACGTCCTGTAAGGATAAGCAATTAATTTTAACTTTAACTCAGTAATCTACAAAGAATACAACATGTATCTAATTTATTGAAAACATGTGAAAACAAAATCAAATTAATTTGTTCATGGCTGTGTATACAAATATGATGGTTAGCACGCTCAGTGATTCTGCAACGTTGCTTCAGCACAAACACAAAACAATGGTTACCAACCCCTGGTCTAGACATGAGTTATGTCTTTATCAAATACTGCACTGTTCGTAACAATTTATGTTGTGGACTTCATGCATTGGTTTTCTTCTGTTTGATAATTAGTTTTTTTACTCTTTTTTTTTTTTACTGTGAATTTATTCTCCTGCGTTCATCCTGAGTTTTTTTTTTTTTTCTCGGATGTGATTGCGTTGTGCCTGTTTACAGCAGAGCTGCGTTCTTGCGCCGTTAGGCCGACACATCCGACTTCTGTGGGCATTTGTTGACCGGGTTAACCTTCCCGGGTACTGTGAATTTAATTATTTTTATTTTTGTTGTCCACGCTAATTGTGAAGATTATGTGAAAATGAGAAAAGAAACAACATTCAAAGTGGTAAACATTCTTCTTCTTTGATCTATAGGTCACAACAATTTAAATATTAAGTAAAAATTGTTTCATGAAACTACATGAGGCAGAGGAATTGGCTAAAGATCAAGAATCTTTTCAGGTTTGTCAGTTGAGTATGTATCCAACCAAAGTAGTACATGAGGAGACTAAGAAACACAATGAAGATCCACGTGTCAAAGTTATCAGGGAATATTCTTCTATTTGTGTGTTCAAGTTACTTCTTCTTTTGATCTTTATCCTCAATTGGGGAAAGGTCCTCAACCAACTCGCCAAGTCGTTCTATTTTTTGCCATCTCTGCTCCCTCAATGTTGGCCCCATTTTATTCATCTCTGTTTTTGTCTTCTTTTATTTTTTTGTTTTGTTTTGGACCTCACTATTTCGTTCATCTTGTGGGTTCCAGACAAGACATTGTCTAGTTTTATTATCCTTGGGTTTTCTAAATGTGTGTCCTATCCAGCACCTCTTGATCCTCTGGAATCTGTCTAGTTCTCTCCATCGGTGATTCTGTCATACCAGTTCACGGGGCTATCATGTATTATGTGAACACCATTTGCTAGAATACAAGCCATGATATGACCAACATTTGCTAAAATGAAACCCACGATGTGACCAACATTTGCTAGAATGCAACCCACGATGTGACCAACATTTGCTAGAATGCAACCCACGATGTGACGGACATTTGCTAGAATGCAACCCACGATGTGACCAACATTTGCTAGAATGCATCCCATGATGTGACCAACATTTGCTAGAATACAACCCATGATGTGACCAACATTTGCTACATTGCAACCCATGATGTGACCAACATTTGCTAGAATGGAACCCACAATGTGACCAACATTTGCTAGAATGCATCCCATGATGTGACCAACATTTACTAGAATACAACCCATGATGTGACCAACATTTGCTACATTGCAACCCATGATGTGACCAACATTTGCTAGAATGGAACCCACAATGTGACCAACATTTTCTAGAATGCAACCCATGATGTGACCAACATTTGCTAGAATGCAACCCATGATGTGACCAACATTTGCTAGAATGGAACCCACGATGTGACCAACATTTGCTACAGTGCAACCCATGATGTGACCAACATTTGCTACATTGCAACCCATGATGTGACCAACATTTGCTAGGATGCAACCCACGATGTGACCAACATTTGCTAGAATGCAACCCACGATGTGACCAACATTTGCTAGAATGCAACCCACGATGTGACCAACATTTGCTAGAATGCAACCCACAATGTGACCAACATTTGCTACATTGCAACCCATGATGTGACCAACATTTGCTAGAATGCAACCCATGATGTGACCAACATTTGCTAGAATGCAACCCATGATGTGACCAACATTTGCTAGAATGCAACCCATGATGTGACCAACATTTGCTAGAATGCAATCCATGATGTGACCAACATTTGCTAGAATGCAACCCACAATGTGACCAACATTTGCTAGAATGGAACCCACAATGTGACCAACATTTGCTAGAATGCAACCCACAATGTGACCAACATTTGCTAGAATGCAACCCATGATATGACCAACATTTGCTAGAATACAACCCATGATATGACCAACATTTGCTAGAATACAACCCATGATGTGACCAACATTTGCTAGAATGCAACCCATGATATGATCAACATTTGCTAGAATGCAACCCATGATGTGAACACCATTTGCTAGAATACAACCCATGATGTGACCAACATTTGCTAGAATGCAACCCATGATGTGACCAACATTTGCTAGAATGCAACCCACAATGTGACCAACATTTGCTAGAATACAACCCATGATATGACCAACATTTGCTAGAGTGCAACCCATGATGTGAACACCATTTGCTAGAATACAACCCATGATATGATCAACATTTGCTAGAATGCAACCCATGATGTGACCAACATTTGCTAGAATGCAACCCATGATGGACCAACATTTGCTAGAATGCATCCCATGATGTGACCAACATTCTGCAAGGGAACTGCCATATGGTGATGTTGTGCCTGGCGAGGTCTTGCAAGGTGGCAACAAACTTCTTCCACTTTGCTGGGTCAACAACCATCTTTCATACTGTGTCCCAGCTGTGGTTCATGCTCGTCATCGCAGCCTCTATGCTTTGCATCCGGTTGTTCCAGGTTAACCCTTTGTTATTTTCCTTGGAAGTCTACTGTGTGTCAGTTGATTCTTCTTCTTCTGCGTTCATCCGGATTTTTTTTTTCCGGACGTGATTGCGTTGTGCCTGTTTACAGCAGAGCTGTGTTTTCGCACCGTTAGGCAGACACATCCGACTTCTGCGGGCATTTGTTGACCGGGTTAACCTTCCCGGGGGTATCATCAAGTGCCATTCCCACATTCAAGGTCCGTATTGAAGCTCTGACGAGTGGTGTGGTGATTTCATTCGCACTGGGAAAAGTTAAGGCCCTGGTGTTTCATATAAATTAATCCATTGTACTTAATCTCAGGTTCATCAGCTCTCTGCTTGGTTTATGGAACACCATGCCAGATTTTTGCCATGTCCTCGTCATACACCGTGGATAATGGCCATTATAGGCCTGAACTGAACTGGCAGGGGATCTCAGAGTTGATGGTCCCTTGAGATGCAGTGATCAGAAACATGAAGTGGAAAAGCCAATGGCGCTCTTCAACTTGTCAACAAATCATGGATAAATGGTGCCCATGAAAGGTGCGCTCTGTTAAGTTGACAAATGGGTTCTAATGTCCACTGAAAATTCTTCTAAATGACAATACAGTTGAAATTTCCACAAGTCTACTAAAAGGAATATCGGTGCTACGAGAGAAAACCTTCATGTGTAAGTTTCTCAAAATTTAAGAAAGGATTCTGACTGTTCCTAATCTGCTAATTAAATGTCCGAGGTATTTAGGTGGTAAAAAGCAACTCAGTGATTGCTATATGGAAATTTGCTGATCTCTCAAATTATTCGGTGAACGTCATACCTGATCATGCTGTAATGGTTCAACGGGTGCATGTCCAAACTCTTCATAGGAAAAAGAGAAACAGATCTGCATATCATTCCAGGGTCTTGAGCCTGTGGAATTAAGACCACCTGGCTAGTGTAGTCGCTGCGAACTGTGTCGGTTAGGGTTTTCTGTCGAGGTAGCAAGTTCGACACGGTAAGTTAGACTAAAATGTTGACTTCTCGTCATTGACGTGGGGACGTAAATTACAAGTACCTCTGAAGTCGGAGTGGGTTAGCCTGGTGGTGGGGGAACTGGTAATAGGGAAAGCTAATCCACACACACAAATCAATCCCATGCACTATATGTTGTAGCACATGGGGGACTACACTTGAGTTCAAAGTGAGCTAATTAACTACTGGCTTTTCACAACCCGCCGGTGTATGAGCTTGAGTGAAGTATTGACCTTTCACAACCCGCTGGTGTATGAGCTTGAGTGAAGTACTGACCTTTCACAACCCGCTGGTGTATGAGCTTGAGTGAAGTATTGACCTTTCACAGCCCGCTGGTGTATGAGCTAGAGGGAAGTACTGACCTTTCACAACCCGCTGGTGTATGAGCTTGAGTGAAGTACTGGCTTTTCACAACCCGCCGGTGTATGAGCTTGAGTGAAGTACTGGCTTTTCACAACCCGCCGGTGTATGAGCTTGAGTGGAGTACTGGCATTTCACAACCCACCGGTGTATGAGCTTGAGTGAAGTACTGGCTTTTCACAACCCGCCGGTGTATGAGCTTGAGTGAAGTACTGGCCTTTCACAACCCGCTGGTGTATGAGCTTGAGTGAAGTATTGACCTTTCACAACCCGCTGGTGTATGAGCTTGAGTGAAGTACTGGCCTTTCACAACCCGCTGGTGTATGAGCTTGAGTGAAGTATTGGCTTTTCACAACCCGCCGGTGTATGAGCTTGAGTGGAGTACTGGCATTTCACAACCCACCGGTGTATGAGCTTGAGTGAAGTACTGGCTTTTCACAACCCGCCGGTGTATGAGCTTGAGTGGAGTACTGGCATTTCACAACCCGCTGGTGTATGAGCTTGAGTGGAGTACTGGCATTTCACAACCCGCCGGTCTGTGAGCTTGAGTGAAGTACTGACCTTTCACAACCCGCTGGTGTATGAGCTTGAGTGAAGTACTGGCCTTTCACAACCCGCTGGTGTATGAGCTTGAGTGAAGTACTCACCTTTCACAACCTGCTGGTGTATGAGCTAGAGGGAAGTACTGACCTTTCACAACCCGCTGGTGTATGAGCTTGAGTGAAGTACTGACCTTTCACAACCCGCTGGTGTATGAGCTAGAGGGAAGTACTGACCTTTCACAACCCGCTGGTGTATGAGCTTGAGTGAAGTACTCACCTTTCACAACCCGCTGGTGTATGAGCTTGAGTGAAGTACTGGCATTTCACAACCCGCTGGTGTATGAGCTTGAGTGAAGTGCTGGCATTTCACAACCCGCTGGTGTATGAGCTTGAGTGAAGTGCTGACCTTTCACAACCCGCTGGTGTATGAGCTTGAGTTAAGTACTGACCTTTCACAACCCGCTGGTGTATGAGCTAGAGGGAAGTACTGACCTTTCACAACCCGCTGGTGTATGAGCTTGAGTGAAGTGCTGACCTTTCACAACCCGCTGGTGTATGAGCTTGAGTGAAGTGCTGACCTTTCACAACCCGCTGGTGTATGAGCTTGGGTGAAGTAAGGAGAGCGCTTCAACATTTTGGTAGCTTGTCAGGAAAAAAGTCTCTACACCGAGTATTCTCACAGATGAAAGTCTCTACACCGAGTATTCTCACAGATGAAAGTCTCTACACCGAGTATTCTCACAGATGAAAGTCTCTACACCGAGTATTCTCACAGATGAAAGTCTCTACACCGAGTACTCTGACAGATGAAAGTCTCTACACCGAGTATTCTCACAGATGAAAGTCTCTACACCGAGTACTCTGACAGATGAAAGTCTCTACACCGAGTACTCTCACAGATGAAAGTCTCTACACCGAGTATTCTCACAGATGAAAGTCTCTACACCGAGTATTCTCACAGATGAAAGTCTCTACACCGAGTACTCTCACAGATGAAAGTCTCTACACCGAGTATTCTCACAGATGAAAGTCTCTACACCGAGTACTCTCACAGATGAAAGTCTCTACACCGAGTATTCTCACAGATGAAAGTCTCTACACCGAGTACTCTCACAGATGAAAGTCTCTACACCGAGTACTCTCACTGTCAAAGACTCAACCGCATCCCCTCCGCCAGGGAGAGCGGTCAATCCGGGAGGGACCAGGAGGAGATACGGTGCCCGAGGCAAGAGCAGGGGAGATGAGGGAATCGTGGAAGGTTAGCCACTCCCTCAGAATACACGCAGGCGGTGTTCAGAGAGTTAGCACTCTAATCACGATACCACCGCACCTCATGAAGCCAGAGCACAGTTGAGTAGACACTCAACAGGCCACGTTTTGCCAGCAGCGTGCGATGTGAGGTAACACGCACGAAGGAGAAGGTCACCCCCGCGGGGTGTGTAACCACGGGAGAGATGTCCGGCAGACGGGAGACTGGACTTGGGGCGTTCACATCGTTTAGAGTAACGTTAGGAGTTGTGTGTTCACTAGTAGATAGAGTTAGCATAGGGTTAGCAGTTTGTGTTAGATAATTCTGTGGCTATATATTGTGTATTGCATTAGCGACTGTTTACCGCTTGTAAGCGAGCCAACGGCAATAAAATGGACCATGCATTTTGCCTCCCACACGACTTGCAAGTTGTCTTGTACGAGTGTGTGAGAAGTACCCGATGATGCCTGTCAGTTAAGTTGTTGACAGGCCTGGGTAATTGTGGTGTCAAGAAGTGGTGCTTGGACGAAAGAGCCAAGCTAATACCCACAACCCAGGGTAATTGTGGTTGTCAGAAGTGAAGCTTGAATGTAATATTCAAGCTACTCCACTCGTCCACGAGGCTAGACTAGGGTTTAATTTTTGTAGTAACGATAATTTGTGCAGACAGGAGAATTTGCGAGCTAGAAATATGCCTATCGTGACAAAATAGTGTTTAATTGTGTTTATGATATATTTATTGAATGAAATCATGTATTCTTCGAAACTGTAAGTATTATTATTCTTATGTTTTCTGATATTTATTTATATATTCACCTTTTTATTGAGAAATGAGTACCAAAAATGATTCACGGCGGAGCGATACAAAGCCAGCCGACAATATCGATTTTTCATCGCGCTGTGCTGTGACGTCAGATGATTGACAAACAGTCGTCTGGGCTCATTAGCATACAGCAATCGAGTGTGTAGAGAATTGCTAAACGGCTGCCCGCCTGAATCGGTACGTTATATCATTTATTATTTATTTATTTCAACTACTAAAGGAATATATTTATTTATTTAAACATTATGATGTTATTTTTATTTCTTTAAAACCAGATATGCATATTTTTGGTCATATTTTCTCTGTGTTTACCGTCACGATGGAACTATTTTTTTGGCCTGGCAGATGATACTTGCCTGCACAACACGTACAGAAATTAAAGAGATTAGTAACATAAGGCAATAACTGATAGAGCAAAGACAGGACATTGACATTTAATTTATTTAATACATATTCTAGTTGTTCGTAAATCTGTCTGTCATTGTCTAAGTCATTGTCCATAGGGGTCTGGGTTAACATATCGTGTAATAGGCCTGATTACTACGGCCCTGCATATCAAAGGGCGAACTACACCTGATTACGGCCCTGTGTACCAAATATAGTTTGCTGGTAACGACACGTGTCTCCACCCTAAAGTACCAAGGTGACCTGTGGCAAACGGAGTTCCGTTCCCCGATCCTCGGGAACGTTAAAGCTGAGTACACTTATATATTTTGGCATGCAATTTGATTAATAGTGCATCTCTTTTTCAGCTGTAACGCATTGACATATTTGTATACTCTGTTTTCTGCAAGATAAATCTGGGCAGGGTATAAACAGAAAGCACAACTGATAGTGATCAGAGAAGAACAAACATACCATTAAAGATAAATAATTGATTAAAGTCAAGCATAGTTGAAGTCATAGCCAACACGTACAGCACATTAGTTTGATAACAGTGAAACTAATAAGTATCACACTTCATGTTAACAATAACATATATATGAAAGCCAGCATATAAAGTAATACAAAGAGTCAACATAAAACAGGCAGACGCGACAAATATCAAAACAATTTAATAAGAACATAAATCATCAAACATAGATAAAATAAAGATACAACCACAAAATGTCTCAGAAGCAAACAGATTAATCGATAATAAAATACCCAATCGACTAAAATGTAAGAGCAGATACATAAGAGATAATGGAGAATCACAATAGTAATTATAATCATAAGGATTAATTGTATAATATCACACCAAAAAACAAAACATGGCAACCAGGACACCAGTATGTAAAAAAACAAAAAGTAAAAGAAACAAAAAAACAATAGTCTCGATATTTAACAATAGTCATCATATAGCTAGGTGAACCATATAATGGAAGACATCAAGAAGAAAAAAGTAATACTTAAGGGAGGAAAAAACACAAAATTGCTAGAAAAACAGGAATAAATGTAGGAAAGATATAAGCAAAACAAACAAGAAAAATATTATGCAAAACAATAAAAATAGGAAGGACATAGAAAGTAGACGCACCAATAAAACATAAGTATAGGTATAACGATAAATAAATATCTATTAAAAAAGGCAACAAGTATGATTATTGAAACGCAAAAAAAAGTTAGCGCTAAAGAGACAATTGTCGACAAATATTAAACAAATCAGAAATATATGAAAAGTAATGAAAAACAAACACCGCAACATTAGTACACATACAGAATCAATACATACATGAAACAGCTATTAAAAAACATTCATGAATAAAATTACAATAAAAATATAACTAAAAATAATAACATAAAATGCAAGAAGGAACACAATTTATCATAAACATGGAACGCATAAGAAACCATGATATAGCATCATATATAAAACATATACTATATAAATAAGTAATACAAGAGCATATTAAAAAACCATTTACAAAAATATCAGACAATAAATAAAGAGTTAATAAAACAAGCCATCGTTATTGATTATAGAGAAGGTAAAAAACGAAAAAGGTAGCATAATAAACACAATCAAATAAGAGGTCACGACCACAAGAAAAAAAAAACAAAAAAAAAAAAAAAAAAAAAAAATAAAAACAAAAAAAAAAAAAAGATAGGTAGAATAAAAAGAACCCCCCCCCCCCCAAAAAAAAAAAAAAAGCCCCCCCCCCCATCAAAGGAGGATGATCATAAACAACATTAAAAGGGTAATAAACACACAAACAGGAATCACATTAGTCAACATGAGAATGAAAAAATAGTAAAAAGAATGCAACATAAAGATAGAAAACACTAAACGATCATAATAATAAATCAAGTAAAACATAATGTAATCAGCCAATTAGTACAGAAGAAGTCAATAAACAGCAGGCACAAGGATTCAATACAACATAACTCAAAAAGCAACACTGTAAGACAACACAATGTATAATAGACATGCATAAGCAATAAACATAGGACACAAAGCACCCACATGTGCAAAGGTGAAGAAAAATAAAAAAAATTAGAACAAAGGTGATCAAATAAGTCAGAAAGACAACTCATGATAGCTTAATGAGGCATTATAACCTAATGCGCCCCCCAATAACAAAATCACACACAAGCACAAGAGGGACAAGATTATAAACATCAATACAAGACTTACAGTAATATAATATAACATCATACAAAAAACTAAAAAAACAAAAAAAAAAAAAAAAAAAATACAACAAAAGCAAATTCACTGCAAACGACAAACTAAACCCACAAAAATAAAATAATAAGCCACACTTTTATGGATATCTATCATCAGATAGACAGATCAAGGAATTGGAACATAAGAACACGCAGCAATTATTGAGGTATAAACAGAATACTACAGCATGAAAAGAAACTTCACAAAAACAGTCATATCATGGTTTTACAAATATACGCTAATTTATATAAAAAAATCAACAATAATAGTACACATGATAAATTTACATACATAATTATATAACCATTTAAAGTCATACCATAGATCATCACAGATCAAAACTTACACACAATATTATACATGCGGAATTACAAATCATTAAGATATATAATAGAGTAATAAAGTATAAATAACACCAAAAAAAAAAATTGCAGATTACCATCAACAAATACAAATAGAGTCAAAACGCTTATTTAAAAATCATTCACCATAGATCGTAGAAATAACGCCAAACGAGAAAAGACATAAATTAGACAAACACAGTAGTAACATATATTACACCCTCAGTAACATCAAACCCATTACTAAACAAGAAAAATACAGCTTACCCATCATCCTTACCATAGGCCAGTAACAGTGACAAAAATCAGAATGCACATTCAACATTAATTGATCAATGTCACCACATAGGATCACAATAAAAGAATCACCAGACCAAACAAAAGACAAACAATCATCTCAGTGGGAAAATATGCAATTAACAGGTATCACAATCAACGACATAGACATTCAATGCACTCAGTAACAACCAAGGGAACTACATAAAAAACAAACTTATCATTAATATACAGAGATAAATAATGCCACAAGGTAATATCACCAATGCGAGCAGTACTATAACTATGAGGAACACAATTTTAGTAACAAAAAAAAAAAAAAAAAACCAAACAAAACTATTTAGATATTTATAACACATAACAAAAGTAAACATTTATAAGGTCCATCCGAAAAGAATGTATGAAACAATAATTAAATACACACACAACAAACTAAAAGCGACCAATAAACAAACCATACAGGTATCATACACAGAAAACAACTAATAACATACAACGAACCATGAATGGAACAAAAAATAAAAGTATAAGTAGGACATAGACGATTGCTATGACAATTACATAAATGCATAAACAATAAGGAACATACACAACATAACTACAAACAGACGCACAACAAAGAGACAAACACACAAAAATAAATAGCAAATAGATATCCAAAAAAACATTACAATAGAGTTATACAAGTGAGGGTGGAGCCCAAAAAACAAAAAAAAACAAAAAAACAAAAAAAAAATGAATAGAAAAAATAAAATAAGATCAATAGGAATCAACAGTGACAGTAGTGAGCAAAACACAATGAAAGGTAAATAAATAGTCAAATATAATCAAGCATGTCATGGAAAAAGAATACGAAAAACAAACAGAATTCACCCCAAAAAAAAAAAAAAAAAAATATATATCAAAAAAAATATAGCATACACAATCGGTCTGTTTACAAAATAAATATAACACATAGTACCAAAATTAAACTAATGTTAATAAGAACGATCATAATAATAAAAGGGTTTGTAAAAAATACTAAAAGCATCGCAAAGAATGGAAACAGAACATCAAATGATAACAAATCCAATGAATAATAAAATGCTACTAATAACAATATAAGAGTTACAACATAGTAATAATAAAAAAGATAAACAAAATCAAGATAAATAAAAACGAGAAAATATAAAAAATAGAAAAGACACAAACATCAAAACGAATTAAAGAATAAATAAAGTAAGAACCCAAAACATAGTGGATTGGTATAAAATACAGTAAAGTACAGATTAAAAAAATATTAGAAATATAAATATAAAATAACCAATTTAGGCAGAGTCAAAAGCATAGTATCAAAATTTTATAGCGTAAATAACACACAAACCAAATTATTAAATATGTCACAATCCATCAGATATCAACATACAAGAAAAAAAATACTAAACATTACATACAAAGGAAGTCATCACAATACAGAAATATAAATAAGAACAAAATAGGAATAAATAGACATACACAACGATTCATCAATGCGCTGATAGAAGAAACATGGAACGACAAGGTGGGAAAAAATCTAAGAAAGATATAAACAATAACCATCATGTATATATAAGCAGTGTTACAGACGCAAAGGATAAAAAATGAAGAAAGTCAACACTAGAACAGTAGTAAAACAAAGATTGAAAAAGACACCACATATCAAACAAAATGAGATCACATCACCATACAAAATTAGTATGAGATAAATACCCAAACCTAAAGTTATATATCAGATAAATATTAAACATCAGACAAATGACTATAAGGAATTGTCGAACAAACTACACAACCATAGATTAAAACAACAAACTGTAGGGAAATTGAAACATAATAAATAAAAACAATGCAAAAGACAGCCAGAACAAAGAAACAATAATTAGAAGAAAAGACAAACAAAGTTAAAAATAACAATCCAAAAATCGCAAAAAACAACAAAAAGAAGGAGAATTAACACCGGAGCATACGGAAAAAGTATATACAGTCATATACATTACGCTAAACATAAAATGATGTAATGATACGAGTTTAAAAAATTTAGTCAATAACATATAAGAAGTATGGGGCAACACAGATGTAACAGAAAAAGATCATAGGAAAATGGCATAATGAAAAATAGAATTCCCATAGAAAATAACTCCATTATAAGGAGAATATAGATCATTAAAACAAATCAACAGGCGGTAAAGAATATACCATAGAAAATATATAATAAAAAATAATTAGTAAAAGTTATTCGAATCGAAGTAAAATACAAAGGATTACAACGAAATACAGCACAATATACAATGGATATACATAGCATAGAATAAGAGCATCACAGCATTGATATAGTAACGACAATATTAAATAGGCAATAAATAAGGAACATACACATAAAGGTAATAATACAAATAATACAATACAATTATTTACAAGCGACAACAATATATAAGGTAAGCGTGGGTAATGTAACACAAGCATAAGCAAGTAAAAACTGTTATATAATGATTATTACTAATAATATAATAACAACATAGCATACAGCATACAATCACAAAAACAATATATAGTCACCAGAGCGTTACATTCATCTATAAAAATAATTAAACTAAAAGAAATTAGTCATGTATGGAATAACACAGCAAGAAAGGTTATAATTATAAACAGATATGACAACAACTTCATAAAAATAAAAGAACATAAGATCAACTACTAGTATAATTATCATCACTGATGGAAATAAAACAATTAAAACATCGCATACATACAAATTAAAAAATAAATAGAGCATGTTAGATTAATAAAAAGGATCATAATTTCGGCAAAAAGTAATACGATTCTTAAAATCAAAGGAAGCCATATATTGTAAAATACAATGCACAAAATTAATCAATATATGAGGACATACGAGGTACAAAATATGTCAGCTAGAACATTATATATAGCAGCCCCCAAACAAAAAATGTTATCCAATCGAAGGGGAGACAATAAAATTAACGGTATATAGTACTAATACATACATGAAAATCCAATCATAAAAATTAATCTAATAGAGATATTCATCATGGGTAAGAGAATGGGTATAACAGTATCATCAAGTACATGTAATAGGATAACACAGCATTTCTTAAGGCTTCAAAGCACAGAATCAATAAGTAATGATTTTATAATGTATGTGAATCACGAAAATAATTTAAAATAAGATACAAAAGTTAACATTAATAGCGAAAAACTATACATATGAATGAAAAGTGCGAAAAAACAATAATCTAAATGCCAAGGAGGATAACAAAAACATGTAAAAATTCGTAATAGCATCATAATATAATAATCAGCTAGAAGACATACACAACTGTAATGACAATATAAATATAAGGTACAATAATGAGTACAAGGAAACATATATTAAAACAGCATCATTACAAGTAAAATAGAGTAACATAAAAAAACGCATAACAAATCTAAAAAAAAAAAAAAAAAAAAAAAAAAAAAAAAGAAATAAGGGATTGAAATTGGAAGAATAAGGGCAGTAAACTCAAGAGCAATTAAAGGAAACTAACATGCTATATAAGTTTTAACTATCGTAACACAAAAAAACATAACTACAACATGCCGACAAAACAAATGATAACATAAAGCAAAACACATACAAAGGTTAAATATAATTGAAAAGGATAATCTCATACAAAGCGACGAAATAAGGGCATAGATATAAGAAGTAGAATGAAAACTACAGTAAAACATAAAAATACAATATAATAAAACAATTATCACGGAAAGAATAAACAAAATATGAGATAAAGAAGGAATAAAGTTCAATATAATTTTAATCAGTCATAGAATCAGGGAGCTTAAAAATATTGGGAGGCACCACTAAATTTAGAGCATAAAAAACAAAGCACAATATATACATAATAAATGTACTTTGTAAAATAACATGATAGAGAAATAACTAACACAAAGGCAACGAAGTAAAGGTATATAATAGATGAAATAACATAAAGAGATAACATTAACCTAGAACAGAAATACAAGTACTATGTGTATTAGAACAAACGAAGCATGAAGAGATATATCAATAAATTAACAAGATAAATCATACAGTACATGCATCATACATATAGTAACATACTATAAATGTATTAATTATTAAATGTTAAACATTAAACGCACACCATAGTGCAATAGGCAGTGTCATCAATGATCAAAAAAAAAAAAAAAAAAAAATAAGATCTGAAAATACTATAAGCAAATAAACGAAGTTATGGATAGCTGCAACGAAAGTTAAAAAAAGAAGAGACAACCACAGAAACAAGCCATGTAGCAATAAAAGAAACCACAGCAAACAATAGTCAGCATATAGGTCACATATTCCAAATATAATTTATGGTACATACGAAAAGCATAAAATTAGGTAAGTACAGACACTATCATCAATAATACATTATATAATAACACAAAACAGAACGCACTTAGAATCACATATCATAGACACATAACAAACCAGGTATCACATAACACATAATCAGAACAATGAAGATAACAGAATCTACAATTAAACAAAAAACATCATAATAAAGTTTGGTTAAGTAAAGGTAACATTACATAGTTTCAATGACAAAAAACGTAAATAAAATAAAAGATTTCAAGCAATAGTTAAAAAAAAAATGAATAACAGCATGTAGACATATAACGCATCAGTACACATTAACGAGATTAGTATATCATAGATTAGTGAGAAAAGCTAGAATTACTATTATAAACAAAGTACAAAATAAGCATAAAGACAACAAGCAATAATAGGTAGCTCATTAGCAAGAAGTAAAAAACAGTCTAGACTACAGAATACAGTCAAGCAATCAGTAGTCAGAAACGTCACTGGCCTCATACACAAATATTTTACAAAATCGCTTGTAACAATAAGCAATATTAGGTAACCATAAACCAAAGAAACAATGTAAGTAAATAACAAATAATCAAAAAGGCCAAACATAGCATAACAGATACACATAGTTTATTAAAGTTGTATAAAAGGACCGCATATAAATAATCATAACACTGTAAACTCGAACAGGGAAACAACATATGACTTAATCATAATAGCAAAGGATGCAAAAAATAATATAGCGATAGATACAAGACACATAACACCCACATATTGAGATCAAAGACATCTCAAATATACAAAAATATATAAATGAGACAAATAAACAAATGCATCGGAGAAATAAAAACAAAGCGTACATAACATATCAAAGATGAAATAATTGATTAAGTCTCATTTGCTATCACGTAGCCAAGTACTAAAGTAGATGGCAACTTTATCAGATTTGTCTAAAAGCAAGTACAAATAGAATGTACAAGGTATGCAACAACAATTAGAGCATGATAAAAAAATGGAACAACTGGAACTAGATCACCAAAGAAAGATGGATGAAATGATAAGGATGAAACGTATAGAGTTAGACTCACGCGCAGAAATAGCTGCCACTAAATTAAAAAGTCAGCAAGAGGAAAATAAGTTCAAGAAATACAAAAATATCATCAACCCTTATTGTAAAGAAGACTCCATAGCAGCCTGGACTGATAATGTAGAGTATCAATTTAGATATCACCAAGTTCCTTTAGATATGTGGGCCCTTATTTATATGAAGAATCTAAGTGGTGAGCCCCTTAAAGTAATAGAATCTATCAACCTATGAGCTCAAATCTAACTATCAATACATCCTTGGACAGGATTATGCAGCACTTTTTACTTGATGCCCCTGGGTATCAGAGTCAGTTCTCAAATTTAAACCTAAACAAAATGAGACATTCATTGATTACGTCTCAAATGTTCAGATGGTACTAAACAGGTGGCTGAAAGCAGCTAACATAGGAAAAGACTTTGATAGATTAAAAAACTTAATAGCTATGGACAAGGTTATATCTACTATACCTTCTCCTTTTGCTAAGTTTTTGCAGCAGTCAGACATTGAGAACATCGAGCAGTTTCAGAAAATAGGCTCGAAATATTTTTCTGCAAACAGAGATATTTTTAAGACCTCAATTGACTCGGAAATAGTTTCTTGTGTGAAAGACCAACCAAAAAATTATCAGAAGAATAGAAAACCATTTCATAAAATCCACAAGAAAGAAAGTAAAGTATCAAAATGCATCTACTGTCAATTTTTTCATGACACTTCTTCAATGTGTGACAAATCGCCAGATTATCCGGCACATCTGGAAAATGTCATCAAAAAGCAGCAAAAGTAAAAGATCTGCACGCAGGCGTGCGATCAAATGTTTTTTTTGTTCCTGTTATGGCCATTATAGTAATAAGTGCCTTGGCCGGCAGCGTATGAAAGCCAGTAATGCCATTTTGATTGACACCTCTTTAGATAGTGGTAGTAAGAATAAATGTGCAGTTGAAAATGAAGGTGAGGTTGAGTGTGCCTTACCTTTCAGCCAAGCTGAAGATGTGTGTGGGGCAAACGATATGTTAAGCTTCGACAGCTGTGAACGATGTCACCAATTCCATACAGACTCAAAACTAGAATGTGGACATACAGTACTATGCTCATCTGAGAGTGTAAACGCAGCAATAGCCTCCAGAGGCAATCTTGTGTTCCACAATGCGATGGTCAATAATGTAGCATGCCAGTGTTTGCTGGACAGCGGCAGTACCCTTATTGGTCTTCGGAAAGAACTGGTTAATCCGGGTGATTACACAGGTGATACTGTCAATGCCGTACCTTCTCGGGTAACATTGAAATTTACCCTTTGGCAAAAGCCCATATTGATTCTCCTTTTCTCTCTGGTACCTTACTTGTGCAATACTAAACAACCCTTGTACTGACTTAATTTTGGGGTGCTTACCCCAACTGAAACAATCGTACTAATGAAGAAATAGTTGCATGGGAGAAATTAAATGCAGCTAATGCAACAACAAGAGCAGACAGTGTGAAACATCAAGACACACTTCAAGATGAGAGACTACTGTTGCTTTCTCCAACTGGCACCGACGACAACAGCAGACAAGAATTTATAAAACAGCAAAAAGCTGACCCAAGTGTGTCTCCATACTTAAAATTACTAAAAGATAAAGCAAAAATAACCAAAAATGCATCTTGTTTATTTAGACGTAAGAATGGCATTTCAACTACAGGTCATGCTACTGGTAACCATGAACAGGTGTTACCTGAACAACACCGGTTAACTATGCCAAAATATGCACATAAAACACCGGTGACTGGTCATCTTGCATACAACAACACCAAACCAGGTTTTTTCAAGAAGATAAAATTATGTTGTCAAAATGTATTTGCGTGTAATGTCTGTCAACAATTGGTACAAAAGTTTAAGGGTAGACATCCTACAACTGAAGTACAACCTTCTATACTGGCTCCCAAGCCATTTGATAGAGGAAGGGTCAGTTCTACCACAAACACACAAACAACGGTGCAAGAACCAGTGATCTTGAACTTGATCAAGACAGATATAGGCTACTTCCATACCAACGAAATGGCAACGACTATACAAGGTGTTACATAACCATGGTACATGTTGACTATGAAATATCGATAAACATACACTTAGAGATATTCCATGTCAACATGCGTAAACTTTACTTTTCAAGACAACAGACAGAAGTAGAGACAGACGAACATATTGCAACAACACCAAGTGATCAGACGACAGACATACATAGCGCAACTACACTAGTTAGTGAGACTGGCAAATCCGACGAGGGGCATACATGTAGTGAACTTATAGAATACACATGAATAAATCAGAATACTGATGACTGGACAATACACCTACTGAAACTGAGACATGCCTTTGACAGAGTGCGACTCTTCGGTCTCACTGTGAAACCAAGCAAAGTCAAATTATGCCTAAAATAAATTCATTTTTGGGTCATGTCATTTCTCAAGTCCAACTATAGACTGACCTGAAAATTAGTACCAAAATTAAAAATCTGACCATGTCTAACAGAAGAAACAGGTCAGAAACCTTTTGGAATTAGTAAACTACTCAGAAATTATAATTCGATATTCCAATGTTTTGAAAGCATTTGTGAAATGAAATGTGAAAGATGCATTATTAATTTCTGCATTGTCAAAAATGAAAATCCTTTTTTGTAATATTCCAATCCTCCGCTTGCCTAATCCTAGGCTCGTTTATTATTCTAGGACAGATGCTACCAGTACTAGGCCAATTTTTTGAGGGTATCTTCCACCCGAGTTGCTACGTGAGCCGTAAGATCACACCTGCTGAGTCCAGAGATTGCATATCACAGTTGCAACCCTAGGCGTCATCTATGCAGTGAGAAAGCTCCATCGAGTTCTGACGGATGTTCACTGCATTGTCCAGACCGACAACTCCCCGATCACGGTCACAAAAAGTGGTGTGCATCAAAATGACCGGATATACAGGTGGTCACTATTTTACCATATGAGGTAATAATACCTGAAATCCCACATATTAATGTAGAGTGATAGTTAGTACATGAATACAGTACAATATGCTATGTAAAATAGGTTACATATACACCCAGGGTGTTCTTAAGAGTGTACCAAGTACAACGAACTATCATGTGTCCGTAGACAGTAACTTAAGAACTGTGCTACAGAACTTAGATACTACCGTGTGAATCAGGACAGCTCATTTCCAACTAAGCTCCAGTCCGGTGTATCATTTGTGTGAAATGTAGAAAACAGTGTCAGAACAGTGCTTAATTTCAGACACATAAAGACTAAGCTACGACACCAGCGAATCTCTACACGTGCACTACCGATGAACATTATTATGACCGTAAAATGTATTTCAGATACCCAGGCAAATTATGTAGTTAGATTGTGCCTATACCAATATTCAAACATGAAGGCAACTACTAACCTGAGAGAACTGAATACTGTGTATATAAACTTAATGTGATATGTAAGATAATATTTTAACATAGTGATAGATGAGAGATAGAATTAGGTAATATAATAAGTCTCACTTACTTAAATAGTGTACTGAGTACAGTAATTAACCCATTTACTTAACTTAAAATTAAATTAGAATATTAGTTTAGACATAAGAATAGGTAATTACAAGTTAAATTAAATTTATAAGATGAATAGTACTATTTAGATTGTTATATTTCACTTAGCTTCATGTGAGTTTAGTTTATTCCATCTTAATAAAACCATACCATATTTTAAATACTACCATTTATTAGTATCATCATTTGACATCATAATAGATTAAAAAGAATAGATAAGTTAACATACATCATTTACACTATTTAGATTAAGAATATCACTCATAGAATTCCTTTGTGCATTTAAAAACATTATTTAACATAGTATTTAGAAAAGTACATAAATTGTGGTCACATCATCCAGGTAATTAAGGTACATAACTCATATCACACTAATTACATTTAAATAGTTACATTACATCCCTTAGATTAGATAAACATAACGAGTAGGATAAACAGATAATATAATTAACATAATAGAACTTATGTAACACATTAAATACTTAGTTATAAAAGGAGAATAGTTTATGATAATATAAAATATGATACGTTAGGTTAGTGTAACATATTAATGATGAGATCAAAGGGACAAGCCATCAACCCTGTCTCGCCCATGTAAATATAATGTACATATATGACTCGTGCAATGGACTAGCGCACAGTCATGAGGCTCAATCATCTCAAACTGAGCCAAACGTGTACAGTCTCACTCAAAGGTTTTTAAATAAGCACAAGAATAAGTATGAAGGGTTGAGTGATGTGTGATAGAAGTAAGGGTGAAAGGAGTATGACAGAAGTGTGAAAGTGAGAATGAATGAAAGATAGACGGGAGAGAATGCAAGCAGTCAGCAAATTCTTTTAATATTGGTTTGCGCTAATGTTGGTTTTCGCTAGGGAAATTCTGTTAGTGTGAATGTGTTGTCTGTGATATAGTTTAGAACTTAGAATACAGTATTTTGGGTCTCATAACAATGGAATGTAGTCACGAATTAGTGTTATACACCTGTTTGTGGCCACATTGAACAAAATTATGGCACTCAAAAAACTAACATACATACACAGATAAGTTAGAAATATAGAGTAGAAGTTAGATTAGTAGATTTATTACATCCAAACACGCAAACAACCAGAAAAACAAACATATAAATTGCATACACTATTTGTAGATCAAAGGCAGATAACTTTGGGGCCAGGGGACATAATAGACAACGAAGAACTAAATTAACAGTGAAATGAAGTCTTACGCGCGGAAGCGAAGTAGGTAAAGCCGGTCGCACACACTCTTGTAGAATGGTTGTTAAATATTATATGGGGGACATGAAGCAATTCATGTGTTGACCCTAATAAAGTCAACTTTGTATGGGTAGTAAGTTAATTTACTATGTGAGGGCAGGTCTTATAAGACAACGGTCCGGTTCAGACATACCTCTGATAAATATAATATAGCATGTGAGAAGGGGCTCACGCCAACCAGGCAAGTTTGTGGCGATTGCCAGTAGCCAAGTGAGGCTTTGCTACATTGTGACAATAGTTGTTAATAGTCTATTGGAAAGCCCAGAGCCAGGTTATCTAGAGTCTTTGACAAAAATTAGAGACACTAATTTTTTGTGTAGAAACCTCCTTGCGTCACAACCAATAAGTGAAAGTTGATGACGCAACACAAGGGGGGCGGGTGTGTGTCAAAGACTCAACCGCATCCCCTCCGCCAGGGAGAGCGGTCAATCCTGGAGGGACCAGGAGGAGATACGGTGCCCGAGGCAAGAGCAGGGGAGATGAGGGAATCGTGGAAGGTTAGCCACTCCCTCAGAATACACGCAGGCGGTGTTCAGAGAGTTAGCACTCTAATCACGATACCACCGCACCTCATGAAGCCAGAGCACAGTTGAGTAGACACTCAACAGGCCACGTTTTGCCAGCAGCGTGCGATGTGAGGTAACACGCACGAAGGAGAAGGTCACCCCCGCGTGGTGTGTAACCACGGGAGGGATGTTCGGCAGACGGGAGACTGGACTTGGGGCGTTCACATCGTTTAGAATAACGTTAGGAGTTTTGTGTTCACTCAGTAGATAGAGTTAGCATAGGGTTAGCAGTTTGTGTTAGATAATTCTGTGGCTGTATATTGTGTATTGCATTAGCGACTGTTTACCGCTTGTAAGCGAGCCAACGGCAATAAAATGGACCATGCATTTTGCCTCCCACACGACTTGCAAGTTGTCTTGTACGAGTGTGTGAGAAGTACCCGATGATGCCTGTCAGTTAAGTTGTTGACACTCACAGATGAAAGTCTCTACACCGAGTAATCTCTCACAGATGAAAGTCTCTACACGAGTACTCTCACAGATGAAGTCTCTACACCGAGTACTCTCACAGATCACTAGATGAAAGTCTCTAACACGAGTACTCTCACAGATGAAAGTCTCTACACCGAGTACTCTCACAGATGAAAGTCTCTACACCGAGTACTCTCACAGATGAAAAGTCTCTACACCGAGTACTCTCACAGATGAAAGTCTCTACACCGAGTACTTCTCTCACATACAGGAAAGTCTCTACACTCTACACGAGTACTCTCACAGATGAAAGTCCGCTACAACCGATGTAAGCTCCACAGATGAAAGTCTCTACACCGAGTACTCTCACAGATGAAAGTCTCTAACCGAGTACTCCTCACAGATGAAAAGTCTCTACACCGAGACTCTCACAGATGAAAGTCTCTAACACCGAGTATTCTCCAGATGTAAAGTCTACTACCCCGAGTACTCTCACAGATGAGTCTCTACACCGAGTCTCTCAATCAGATGAGTCTCTACAACACCGAGTACTCTCACAGATGAATCTCTACCCGAGTACTTCTCACAGGATGAAAGTCTCTACAACCGAGTACTCTCACAGATGAAAGTCCTACACCGAGTACTCTCACAGATGAAAGTCTCTACACCGAGTACTCTCAACAGATGAAAGTCTCTAACAGCCGAGTACTCTCACAGATGAAGTCCTCTACACCGAGTATTCCCACAGATGAAGTCTCTACACCGAGTACTCTCACAGATGAAAGTCTCTACAACCGAGTACTCTCACAGATGAAGTCTCTACACCGAGTACTCTCACAGATGAAAGTCTCTACAACACCAGTACTCTCACAGATGAAAGTCTCTACACCGAGTACTCTCACAGATGAAAGTCTCTACACCGAGTACTCTCACAGATGAAAGTCTCTACACCGAGTAACTCATCACAGATGACAGTCTCTCTACACCGAGTACTCTCACAGATGAAAGTCTCTACACCGAGTACTCTCACAGATGAAAGTCTCTACAAACCGAGTACTCTCACAGATGAAAGTCTCTACACCGAGTACTCTCACAGATGAAGTCTCTACACCGAGTACTCTCACAGATTGAAAGTCTCTACACCGAGTACTCTCACAGATGAAAGTCTCTACACCGAGTACTCTCACAGATGAAGTCTCTACACCGAGTACTCTCACAGATGAAAGTCTCTACACCGAGTACTCTCACAGATGAAAGTCTCTACACGACACTCGAGATGAAAGTCTCTACATAGTACTATGAAAGTCTCTACACCGAGTACTCTCACAGATAAAGTCTCTACAACTCGTAGTGACTCTACACCGAGTTACAGATGAAAGTCTCTACAACCGCTTCTCTCCACAGATGAAAGTCTCTACAACCGAGTACTCTCACAGATGAAAGTCTCTACACCGAGTACTCTCACAGATGAAAGTCTCTACACCGAGTACTCTCACAGATGAAAGTCTCTACAACAACCGAGTACTCTCACAGATGAAAGTCTCGACACCGAGTACTCTCACAGATGAAAGTCTCTACACCGAGTACTCTCACACAGACTGAAGTCTCTACACCGAGTACTCTCACAGATGAAAGTCTCTACACCGAGTACTCTCACAGATGAAGTCTCTACAACACCGAGTACTCTCACAGATGAAAGTCTCTACACCGAGTTCTCACTCTCACAGATGAAAGTCTCTACAACCGAGTACTCTCACAGATGAAAGTCTCTACACCGAGTACTCTCACAGAATAAAAGTCTCTACACCGAGTACTCTCACAGATGAAAGTCTCTACAAACCGAGTAATCTCACAGATGAAAGTCTCTACACCGAGTACTCTCACAGATGAAGTCTCTAAACACCGAGTACTCCACAGATGAAAGTCTCTACACCGAGTACTCTCACAGATGAAAGTCTCTACACCGAGTACTCTCACAGATGAAAGTCTCTACACCGAGTACTCCTCACAGATGAAAGTCTCTACAACCGAGTCTCTCACAGATGAAAGTCTCTACACCGAGTACTCTCACAGATGAAAGTCTCTACACCGAGTCTCTCACAGATGAAAAGTCTCTACAACGGATGTACTCTCACAGATGAATCTCTACACCGAGTACTCTCACAGATGAAAGTCCCACCCCCCTTCTCACTACAATACCGAGTACTCTCACAGATGAAAGTCTCTACAACCGAGTACTCTCACAGCTCACACAGATGAAAGTCTCTACAACGAGTACTCTCACAGATGAAAGTCTCTACACCGAGTACTCTTCACAGATGAAAGTCTCTACAACCGAGTACTCTCACAGATGAAAGTCTCTACACCGAGTACTCTCACAGATGAAAGTCTTCTACACCGAGTTAACTCTCACAGATGAAAGTCTCTACAACCGAGTACTCTCACAGATGAAAGTCTCTACACCGAGTATTCTCACAGATGAAAGTCCTACCCCGAGTACTCTCACAGATGAAAGTCTCTACACCGAGTATTCTCACAGATGAAAGTCTCTACACCGAGTACTTCACAATAAAAGTCTCTACACCGAGTACTCTCACTGTCAAAGACTCAACCGCATCCCCTCCGCCAGGGAGAGCGGTCAATCCTGGAGGGACCAGGAGGAGATACGGTGCCCGAGGCAAGAGCAGGGGAGATGAGGGAATCGTGGAAGGTTAGCCACTCCCTCAGAATACACGCAGGCGGTGTTCAGAGAGTTAGCACTCTAATCACGATACCACCGCACCTCATGAAGCCAGAGCACAGTTGAGTAGACACTCAACAGGCCACGTTTTGCCAGCAGCGTGCGATGTGAGGTAACACGCACGAAGGAGAAGGTCACCCCCGCGGGGTGTGTAACCACGGGAGAGATGTCCGGCAGACGGGAGACTGGACTTGGGGCGTTCACATCGTTTAGAGTAACGTTAGGAGTTGTGTGTTCACTAGTAGATAGAGTTAGCATAGGGTTAGCAGTTTGTGTTAGATAATTCTGTGGCTATATATTGTGTATTGCATTAGCGACTGTTTACCGCTTGTAAGCGAGCCAACGGCAATAAAATGGACCATGCATTTTGCCTCCCACACGACTTGCAAGTTGTCTTGTACGAGTGTGTGAGAAGTACCCGATGATGCCTGTCAGTTAAGTTGTTGACAGGCCAGGGTAATTGTGGTTGTCAGAAGTGAAGCTTGAATGTAATATTCAAGCTACTCCACTCGTCCACGAGGCTAGACTAGGGTTTAATTTTTGTAGTAACGATAATTTGTGCAGACAGGAGAATTTGCGAGCTAGAAATATGCCTATCGTGACAAAATAGTGTTTAATTGTGTTTATGATATATTTATTGAATGAAATCATGTATTCTTCGAAACTGTAAGTATTATTATTCTTATTTTTCTGATATTTATTTATATATTCACCTTTTTATTGAGAAATGAGTACCAAAAATGATTCACGGCGGAGCGATACAAAGCCAGCCGACAATATCGATTTTTCATCGCGCTGTGCTGTGACGTCAGATGATTGACAAACAGTCGTCTGGGCTCATTAGCATACAGCAATCGAGTGTGTAGAGAATTGCTAAACGGCTGCCCGCCTGAATCGGTACGTTATATCATTTATTATTTATTTATTTCAACTACTAAAGGAATATATTTATTTATTTAAACATTATGATGTTATTTTTATTTCTTTAAAACCAGATATGCATATTTTTGGTCATATTTTCTCTGTGTTTACCGTCACGATGGAACTATTTTTTGGCCTGGCAGATGATACTTGCCTGCACAACACGTACAGAAATTAAATAGATTAGTAACATAAGGCAATAACTGATAGAGCAAAGACAGGACATTGACATTTAATTTATTTAATACATATTCTAGTTGTTCGTAAATCTGTCTGTCATTGTCTAAGTCATTGTCCATAGGGGTCTGGGTTAACATATCGTGTAATAGGCCTGATTACTACGGCCCTGCATATCAAAGGGCGAACTACACCTGATTACGGCCCTGTGTACCAAATATAGTTTGCTGGTAACGACACGTGTCTCCACCCTAAAGTACCAAGGTGACCTGTGGCAACGGAGTTCCGTTCCCCGATCCTCGGGAACGTTAAAGCTGAGTACACTTATATATTTTGGCATGCAATTTGATTAATAGTGCATCTCTTTTTCAGCTGTAACGCATTGACATATTTGTATACTCTGTTTTTCTGCAAGATAAATCTGGGCAGGGTATAAACAGAAAGCACAACTGATAGTGATCAGATAAGAACAAACATAACATATCAAAGATAAATAACTGATTAAAGTCATCATTGCCTATCACGGTTAGCCAAGTACTAAAGTAAGATGGCAACTTTATCAGATTTCATAAAAGCAAGTAAGCAAATAGAATTACAAGGTATGCAACAACAATTAGAGCATGATAAAAAAATGGAACAACTGGAACTAGATCACCAAAGAAAGATGGATGAAATGATAAGGATGAAACGTATAGAGTTAGACTCACGCGCAGAAATAGCTGCCACTAAATTAAAAAGTCAGCAAGAGGAAAATAAGTTCAAGAAATACAAAAATATCATCAACCCTTATTGTAAAGAAGACTCCATAGCAGCCTGGACTGATAATGTAGAGTATCAATTTAGATATCACCAAGTTCCTTTAGATATGTGGGCCCTTATTTATATGAAGAATCTAAGTGGTGAGCCCCTTAAAGTAATAGAAGATATACCAACAGAGCTCAAATCTAACTATCAATACATCCGTGACAGGATTATGCAGCACTTTTTACTTGATGCCCCTGGGTATCAGAGTCAGTTCTCAAATTTAAAACCTAAACAAAATGAGACATTCATTGATTACGTCTCAAATGTTCAGATGGTACTAAACAGGTGGCTGAAAGCAGCTAACATAGGAAAAGACTTTGATAGATTAAAAAACTTAATTGCTATGGACAAGGTTATATCTACCATACCTTCTCCTTTTGCTAGATTTTTGCAGCAGTCAGACATTGAGAACATCGAGCAGTTTGAGAAAAAAGGCTCGAAATATTTTTCTGCAAACAGAGATATTTTTAAAACCTCAATTGACTCGGAAATAGTTTCTTGTGTGAAAGACCAACCAACAAATTATCAGAAGAATAGAAAACCATTTCATAAAGTCCACAAGAAAGAAAGTAAAGTATCAAAATGCATCTACTGTCAATTTTTTCATGACACTTCTTCAATGTGTGACAAATCGCCAGATTATCCGGCTCATCTTGAAAATGTTATCAAAAAGCAGCAAAGTAAAAGATCTGCATGCAGGCGTGCGATCAAATGTTTTTTTTGTTCCTGTTATGGCCATTATAGTAATAAGTGCCTTGGCCGGCAGCGTATGAAAGCCAGTAATGCCATTTTGATCGACACCTCTTTAGATAGTGGTAGTAAGAATAAATGTGCAGTTGAAAATGAAGGTGAGGTTGAGTGTGCCTTACCTTTCAGCCAAGCTGAAGATGTGTGTGGGGCAAACGATATGTTGAGCTTCGACAGCTGTGAACGATGTCACCAATTCCATACAGACTCAAAACTAGAATGTGGACATACAGTACTATGCTCATCTGAGAGTGTAAACGCAGCAGTAGCCTCCAGAGGCAATCTTGTGTTCCACAATGCGATGGTCAATAATGTAGCATGCCAGTGTTTGCTGGACAGCGGCAGTACCCTTATTGGTCTTCGGAAAGAACTGGTTAATCCGGGTGATTACACAGGTGATACTGTCAAATGCCGTACATTTTCGGGTAACATTGAAATTTACCCTTTGGCAAAAGCCCATATTGATTCTCCTTTTCTCTCTGGTACCTTTACCTGTGCAATACTGAACAACCCTTGTACTGATTTAATTCTGGGGTGCTTACCCCAACTAAAACATTGTACGATTGATGAAATAGTTGCATGGGAAAAAGTAAAGGCAACTATTACAACAGCCAAAACAGACACTTCAAAACATCATAAAATATTACAAGATGAGACACTACTGATGCTTTCTACAACATGCACCGATGACAACAAGCAGACAAGAACTTTATAAACCAGCAAAAAGCTGACTCTTAAGTGTGTCTCCATACTTAAAATTACTAAAGGTCAAAGCCAAGAGTGACCAAAAATGCATCTTGTTTATTTAGACGTAAGAATGGCATTTCAACTACAGGTCATGCTACTGGTAACCATGAACAGGTGTTACCTGAACAACACCGGTTAACTATGCCAAAATATGCACATAAAACACCGGTGACTGGTCATCTTGCATACAACAACACCAGACCAGGTTTTTTCAAGAAGATAAAATTATGTTTTCATAATGTATTTGCGTGTAATGTCTGTCAACAATTGGTACAAAAGTTTAAGGGTAGACATCCTACAACTGAAGTACAACCTTCTATACTGGCTCCCAAGCCATTTGATAGAGGAAGGGTCAGTTCTACCACAAACACACAAACAACGGTGCAAGAACCAGTGATCTTGAACTTGATCAAGACAGATTTAGGCTACTTCCATACCAACGAAATGGCAACGACTATTCAAGGTGGTACATAACCATGGTACATGTTGACTATGAAATATCGATAAACATACACTTAGAGATATTCCATGTCAACATGCGTAAACTTTACTTTTCAAGACAACAGACAGAAGTAGAGACAGACGAACATATTGCAACAACACCAAGTGATCAGACGACAGACATACATAGCGCAACTACACTAGTTAGTGAGACTGGCAAATCCGACGAGGGGCATACATGTAGTGAACTTATAGAATACACATGAATAAATCAGAATACTGATGACTGGACAATACACCTACTGAAACTGAGACATGCCTTTGACAGAGTGCGACTCTTCGGTCTCACTGTCAAACCAAGCAAAGTCAAATTATGCCGAAAATAAATTCATTTTTGGGTCATGTCATTTCTCAAGTCCAACTATAGACTGACCTGAAAATTAGTACCAAAATTATAAATCTGACCATGTCTAACAGAAAGAAACAGGTCAGAAGCCTTTTGGGATTAGTAAATTACTCAAAAATTACAATTCTATATTCCTATGTTTTAAAAGGCATTTGTGAAATGAAATGTGAAAGATGCATTATTAATTTCTGCATTGTCAAAAATGAAAATTCTTTTTCTGTAAATATTCCAATCCTCCGCTTGCCTAATCCGAGGCTCGTTTATTATTCTATGACAGATGCCTGCAGTCCTAGGCCAATTTTATGAGGGCATCTTCCATCCGATTTGTTATGTGAGCCGTAAGATCACACCTGCCGAGTCCAGATATTCGATAGCAGAACTGAAAGCCCTCAGCGTCATCTATTCAGTGAGGAAGCTCCATCGATTTCTGGCGGGTGTACACTTCATTGTCCAGACAGATAATTCTCCCATTACGGTCATCCAAACTGGGGTGCACAGAAACGACCGGATATACAGGTGGTCTCTGATACTTCAGAACTATACGTTTAGTATAGAACATATCAAGGGTAAAGACAACATTCTGGCTGATACCCTCAGTAGACCATCTGAGGTAATAATACCTGAAATCCCACATAATAATGTAGAGTGATAGTTAGTACATGAATACAGTACAATATGCTATGTAAAATAGGTTACATATACACCCATGGTGTTCTTAAGAGTGTACCAAGTACAACGAACTATCATGTGTCCGTAGACATTAACTTAAGAACTGTGCTACAGAACTTAGATACTACCGTGTGAATCAGGACAGCTCATTTCCAACTAAGCTCCAGGCCGGTGTATCATTTGTGTGAAATGTAGAAAACAGTGTCAGAACAGTGCTTAATTTCAGACACATAAAGACCAAAGCTACGACACCAGCGAATCTCTACACGTGCACTACCGATGAACATTATTATGACCGTAAAATGTAGTTCAGATACCCAGGCAAATTATGTAGTTAGATTGTGCCTATACCAATATTCAAACATGAAGGCAACTACTAACCTGAGAGAACTGAATACTGTGTATATAAACTTAATGTGATATGTAAGATAATATTTTAACATAGTGATAGATGAGAGATAGAATTAGGTAATATAATAAGTCTCACTTACTTAAATAGTGTACTGAGTACAGTAATTAACCCATTTACTTAACTTAAAATTAAATTAGAATATTAGTTTAGACATAAGAATAGGTAATTACAAGTTAAATTAAATTTATAAGATGAATAGTACTATTTAGATTGTTATATTTCACTTAGCTTCATGTGAGTTTAGTTTATTCCATCTTAATAAAACCATACCATATTTTAAATACTACCATTTATTAGTATCATCATTTGACATCATAATAGATTAAAAAGAATAGATAAGTTAACATACATCATTTACACTATTTAGATTAAGAATATCACTCATAGAATTCCTTTGTGCATTTAAAAACATTATTTAACATAGTATTAGAAAAGTACATAAATTGTGGTCACATCATCCAGGTAATTAAGGTACATAACTCATATCACACTAATTACATTTAAATAGTTACATTACATCCCTTAGATTAGATAAACATAACGAGTAGGATAAACAGATAATATAATTAACATAATAGAACTTATGTAACACATTAAATACTTAGTTATAAAAGGAGAATAGTTTATGATAATATAAAATATGATACGTCAGGTTAGTGTAACATATTAAATGATGAGATCAAAGGGACAAGCCATCAACCCTGTCTCGCCCATGTAAATATAATGTACATATATGACTCGTGCAATGACTAGCGCACAGTCATGAGGCTCAATCATCTCAAACTGAGCCAAACGTGTACAGTCTCACTCAAAGGTTTTTAAATAAGCACAAGAATAAGTATGAAGGGTTGAGTGATGTGTGATAGAAGTAAGGGTGAAAGGAGTATGACAGAAGTGTGAAAGTGAGAAGGAATGAAAGATAGACGGGAGAGAATGCAAGCAGTCAGCAAATTCTTTTAATATTGGTTTGCGCTAATGTTGGTTTTCGCTAGGGAAATTCTGTTAGTGTGAATGTGTTGTCTGTGATATAGTTTAGAACTTAGAATACAGTATTTTGGGTTTCATAACAATGGGATGTAGTCACGAATTAGTGTTATACACCTGTTTGTGGCCACATTGAACAAAATTATGGCACTCAAAAAACTAACATACATACACAGATAAGTTAGAAATATAGGGTAGAAGTTAGATTAGTAGATTTATTACATCCAAACACGCAAACAACCAGAAAAACAAACATATAAATTGCATACACTATTTGCAGATCAAAGGCAGATAACTTTGGGGCCAGGGGACATAATAGACAACGAAGAACTAAATTAACAGTGAAATGAGGTCTTACGCGCGGAAGCGAAGAAGGTAAAGCCTGTCGCACACACTCTTGTAGATTGGTTGTTAAAATATTATATGGGGGACATGAAGCAATTCATGTGTTGACCCTAAGAAAGTCAACTTTGTATGGGTAGTAAGTTAATTTACTATGTGAGGGCAGGTCTTATAAGACAACGGTCCGGTTCAGACATACCTCTGATAAATATAATATAGCATGTGAGAAGGGGCTCACGCCAACCAGGCAAGTTTGTGGCGATTGCCAGTAGCCAAGTGAGGCTTTACTACATTGTGACAATAGTTGTTAATAGTCTATTGGAAAGCCCAGAGCCAGGTTATCTAGTCTTTGACAAAAATTAGAGACACTAATTTTTTGTGTAGAAACCTCCTTGCGTCACAACCAATAAGTGAAAGTTGATGACGCAACACAAGGGGGGCGGGTGTGTGTCAAAGACTCAACCGCATCCCCTCCGCCAGGGAGAGCGGTCAATCCGGGAGGGACCAGGAGGAGATACGGTGCCCGAGGCAAGAGCAGGGGAGATGAGGGAATCGTGGAAGGTTAGCCACTCCCTCAGAATACACGCAGGCGGTGTTCAGAGAGTTAGCACTCTAATCACGATACCACCGCACCTCATGAAGCCAGAGCACAGTTGAGTAGACACTCAACAGGCCACGTTTTGCCAGCAGCGTGCGATGTGAGGTAACACGCACGAAGGAGAAGGTCACCCCCGCGGGGTGTGTAACCACGGGAGAGATGTCCGGCAGACGGGAGACTGGACTTGGGGCGTTCACATCGTTTAGAGTAACGTTAGGAGTTGTGTGTTCACTAGTAGATAGAGTTAGCATAGGGTTAGCAGTTTGTGTTAGATAATTCTGTGGCTATATATTGTGTATTGCATTAGCGACTGTTTACCGCTTGTAAGCGAGCCAACGGCAATAAAATGGACCATGCATTTTGCCTCCCACACGACTTGCAAGTTGTCTTGTACGAGTGTGTGAGAAGTACCCGATGATGCCTGTCAGTTAAGTTGTTGACACTCACAGATGAAAGTCTCTACACCGAGTACTCTCACAGATGAAAGTCTCTACACCGAGTACTCTCACAGATGAAAGTCTCTACACCGAGTACTCTCACAGATGAAAGTCTCTACACCGAGTACTCTCACAGATGAAAGTCTCTACACCGAGTACTCTCACAGATGAAAGTCTCTACACCGAGTACTCTCACAGATGAAAGTCTCTACAACCGAGTACTCTCACAGATGAAAGTCTCTACACCGAGTACTCTCACAGATGAAAGTCTCTACACCGAGTACTCTCACAGATGAAAGTCTCTACACCGAGTACTCTCACAGATGAAAGTCTCTACACCGAGTACTCTCACAGATGAAAGTCTCTACACCGAGTACTCTCACAGATGAAAGTCTCTACACCGAGTACTCTCACAGATGAAAGTCTCTACACCGAGTATTCTCACAGATGAAAGTCTCTACACCGAGTATTCTCACAGATGAAAGTCTCTACACCGAGTACTCTCACAGATGAAAGTCTCTACACACGAGTACTCTCACAGATGAAAGTCTCTACACCGAGTACTCTCACAGATGAAAGTCTCTACACCGAGTACTCTCACAGATGAAAGTCTCTACACCGAGTACTCTCACAGATGAAAGTCTCTACACCGAGTACTCTCACAGATGAAAGTCTCTACACCGAGTACTCTCACAGATGAAAGTCTCTACACCGAGTACTCTCACAGATGAAAGTCTCTACACCGAGTACTCTCACAGATGAAAGTCTCTACACCGAGTACTCTCACAGATGAAAGTCTCTACACCGAGTACTCTCACAGATGAAAGTCTCTACACCGAGTACTCTCACAGATGAAAGTCTCTACACCGAGTACTCTCACAGATGAAAGTCTCTACACACCGAGTACTCTCACAGATGAAAGTCTCTACACCGAGTACTCTCACAGATGAAAGTCTCTACACCGAGTACTCTCACAGATGAAAGTCTCTACACCGAGTACTCTCACAGATGAAAGTCTCTACACCGAGTACTCTCACAGATGAAAGTCTCTACACCGAGTACTCTCACAGATGAAAGTCTCTACACCGAGTACTCTCACAGATGAAAGTCTCTACACCGAGTACTCTCACAGATGAAAGTCTCTACACCGAGTACTCTCACAGATGAAAGTCTCTACACCGAGTACTCTCACAGATGAAAGTCTCTACACCGAGTACTCTCACAGATGAAAGTCTCTACACCGAGTACTCTCACAGATGAAAGTCTCTACACCGAGTACTCTCACAGATGAAAGTCTCTACACCGAGTACTCTCACAGATGAAAGTCTCTACACCGAGTACTCTCACAGATGAAAGTCTCTACACCGAGTACTCTCACAGATGAAAGTCTCTACACCGAGTACTCTCACAGATGAAAGTCTCTACACCGAGTACTCTCACAGATGAAAGTCTCTACACCGAGTACTCTCACAGATGAAAGTCTCTACACCGAGTACTCTCACAGATGAAAGTCTCTACACCGAGTACTCTCACAGATGAAAGTCTCTACACCGAGTACTCTCACAGATGAAAGTCTCTACACCGAGTACTCTCACAGATGAAAGTCTCTACACCGAGTACTCTCACAGATGAAAGTCTCTACACCGAGTACTCTCACAGATGAAAGTCTCTACACCGAGTACTCTCACAGATGAAAGTCTCTACACCGAGTACTCTCACAGATGAAAGTCTCTACACCGAGTACTCTCACAGATGAAAGTCTCTACACCGAGTACTCTCACAGATGAAAGTCTCTACACCGAGTACTCTCACAGATGAAAGTCTCTACACCGAGTACTCTCACAGATGAAAGTCTCTACACCGAGTACTCTCACAGATGAAAGTCTCTACACCGAGTACTCTCACAGATGAAAGTCTCTACACCGAGTACTCTCACAGATGAAAGTCTCTACACGAGTACTCTCACAGATGAAAGTCTCTACACCGAGTACTCTCACAGATGAAAGTCTCTACACCGAGTACTCTCACAGATGAAAGTCTCTACACCGAGTACTCTCACAGATGAAAGTCTCTACACCGAGTACTCTCACAGATGAAAGTCTCTACACCGAGTACTCTCACAGATGAAAGTCTCTACACCGAGTACTCTCACAGATGAAAGTCTCTACAACCGAGTACTCTCACAGATGAAAGTCTCTACACCGAGTACTCTCACAGATGAAAGTCTCTACACCGAGTACTCTCACAGATGAAAGTCTCTACAAAATAACCGAGTACTCTCACAGATGAAAGTCTCTACACCGAGTACTCTCACAGATGAAAGTCTCTACACCGAGTACTCTCACAGATGAAAGTCTCTACACCGAGTACTCTCACAGATGAAAGTCTCTACACCGAGTACTCTCACAGATGAAAGTCTCTACACCGAGTACTCTCACAGATGAAAGTCTCTACAACCGAGTACTCTCACAGATGAAAGTCTCTACACCGAGTACTCTCACAGATGAAAGTCTCTACACCGAGTACTCTCACAGATGAAAGTCTCTACACCGAGTACTCTCACAGATGAAAGTCTCTACACCGAGTACTCTCACAGATGAAAGTCTCTACACCGAGTACTCTCACAGATGAAAGTCTCTACACCGAGTACTCTCACAGATGAAAGTCTCTACACCGAGTACTCTCACAGATGAAAGTCTCTACACCGAGTACTCTCACAGATGAAAGTCTCTACACCGAGTACTCTCACAGATGAAAGTCTCTACACCGAGTACTCTCACAGATGAAAGTCTCTACACCGAGTACTCTCACAGATGAAAGTCTCTACACCGAGTACTCTCACAGATGAAAGTCTCTACACCGAGTACTCTCACAGATGAAAGTCTCTACACCGAGTACTCTCACAGATGAAAGTCTCTACACCGAGTACTCTCACAGATGAAAGTCTCTACACCGAGTACTCTCACAGATGAAAGTCTCTACACCCGAGTACTCTCACAGATGAAAGTCTCTACACCGAGTACTCTCACAGATGAAAGTCTCTACACCAAGTACTCTCACAGATGAAAGTCTCTACACCGAGTACTCTCACAGATGAAAGTCTCTACACCGAGTACTCTCACAGATGAAAGTCTCTACACCGAGTACTCTCACAGATGAAAGTCTCTACACCGAGTACTCTCACAGATGAAAGTCTCTACACCGAGTACTCTCACAGATGAAAGTCTCTACACCGAGTACTCTCACAGATGAAAGTCTCTACACCGAGTACTCTCACAGATGAAAGTCTCTACACCGAGTACTCTCACAGATGAAAGTCATTCTTAAGGCCTAGATGATCTGTATGGCAGTGCATTAATCTGGCTTTAAAGTTAAAACTCGCGGCTTTCTAGAAGGTTCACAACCAACTAAGCATTAATGTGTTGTGGTATAGTCATTGCGATCGTTAAACAAAACACTTGTTGCATATCCTTTACAGGACGTCCCAGTCATCCCCAGTGTTTTTAGCTGTTTGTGATTACTCGGCAAGTTTACGTTTAGTAGTTTGCCATTGTTTTCTGAGCGACAGGCACTCATACCATTTTATAAAACCAAGTGCAAGGCGATCTGCGGCCAAATAGCCTGCAACTGTTTACAAAACGCGGTATGCGGGATCGCGAACTGCAGCCGCAACCAAAGCCGTTGTGAATTGAATCATGGAATAATCTTCACCTCACTTCGGGTGCAAATAGGCTTAATTCTGGATTTTCGTAGCACCATAAATTATTTTGTCATATGTCATAGTCATTCACCACAGACTAATGATCATTCTAGGTCTAAACAAAATGTATGTGGTTGAAATAATAAAGGGCGCATATTGGCAGGCAGCACGCTGCCCCGAGCACACTGCTGGAGCTCACAAATTTACACACCGACCGAGCACACTGCTGGAGCTCACAAATTTACACACCGACCGAGCACACTGCTGGTACTCACAAATTTACACACGCCGACCGAGCCTACTGCTGGAGCTCACACATGTACACACGCCGACTGAGCACACTGCTTTAGCTCACACCCACACGCCTACCGAGTACACTGCTTTAGCTCACACATCCACACGCCGACCGAGCACACTGCTGGAGCTCACAAAATCACATACCGAGATACCGTTAGAAAAATCATGCTGCCCATAAGGATTGGTGCAGTTTGGGACACGCTGCTCTTTGTGAACACTAATGCTGAAAGTATTAACCAAGATCATTTGATCGTGACAATAAACGGCATATGCTAGCTGTTAGTATCCTATTGAAGGTTCGTTAAAAATACATAACATTCTTTCTAAAAACTATACTGGAAGGTACGGTTGAAGGCAAGAGGTAGACAACGATACAAATGGGAAGATAACATCAAGAGATGGAAGAACAGCAGTCTGACAGAATGTACAATCAAGGTGAGAGACAGGCAGTGTTGGAGATTCATTGAAGCCAACTTTCATCATGGAGACGGCACTTGATCGATCGACTGATTGATTGAAGGCCGCTGTGTTGCATATATTACTTAGTCTTTAGATTATCCAAGCTGCACATCGAACCATTCAGTCCATAAGTACTCATATCCTGTCCTCAATATCTCCCTCAGCGTGCAGCGGCTGACAACACTTGTTCTGTTTGGGTTAACTATTCATCTTTAGCCCTTTACATAACGTTGTCTGACTTTAACCCATTTGACTTCTTGCTTTTGCAGTCTGGTCACGATTCAGTCATCACTTTATTCGTTTAATCGTCCTGTTCTTTGGGGGCATTGAGTATATCAGTCTGGCCCTTTGTTCGTCCGATTTCCACCTTAGGCTTCCACCCGCAAGGGTATATCACTATCAGCTTGTTCATTTCCTCTTACACCCACATGGCTTGGCACGAAATGAAGTTGATTTTTACCAGACTAGACCTTCCTCAGCGATTCCACCTAATATCTCGACCTACATGTGCAAGCTCACCGAGTTAAACTTTCTCTTGTGACCGCGGCGTGGTATATTTGTTCCATACACCGGTCAGTTGGGACTTACATATTGAATTCGTGTCATTGACCAATAAGAAAAAGACAAACAGCTTTCTTTGGTCGTGTGATGAGAAGAGAGGCATTGGAGAACGTTGGTCTTTGACCAATAAGAAAGAGACAAACAGCTTTCTTTGGTCATGTGATGAGAAGAGAGGCATTAAAGAACATCGTGACAACTGGAAAGATCGAGGGGAAGAGAGGCAGAGGCAGACCAAGAGAAATGATGCTGGACGGACTGAAACGATGGCATTGAGGAATATCATCAGCAGAGTTGATCCAGAACACCAAAGACCGAGATCTGTGGAGAGCCATGAACGCCTACACCAGCCGGCAGGGCACTTGATGATGATGATGGTGCCATTGACCAGGGGGCGTAAATTACAAATACATTTGAAGTCGCAAGGGGGGGGGGGGGGGGGGGGGGGGGGGTTCGCCTTTGGCTAGGGACACTGGTAATATGGAAGGCTAAACTTTTCGCAAAATCAATCAAGTGCACGCACTAGTGACTAGTGGTAGCAACTACTAGTAGCAGTAGCACGTGTATGGACTACGATCGATTTCAGAGCAGAGGAACAAAAAAAAAATTCAATCACTAAGAAAGCACATGTGGGTTAAAGTATGTGTCAATGGCCAGGCTATTACTTTGGTTACTCCCATGACTTCTATAGTCAGGTTACTTGTCGTCAAGTCTTCCTTCACAACTCTCCCTATAATCTGAATCGTTTAAAATAAAAATAAAGTCGACTCGTGAATCGTAAAAGCACCCGAGCTCCTCGAGTGACGAACTATAGACACATCTGTGTAGATGACTACCTCACCCTCAGAAGGTTTCCTCAAATATCAAGGGCTGAAATTCTGCCTCCACTATTAATGGGTTTTGTTGTCCAGGCTCCCTATCCAGTCTGATGCATACTAAAAAGAACGTAGTGCGCTCTTTTGGCACTTGCATCCATTCGCTTCCATGTCCTGAAATGAACAGACCTGTTAAATAATGTCCCCTGCTTGACCCATTCAAGATTTTACATGTTTTAACCTTCTGCTCTTGATCTTTCTTGATCTCACCGTGCATTGGATGTCTATGTCGGCACCGACTCAGAGGTACATACCTGCTCTGCAAATCCTTGTTCTGTCTCCCATGATTGGAAAATCAACCAGGTATCACATCGCCCTGCAAGTATCTTTTAAGCGTATACACAAAAGTCACAAATGATATGATTATGTTGCACGATTTATTGCCTGGCATATTTCGAAGCATCTCATCAGGTGCATACTGCAAAGTTATATATGATTTGAAGTGAATAAATTAATAATAATTAAGCTGTAACAATTAAAATACATAGTCACGGGTATTTTTCGAATGTGGAAATTTCCAATTTAGAATGAACTCTTTCGGCTTACACAAACCGACTGGAACCGCCTGGTCGCTACCGCCTCACTATATTTAAGCAATCGTTTATTGTTCGCCGAATACAGCACACGAAACACGTTTCCTTTTTCACGCTATGACCGTAGTTTATGAGTTGTTGAGAAATTGACGATGACGGTGTTTTATAGCCTCTTGGCTGCACCAGGATTCCTTAAGATGATTAACTTTTTTACTTTATAGCGTACAAGTACAGAAACATACATTATAAAATACAAAATATCGAACTTCTTCCTTAGACATTACTAGTACAACAGTAAATGAGGAGAAGAAGAAGAGAAGAGGTAGGAGGACGAAGATCAACTGCACGAAATAATATTATTGTTCTTTTTGACTGTCACTGAATGTAAGAAAGAGAGTACTGAAATGGTATGTAGAACCAGTTTTGCTGTATGGCAGTGAATCTTGGAATGTAAATGAACAAATTAAAAAGAAATTAGAAGCAACAGAGATGTGGTTTTTGAGACGAATGTTGCGAATTCCTTGGACTGCCACAGTAACTAACGACGACTGCCTGATACAGGATAATGAAACTATAACTTTATATACAACAATAAGAAAGAGACAAACAGCTTTCTTTGGTCACGTGTTGAGAAGAGAGGCATTGGAGAACATCGTGACAACTGGAAGGATCGAGGGGAAGCGAGGCAGAGGCAGACCAAGAGAAATGATGCTGAATGGATTGAGACGGTGGCATGGAGGAATACCATCAGCAGAGTTGATCTACAACACCAAAGACCGAGATCTGTGGAGAGCCATGAACGCCTACGCCAGCTGGTACGGCACTTGATGATGATGATGATTTGACTTTCGAACGCGTATACCTGGCATTGCTAAAGTTTGCCAGATTGTCCTGCTACCCAACGTTGTGCTGTGTTTGAATTGTTTTCTACTTGTGGTTGTTACCTTTCTTCAGAGAGTAGTCTTCTAATTAAGGAATTATGGTTCGTCTAACCGCCCAGCTTATTAATATGTCAGCACAGAAACATAATGCTGTCAGAGACTGGGAATTGGATTTGAGAGGTAGTTATATGTATACAGTATATATTGTCTGCAAATAATGAATGTTATCATTGATGCTGGTGACCTGTTATCGAGCACTCACATGAATGGCCAACTTTTCATGACTTGAAACTTTTTTCTATGAATTTAATATTAAGTTATGTTTAATAATACATTATATGTGAATGATGAGGATACTGTAAACTTTAATTTAAATGCAGTATTAAGAGTCTGAGGCAATTATAACATAACATCCTATGGCCCCTCTGCTGTGTGTCCACCGTGACGAGGTAGAGGGGCTTGTGCGTCCCAATGACCCCAAGAGCTATGCCGACGGTAGCACAGCTACTGGTAGGGCCACCCATGTCGGACAGGTCAAGGGAGAGGGACCAGACGAAGAGACACACAAACCTGCTGCCTTGTAGGTAGACTGGGGACAGTCAAAGGCTAGGGAAAGCACCCCAAATACATGCTTGTCGAAATCGGATGTACTGAGCCACAGGCTTGACAAAGCAGTGCAACGTGAAACCTGCTGCCTTGTAGGTAGACTGGGGACAGTCAAAGGCTAGGGAAAGCATCCCGAATAAATGCTTGTCGAAATCGGATGTACTGAGCCACAGGCTTGACAAAGCAGTGCAACGTAACTTAATTCATGATGTCACAATCAAAATTAATCGATATGGTGCTAATCCCGTGAAGTCCCATCAGGCGGTGATAGTGCCGGGCCCCCTGCCTCGAGGGGGTCCACCCATGACTACTGGTGGTCACCTTCCCCTGTGCTGTGGAGTCAAGGCACAGAGGAGTAGGTTAAGAGCTATTGACCAAATACCCCGGACACTCAACATACTACAGTGGAATGCCGAAGGAGTTTACAAGAAGAAAGACTCCCTAACACAGCGTCTTCATAAAGATAGAATAGATGTGGCATGCATTCAAGAGACACACCTCAACGCCAATCACAAATTCTCAGTCAGAGGATATCAGGCCACACGTTTCGACCGCAAAGGACACAAAGGAGGAGTTCTAATACTTACACGAAATACAATACCTTGCAGCGAAGTATCTGTGATCTCTGACAACCAAACGGAAATTATAGGTGTTGATATAATGATAAAGGACGTGAAAATAAGAATCTACAATCTGTATAGCCCAACAGATAAGGACCTTACACTCTCAAACATGAAAATAACTGACACAAACTGCATTATTGTCGGAGACTTTAATAGCCGTTCAGAAAGATGGGGATACCCAGATACTGACAAAAGAGGAGATGAATTGGAGGACTGGGAAATAGACTCAAATCTCCATCTACTCAACAAAGCGGATGACACACCGAGCTTCTACTCCAGAAGATGGCTTACCACTTCTACTCCAGACTTAGCTTTCTGCACAGGAGACATCCTCCACAAAATCGATCGCCATGTGCTGGACCAATTAGCAGGTAGTGACCACAGACCAATCAAGCTTGAAATGAATATGGAGTATGTTCCACAGGAGCAAAAGCCCTTGCCCCGCTGGAATTACAAACGAGCAGATTGGGACAGATTTGCCATACTAACAGACAAATATTGTGAAAACATAAATACACGATATGGCAACATAAAGCAAATGGTGGAAAGTCTAAACAGAGCGATAATACAGGCAGCCACTGAGTCCATTCCAAGAGGAGCGAGGAAATATTACAAACCATACTGGACTGAAGAACTACAAAGTTTGGAGGACAAAGTTGAAGATGCCAGGAAGACAGCAGAGAGAGAACAAACAATTGAAGCAAACATCTCTCTCAAAGCCATCTCAGCAAAATATAAAAGAACAGTAAAATCAAACAACAAGAGATTGTTGGAGGGAAAAAACAGAAAACCTGAATTTTGACAGGGATGGAAACAAACTATGGAAACTAGTGAAAGCCATGAACAATGAAGGACCTAGAAACAAACAAATAACAATTAAACAAGGAAATGCCTTGCTTACAGGCAAAAAGGCTGCAAATGCACTAATGGAACACTATGCAAATGCAAACCACATTGATATTACAACCGAACAGAAGAAAGCAATCAAAGACAAACAGATACATCATAGAAATACAGAGACAGCAGCAGAATATATGATGGCAAATCTAACAATGGAAGAAATGGAACAGGCAATGAATACCCTAAAAAAGAAGAAATCACCAGGAAAGGATGGAATCACAAATGAAATGCTAATAGGACTAGGCACCAAGGCAAAGAAGAAACTACTAGCAGTCCTAAATAACAGCTGGAAGAGAGGAATAGTCCCACAGGCATGGAAGGAAGCTATACTAATACCAGTCCCAAAGAAAGGAAAAGACCTGGAAGAACCAAATGGCTATCGACCTATCAGTCTACTGAGCTGTGTAGGAAAATTAATGGAACACATTATCAATGGCAGGCTAACATGGCATCTGGAAGAAAACAAACTCTTAACACCACACCAAGCAGGATTCAGAAAATACAGATCCACTGAAGATCAAATAACCTATATAGCTCAGGAAATAGAGGATGCCTTCCAAGAGAAAAAGCACACACTAGCAGTCTGGATAGATTTAGAAAAAGCATTTGATAAAGTATGGAAGGAAGGACTGAAAGTAAAACTGCAAAACATGCATGTTTGTGGAAAAATGTATAAATGGATCAGCCACTACCTTGAGAACAGAACTGCCAGGACAAAAGTACAAGGACAAACAAGCAAAATGATGCTGCTGGAGCAAGGTGTCCCCCAAGGAGGAGTTCTTTCACCAACATTATTCCTAGCATATATAAATGACATCACAGAAAATTTTCCAGCCAGAGTACACACATCCTCCTTTGCAGATGACCTAGCCATATGGACATCTGAAGAATATATTAGTACAGCTAACAGCAGAATACAGCAAGCCTAATTAGCGCTAGAGGACTGGTCAAAATCATGGCTAGTGAAGATAAGTGAGGAGAAAACAACATGCACAGTGTTCTCCCTCTCAAATAAAACTCAGCAACCTAAGCTGGTATTGAATGGAAAAATATTGCGCCATGAAGAAAATCCAAACTATCTAGGAGTCACCTTTGATCGTCGCCTGACATGGAAGACACAGGTTGAGAAAAATCGAACAAGAGCAAGGCAGAGAATGGCAATCATGAAAAAGCTTGCTGGTACAACGTGGGGAGCAGATGAGAAAGTTCTCAAGAAGTTATATACTGGACGGGTGAGGCCAGTACTGGAATATGGCATTGCAGCTTGGGCAACAGCAGCTAAGTCAAAATTTAACAAAATAAGTAGAGTCCAAAACCAAGGAATGCGAATCATAACTGGAAGCCTGAAGACAACGCCTATTAATGAACTAGAAAAGATCACTTGTTTACAACCAATGCAGGATAGAAGAGATAGCAGAGCCCAGCAACAAGCAGAAAAATTTAGAAGATTGACAGACCACCCTATGTACAACAGATTTAATGGTTTTGGATAGGGAAGACTGAAGCGTAGCAACTTGTAGAAACTGCAAAACGAAGGATTAGGGCAGATCCTATACTTAACATATCAACAGTCAAGCCCATACACAATGCACACAACTTCCCAGCTTGGAGACAGCAGCAACTGCCTGAGATGATAGAAAACATTCCTGGTATTGAGAAAAAGAACACTCAGCATGAAACCGAAAGAAGAGAAATAACCCTAAACTACATAAAAGAACATTACCCAAGCAGGAATTGGACCCATGCATATACAGATGGATCAGCCAAAAATTCAATAGAGAATGGAGGAGGAGGAATTCTCCTAAATTTAAAAAATGGAGTGAAAAAAACACATTCAATGGCAACTGGAAAATTTTCAAGTAACTTCAAAGCGGAGGTAGAGGCTTTGAAAACTGCAGCAGAAATGCTCCTGATGGAGGAAAATAAAGAGAAGCAAATAGCTATCTTCACAGATGCAAAGTCAGCTGTCTCAATACTCAAGAGCAATAACAGCACAGAACTAACTGACCTAAGAGCAGCACTCCATGGTCTATGCCAGAAATCCAAAAAAGTTGTAATACAGTGGATCCCATCACATTGCTGTATACCTGGAAACGAAGAGGCTGACAGACTGGCAAAAGAGGGTGGACGACTACCACAGCCTGACATAGACATAACCTATAATGAGGCAAAGAGGTTGATAAAAAGCACTTATAGAACCAAATGGGAATCAGAGCATCCAGGCCATAAGAAGGATGATGCATATTACAAACTCGACCGAAGAGAACAAGTAGCAATCTTCAGACTCCGCACAGGACATAACAGGCTGAAATACCACTTGTTCAATAAACTAAAGATAGGAGATACTGATGAATGTAATTGTAGAACTGGAAAATGACAGCAAAACATTTGCTGCAGGATTGCCCAACGTATGCAGAACAGAGAAAGATATTTTGGCCCACACCTGCTTCATTTGAGGATAAGCTCTATGGAGATATCAACAAGCTCAAGTTGACCGCAGCTTACTTTAACTACATACAGGTTGACATTTAAAGGTGCATGAAGACCCAGAGGCATGAAATGAAATATTGCTTGGATAGCAAATCCATTATGTGGAAAGTCCAAATCGAAAGCTCGCTGTGTGGGCTTCATAAAAGGTGGAAAAGTGTCCTAGTGGCACGAAATGGAATATTGCTTGATAGCAAATCCATTACGTGGAAAGTCCGAATCAAAAGCCCATTGTGTGGGCTTCATAAAAGGTGGAAAAGTGTCCTAGTGGCATGAAATGGAATATTGCTTGGATAGCAAATCCATTACGTGGAAAGTCCGAATCGAAAGCTCACTGTGTGGATGTCATCTGCAGACTGCATACTTCTGGTTTCCGGAAGAACAGCCTATGGTGAACGGAAGGCCCAATATACGGAAGTGAGGCTAAGCAGCCATGTGCAGGACGTGACGATTCCTTGGGTGAGCCCAGTACCAGAGTGCTATGTATCGGCTCTGCAAGTATGGAAGCCTCCTTGGATGGCGGGGAATGCCCATGGTCTGCCCCTGCCTTCCCTTGAGGGCTGACCAGGATCTTTGGCTGTTCTATATGGACCAGCTGGGATGGGGGATAACACCACAACAGTGAGAGTCAAACGTCCTAAGAAACCCCCGGGAAGGTTAACCCGGTCAACAAATGCCCGCAGAAGTCGGATGTGTCGGCCTAACGGCGCAAGAACGCAGCTCTGCTGTAAACAGGCACAACGCAATCACATCCGAAAAAAAACTCCGGATGAACGAAGAAGAAGAAGACATCCTATGGAAGATGTGTGACATCTTAAGATAAGAAAGAGCAGAGAATGGCCAACAACAAGCGAAAGCGGAAAACTAATTTGAGTAATTTCAGATCAGAAGATGAAATCTGAAATGAAAAGTAAAAGTATTTTATGTTATGTAGTAAATAAATTAATTTTAGAAGGATAGTTGCTGACTGGTCGATTTGTATTGGAAACCATTCCTACTGTAATGCATGAAAAGAGAGAGGAGATAGATAGATAACGAAGATACTGTGAGAGACAGAGATATGAGAAAGATGTATTGAAAGACATTAAAGAGTGGCAAAGACAAGAAAGAGAGAGGTGGGAGATCAAGACTTAGAGCGAGAGAGAGAGAGAGAACTTGTGTTTGGATGGCTAAGCGACTTTCCCAAGACAACACAAGTAGAGGACAGATAAGAACAGAAAGACAAGTGCGCAGGTTCTTGTGCAGCAAGATAAACAACATCTAATACATAAAATCTGTGGAAAACATATGCCTAAAGCGAAATCATCAGACTAGCATTGGTGGTGTCACCTAATTCCTGAAAATGAAAAAAAAAATGTTGCCTCCCCGGCGGGGAATCGATCCTCGAGCTCCCGTGTACCAGGCGGAGACACTAACCACTATGCTACTGAGGACACGTTAATAGATCAACAAAATATTTTAATATGGAAACACGCATAGGAATAATCATGTAACCTACTTCCATTGCGAATATAATTTTTTTCTATTTGCAATTCCATTGCGAATAGTCACTCCGAAATAAAAATCCCATTCCCATCCTTCTGTCAGATCATATCTCTGTGGTCTCAGAGAATTTTTGTGCCTGTTTGCTAATTGTCCAGGATTCACAGCTGCGAATCACAGTATTCACAGTGTGTTGAAATTGGTTGTATGTAATATGCAAACATTCTTTTTCTTTTTTAAAGGTGACTGACATCCTTGGTTTTTCTATCCCCACCATTACTTCTAACTTTCGATTATCACACTGATGCCCACAATTTTTTTAAACTTATCTATAGCCACTGTACCCATAATTTTCTGTAATTTCTTCGACTTGTGATATCGAAACTAGAGATAGAAAAATAAAACATAGTTCAGTAGCCAGCATATTGTTTGGCAACCGTTTATTGTTCGGCATTGCTCAAATATACTGAGGCATTAGCAATTAGGTGGCTTGTTTCAAATTTGCAGTGACTGTGGAGATATATATATAACTCTGCAGTATACACCTGACGAGATGCAGTGCAGATATACCAGGCAATAAATGGTGCAACCTATTGTTTGTGGCTTATATGTTTAAATCCATCAAGAGAATACATTGTTTTGAAGTTAGATGTGTGGTTCAAAGATGCAAATAGCACAGCTCTGCTGTAAACAGGCACAACACAGTTCTGTCCAACATACATAAAACAAAAAAATTGAACAAACGTAGAAGAATATAAAATATTTTGTGTGTGTTAGATATGCTTGTCTGGTTAAAACCACGTTAGTTATAGTGAAACATGGCAATGTGTTTTGTGCATGTCAACTAAATGGATTCATTACGCAGCCATAATATATCACTTTTTTGTGTAGGATGTACCTGATGAGAGATAGTGAAATATGCCAGGCAGTAAATTGCGCAGTGTATTTTTGTCTTCATTATTCAAACTTTTCGTGATGTTGAATTTATTTTTAGCCATTTCTATTCTATTTTTGATATGTTTGATTTCTGCCATAATTTATTATTGCGTGTATTTCAACAGGGTACAGAATACCAGTTATAGAGAACCTAGGGGCAACTTTGGTATGTATAAAAATGTGTGACATGAATAAAACTAGTATTTGCATTCATTAAAGTTTTTATATCTTACTGTTGTTATATAATATAAGGTAAATGCAATGTTAAGTCAGAAAGTAAGTTTCCAAACTCAAGTACTTGTTAAATGCTTGTGTTTTTAACTTAAATAGTGAAATGTCTGCACAATTCAATGTTCAAGATGATAATTGTCAGCGTAAAACAAATTATTGTGTTAAAGATAACCGTGAAAAACCTAACATTGATGATAGTTGTTAACGTCTCTAGGGTTTATATACAGGGTTCAGACAGGCAGATGGTGCGAGTACAGATGAGGCATGAAAACATGATATAAATCAATACATGTTTAATGTTCATGCATCGTAATATGAATAATTATACATCTTCATTACAAAACTTGCACAGCTCTTGCAAAACTCTTAACTACAAAAGCATAGATTCTTCGTGCTTCAGCACGCACACGAACACACGGCTGATAGCGCCCACAGTCACTCACACTGAAGTCTAAGCAAATAGTCTATTCTCCTCTCAAACTCATTCAGGCATCCTCTCTCATCCACGTCTGAGTCCCGTCTGCTGCTGCTTACTCAGTCAGGTGGTCATGAGGTACTTGACCCTCGTGGAGGTCATGCTAGTCGGGTCTGTCCTCCATTCACCTGTTTGTACAGGCGTACTGCGTCGTCTCGTCCAAGGTGAACCTGTCCTGTCATTCAAGGGCACGTCTTGACCCTACCCTTCTGTCATAGGCGTATGGATCGGTCTACTATACCTGCACTATTCCCATGTCCTATGTCGATCCTCTGTCCTCTCCGTCATGTCCCCCTTAAGACCTTGACAATAGTGTTTCTAAATCCCCTCAGTCAGCAAATGAAAATTTCAAATCAAACATTCTATTGTCTCATTGTGATGATGTCACCTGTGCCGAGTTCATTCACAGTGGATGCATCCTGCCAAGACTATCCAGAACAACCGCAGAATTCATGGGAAGGTAGGGGCAACACATAAGCATTTCCTGCCATCCACAGAGGCTTCCATAAGTGCAGAGCCAACACATGATGCTCGTTACATCTGATTTCGGCGAATGTTCTTTTGGGGTTGCATCCCTGTGCCATTGACTGCCTCCAATTGCCTACACTGTATCAGATTTTTGTCTTTTCTTTGTCTGGTCCCTATCATGTGGCCCTCCCGACTTGGCAGACCTAGTAAATAGCCCATGGAGTCATTGGAACATGAAAACTGCTCCACTTTAAGGTGGAGACATCCCCAAAGCACCTCTTGCATCAGGATACAGTATTACGATTCTTTTCTTCCCTTTTGGATTCCAGCTGTCAATTGTTTGGTTTGTTTGTATGATGGAGACTGAAATTTATAATGTTGACATCACTTAAGCATGTACTTTTTTAAACAAAATGTTTATTTTATTTTGTATTGCAGGATCAGTTTGACACAATTGACTTTACAGATAATGACATTCGTAAGTTGGACAAGTTCCCCCTCTTGAAACGTTTAAAGCATGTGCTTCTCAGCAACAACAGAATTGTGTAAGTAAACATTTGTAGGCCTTGTTATTTAATATCATAAAGGTCTTGTTGATGTGTGACAGAAATTTGTAGCGTGTGCACTCATGTAATGGTTAGGGCGTTACATTGACAATGGCCTGAGCATGGTCAGACGAGAGTTTGATTTGGTTCTTGACAATTGCTGCAGGAGAAAGAGGACTCTACACACTCGGGCCTACAGAAGCCGATGGTTCTAACACTTCACGCACTCACTGCGGGTTTCTTTTACAGGGATTTTCACTCCCCTCATTTTTGTGGGTCTCGTTCCCCCAACCCACCCCCATGCCCCCAAAGAAGCAGGGCTATTAAACGAATACAGTGATGACTGAATTCTAAATCGTGACGAGACTGCAAAAGCAAGAAATCATAAGGGTTGCAAAGAAACAGGGCTATTAAACGAATACAGTGATGACTGAATTCTAAATCGTGACGAGACTGCAAAAGCAAGAAATCAAAAGGGTTGAAGTCACACAACGTTATGTAACAGGCTAAAGATGAATAGTTATTCCCCCCCCCCCCCCCCCCCCCCCCCCCCCCCCCCGCCCCCCAGGAGATAACACTCATTAACAGTATCGTGTCTTGGAAACTGAAATACTTGGCCATATTCATTGTCACTTTAGTTTAGAAAGAACAGTAATGGCTTGAGTAGGTCCTGGTAGAAGGAGTGGGGGTCAATGACCATTACTATGGTGGACTCTGTGGACATGAACATGCATAAGGCAGGAGATTTAATTGGCAAGTTGAAGGGGAAGAGAGGCCAGGGGAGATTAAGAGAGAAGATGCTGGACAGTTTGATGTCAGGGCATGGAGGAACATCAGTAGCAGACATGATTGGCAGTACCTGAGACAGAAGGCTGTGGATAGACATTATCACACATACAGCATGGACTATCTATAAGAAAAAGATAGAGAACTGGCAAAGAATTGAGATTCTTATTTTGTAATGAGAGCAGCATTCAACACTTCTTGTGAACACCCATGCAGAAGTCACTAAATAAGACTTTGACCCTGGGAACAAACAGCACATTATGCTATGTGAGCTGTTAATGCCATACTTCTTCTTTTAACCCTATAGCCCCTATTGGGGCATAGCCCTCAACCAACTCCTTCCAATCCCTTCTATCCTTAGCTATCCCATGCAGCTCCGTCCATGGCCTCCCCATATTATTCATTTCCTTTTCTACTTCTCTTCTACGTGAGCTGTTAATGCCATACTTCTTCTTTTAACCCTATAGCCCCTATTGGGGCATAGCCCTCAACCAACTCCTTCCAATCCCTTCTATCCTTAGCTATCCCATGCAGCTCCGTCCATGGCCTCCCCATATTATTCATTTCCTTTTTTACTTCTCTTCTACGTGTGTTTTTAGTCTTCCTCTATTTCTTTTACTCGTTATAAGGAAGAAATCAAAGTCCCAGCAAGTCTACAGAATGTCCAGCATCTAATGGTAAAGCCCATAATAAATGAAAGGCTCAAGTTATGAAGTGAGGCTAAGCAGCCCTGTGCAGGACTTGATTTCTTTGGTGAGCCCAACATCACTACATTGTATTGGCTCTTCATTTATGGAAGCCTCCTTGGATGATGGAGAATTACCGAGTGTTGCCCCTGCCTACCTCTGTAAATAGAACAACAACCATGCATCTGTTCTGGGTGGACTTGTTGGGGTGTTCCCATTGTATATAGAATGGAGGCAGATGATGACACCACAAAGAAAGAGTGGATTGCCCAATGAAACAACTTACAAACAACAACTATTTTGGTAGAAGTCAGATGTCTCATCTATAATAAACAACTATAACAAATATACTGTAAACTAGGCACAATGCACTTTTGTCCAATACACAAATACTAAATGCAGAAGAAATGTAACTTATATTTAAATGCTTTATTGTGTTTATTTTCATTTTCAGCCGCATATCAGAAAATCTTCAGGAAAACCTTCCTAGCCTTGAAAGTTTAATACTGACAAACAATGGTTTAAAAGAGCTATCAGATCTAGACCCTTTAAGTACAGTTACCACACTCACATATCTCAGGTTAGTTTTTATTTTTTTTTAATTTTCTCGTCAGTAGTTCTAAGTAATAACTATTATGTTTAATATTGTTACGATCTGTTATTCTATGCAAATATTTTACACAAATACTTTAAATGCAAGAACATCATAACTCCCTCAGCAGACAATAAAACAGCAACAGCATCAACACAGAAGTAAGATCTGTTTTGTGGTTCCTTGTAACATTGAATGAAAATGGGTCTGCAGTATACCAGTCTTATTTACTGTACATATGATTTGTGATTTTGTGCTGCACATGTCATGCTTTAGACTTAAAACATTAGGTATCGCTGTATCCATGCTTTATCCAGTGCCCTGTCCTGTGCAGTACTTCTCCCTCATAAATGTCTTTTTATCATAAGCCAGGTATCCTGCTTGTAGAACAAACAACCAGCTCTTGGACTTCTCTCTATCATAAGCCAGATGTCCTGCCCATTGAACAAACAACCATCTCTTGGACTTCTCTCTATCATAAGCCAGATGTCCTGCCCATTGAGCAAACAACCATCTCTTGGACCTCTCTATCATAAGCCAGATGTCCTGCCCATTGAGCAAACAACCATCTCTTGGACTTCTCTCTATCATAAGCCAGGTATCCTGCTTGTAGAACAAACAACCAGCTCTTGGACTTCTCTCTATCATATGCCAGATGTCCTGCCTGTAGAACAAACAACCATCTCTTGGACTTCTCTATCATAAGCCAGGTATCCTGCCTGTAGAACAAACAACCATCTCTTGGACTTCTCTCTATCATAAGCCAGGTATCCTGCCTGTAGAACAAACAACCAGCTCTTGGACTTCTCTCTATCATAAGCCAGGTATCCTGCTTGTAGAACAAACAACCATCTCTTGGACTTCTCTCTATCATAAGCCAGGTATCCTGCTTGTAGAACAAACAACCATCTCTTGGACTTCTCTCTATCATAAGCCAGGTATCCTGCCTGTAGAACAAACAACCAGCTCTTGGACTTCTCTCTATCATATGCCAGATGTCCTGCCTGTAGAACAAACAACCATCTCTTGGACTTCTCTATACCTGCCTGTAGAACAAACAGCCAGCTCTTGGACTTCTCTCTATCATAAGCCAGGTATCCTGCTTGTAGAACAAACAACCAGCTCTTGGACTTCTCTCTATCATAAGCCAGATGTGCCCGGTGAACAAACAACCAGCTCTTGGACTTCTCTCTATCATAAGCCAGGTATCCTGCCTGTAGAACAACCATCTCTTGGACTTCTCTCTATCATAAGCCAGGTATCCTGCCTGTAGAACAAACAACCATCTCTTGGACTTCTCTCTATCATAAGCCAGGTATCCTGCTTGTAGAACAAACAACCATCTCTTGGACTTCTCTCTATCATAAGCCAGGTATCCTGCCTGTAGAACAAACAACCATCTCTTGGACTTCTCTATCATAAGCCAGGTATCCTGCCTGTAGAACAAACAACCATCTCTTGGACTTCTCTCTATCATAAGCCAGGTATCCTGCTTGTAGAACAAACAACCAGCTCTTGGACTTCTCTCTATCATAAGCCAGGTATCCTGCTTGTAGAACAAACAACCAGCTCTTGGACTTCTCTCTATCATAAGCCAGATATCCTGCCTGTAGAACAAACAACCAGCATTTGGACACCTGCTCGAAAACTGACTCTTGTGTCAAAATGTGGCCAAGAACTCTCTCATTAACATATAAATACCCATATGTCTTGTAATTATTTCTCTTAACATTATGTGTCCATCTACCATTTTGGATGAGCTTATGTCAGCTAAAATATGTGATTTACTAGTAAAACATAGCTTCAGTACTCACATACAAATCAGACATTTTGACAAAATAAAAGGGTTGACAGCAAGAGGATTGACTTACTGCATCAGAACCAGAGCATCTTGTGTTGGCTGCATTTATGGAAACCTCCTTAGGTTGAGATGAATGCCCGTACTTTTCCTTGAAGGCTGAATGGCATGCATGTAGTTGTTCTAGATGGGCTTGTGGGTTTTACCACCTTTAGATAGAACAGATGCAGATGAGGCCACCTTACTGAGCCAATGGAATGTCGTAAGGAAGCTACCCAAGTCAAGTCAGTCAACAGATATCAGACAGAAGCCAGATATGTCAACCAAAAGGTGCAAGTATCACATTTCATTGGCACCTTGCCGTCTTGACAGACGATAGTTTGTGCTTTAAAAAGGCATAATAACTGTTACCTATGGCGATAGCGAATGTGACTGATAAGGCCACAGTATCACAGCTCTGTTATAAACAGACACAATGCAGTTAATTTCAAAACAAACATATCGGGCAAACCAAGAAGGTGCAGATGCAATGAGGCCACCATATTAAGACAGTAGAATGTCATACAAAATTTCCCAGGAGGACTGATTCAGTCAACAAATAATGAAATCACATGTGTCAATCAAGAGGGGAAAAATATTGTATCTCTGCTGTGAACAGACATATTGTAGTAATGTCCAAAACATAAATATCAGACAAATGAAGAAGATAGAGGTACAGATGAGGCCACCATATTGAAACATTGTAGTGTCCTATGAAATTACCCAGGAAGTCTGACCTAGTCAACAACACTAGGGAGAAGTCCGTGCCAATCTGTCATTTAACTGTCATTTACTACCAATATAGTACCTTGCGGTGTATGGCAGGGGAAGTCTTTGAGCCTGAGGAATTAAGGCTGCCTGGCTAATGCAGTCACCACGAACTGTACAGGTTAGGATTTTCTTTTTGCCCCTGACAGAAACAAAATCCCACACCTTACCGAGTGATCGAACCCGGGTCTCCCGAATGAGAGTCTGGCGTTCTAGCCACTAAGCCAGCCGCTCCTCCATGCCAATCAAAAGGTGCAAATATAGTAGCTGTGATCTATAAACAACAAACACACGCATTAAACATTTTGAAACTACCATGTATTCAGAAGTAGTTTTGAAACTTCACATTTTTATTAAAATAAAATTTGTTTTCCCTTGTTTTCCAGTCTCCTCGGGAACCCTGTAGCAGCAAAGAAAAACTACAGATATTATGTTATTCACAAAATCCCCAGCCTGAGGGTGTTGGATTTCAATAGAATCAAATTGAAGGTGAATTGACTTGTTAATAACCTATCATGGAATGTGTGCATAGCCTGTTAGAGATGTTTTGAACTTAATGACTATTGTGACTGATTTGAAACAAAGCTGTGGTCTGTTTTTGATGTTTTTGGTTGTCTGTTGGGTACCTGACTTGGCACTTTATTGAGGAAAGAAAGAGTGGTAAGGAAGGGATCTGGCAATGCCTACATAATAAAACCATGATCATCATCATCATTAAGCTATCAGCTGATTGTTGTGGGCAACCATGCTTCTCCACATCTTGCAATCTCCAGCAGTTTGTAGAAATTCATACACAAAGCTGTAAAAAATCTCTCGCTGTCTTCTCTATTTTACTTTCTACCAATTTTTCCAGTTAACACTTGTTTAACTTTTTTTCACATCTTATAATGTGGCCTAAAAATGATAACAAGACAATGATATCTAAGCCTAGATACTTGAATTTCTGTACTTGCAGCAAATGAAAAACCATGATGTATGCTTATGATTTCTCATCATTAAGGCATTGTCTACAGTAAGTTCATCTTATGTTCTATCAAGTAGAGAATGTAGTTGTGGCATGAAATCATAAGAATGTTGACACACAGATATAACCAGATTTCGTAAGCATTCTAGAGAAATGAAATTAATGCAGAAAAACAAACATTTTAGAAATACTTGGGTTATTGGGAGAAGATGTAGTACAGTGGCTAGCATGTTTGCCTGCTGGTCCGCAGGTGGTCATATAGATCCGTATCATTCCCAGGGATTTAAAAACAATTAACCTCTGTTTCCTGAAAGACAGCCTAAAATGAGCACCAGAACATTTCTCTGAGATGTAATAGTGACAGGTGTGATATTTACATCAGCAGAGTGTCAATTGTTTTATAAAAATAAGGGGCTAGCACCATATATTGTCTGGGGGGGCTAAGTGGTCTCGAGGTATGGTGTCCGCCTCGAGTGCTGGGGTTTCCGGGTTCAAACCCCGGTGAGGGCCGGGATTTTTTCACATGGACTTCTAGTAACAAAATTTCCCCTGGTCTCTGGGTAGTGATATCGGACGCCTTATGTATTGTTGCACACTTAAAAAATTCCTTGGCAGCTGGAAATCGAAAAAGAGTAGCCTAACGGCGCTGCCAGGGTAAAATCGTGAGTTAAAAATCTATCCAAAGTATTTCAGGATTCTCGCTGGTGCTACAGAGTTCATGCACTGAGCTGAGATTCACCTGACTCAGGTTTGAGTTAGGAGTAGAACAGAGCACTTATGGGGTTACACCTGTGTGCTGTGATGTTGGCCCGTCGACTAAACTAAACTGTTGTCTAGACCTCATGGCATGGTCAGTGTTGTGTACTTATATTAAGATTGGGCATCACCATGACAGAGTAGTCTACTATTGTGGAAATTATAGGTTTGATTCATGGAGACCAGTCTCACAGTTCTTGGTACAGCCAATAAATCTCTTGTAGTCTTCACAATGAAGGTTGGCCTTGACTGCAGTGATCTCTAACACCTGATCTTGTTGTGCACTTTGCCAGGTTGCTGTTAATTTCTGATCTTCTGTGTTCATCCGGAGTGTTTTTTCAGATGTAATTGCATTGTGCCTGTTTACAACAGAGCTGCCATACTTGTGCCTTTAAGCCGCCACATCCGACTTCTGCGGGCTTTTGTTGACCAGGTTAACCTTCCCGGGTATTTCTTCATATTTTCTCATTTGTAGCTTTTCCTCATATATCTGCACATTTCCACTCTAGTTTAGTGTGGCCACTGGCTCTGCGGCGAGGGTGTTACGAATGCAATTCATAATCCCACATACCACGTTCAAAACACAGCTGCAGGCGAGCTGGAAGCAGACCGCCTTGCGCTGGTTTCCATACCATGGTATGAGTACTGGCCTTTCAGAAAGCAATGGCAAACTACTGAACATAAACTTGCCCGGGAATCACAAACAGCCAAAAACTGCTGGATTTGACTGCTACGTCCTGTAAAGGGTGTGTCGCTAACTTTAACTTATAGTGCTCATAAAGGGAGGAAGGAATAGTATAACTAACCAACCATGCATAGGAGTAAGAGAAGTATAGTTTATTGCTTGTTCATTGTCCATTTCACCATACAATTGTGTTGAGGTTTAATAGCACTTGACGGCAATAAAAACATGTAATAACATCAATAACAAGACTGTAACGTGTCATTTACCACAAGATGGAGGGGTTACGTATTCTGTGTTTTCTGACAGGAGAGGGAAGCAGCAGCAAAAATGTTTAAAAAGAAGAAGAGTCAACCCCAACAGGCAACACCAGCAGCAGATAAAGCAAAGACATTCACACCAGGAGAGAAACTGACCCCTGCTAAACCAGCTCCTCCAGGACCTCCTAAACAGGATATAGCAGCTATACGGGTACGTCCGTGTGTGCTCAGAAGTTATAATGTTTATTTAATTTTTCCAAAGCATTTTTCTGCTGTTGGTCTATCTGTTGAGATAATGCCATTAAATTTTGTAGGCCTGAATGCACGGAGAAATAGATGGTAAATCTATCCCTCACTTTCATAGGTGACGAGCCCAGGCATTGATCCAGCTGCTCATTATTTATGTTAGTTCATTCTCTATTGATCAACAGTCTGAAGCATTATTGTCTCTCATTTTTGCTTGCACATTTTGTCAAAACTTACTGTATTGGTTATGCAAATTTATTTTTAAAAATAAAAACAAAAAAAGACCTACACTTTGAGATACTCATATTTTTTTATAATTCAACAATGGGCTATTGAATATCTACTTATCCCTTTATTTGCGATTATATCATTAATAATTATGGTGTTAAACTAGTTATCATGTATATGGTCACTTTGCAAAGTTCCTAAGTAGTACCCTACAGCTTGGTGTTGTCTGTTTGTTTTGCTGCATTTTCATCCAATCCTAGGGATCCCTCACTACATGAGCCATGTCATAATTTAGCTCACTGCCAAAAAGAGCTACATCAGCTTCTCTAGCAGCCTGTTCTTTGTTTTACATATACGCATGCCATGGGCAGAAAATCTATATGCTCTTGACCTTTGTCTTTTCAAGTGATGCAAGCCACTCGATGCAGAATATACCAGTTTCTGTTATACAAAGCATGCTTTTAGAGTCATTCTGTAGTACTCTCCAGTTGTCGAAATGCTGTTGTTAAGCCTCCACCTTCATTCTCTACTAGAAGCTGTGATATCGTGCATCAGTTTTACAACATCTACCTTAGCAACTAAGCTCCACCCATTTTGTTTACCTCGCACCACAGACCCATCTGTTTAAGTTGTCAAGAATTAGATAACTGATCGCATTTGTACTCCATGAAACATAAGCGCATGGTTAAATATTCAGTTCTTGTTGTGTCAACTGCAGCTTTACTCCTCAACTTTTGAATGTCTGCAGAAAGCAATCGCTAATGCAAAGACCTTGGAAGAAATTGACAGATTAAACCAATTATTGAAGTCAGGCCAAATCCCGGGACAAATTGCTGAGCCGAGGAGAGCTTCCACGGGGAAGGGTGAGAAATGACTGTTGTGCATCCTAAGTGATTAACTAGAACATGTCTTTTGTGTTTGTTTTGGTGAGGTTAGTTGTATGATTTCCACTCTGTCTGCTGAGATTTATCAAATATAATAGAGTAGAGTTCCTGCAGAGAAATGGCAAAGGCTTGTGTCTGAACTAGTAGTTACAGATGTGGTTCATGAAACCACATCTTCATGTTAGATGCTCTTCACTGTTGTATTCCTTTATCATACAAATGAAATGGTAAGAATTTTCAATGTTTTACTTCCTCTGTTGAGGTTTCTGAAAGGATAATGTCACAAAGTGAATGTTGACTAAGTGACAGATAGAGTGGCTATGGTTATGTCTAGGGTATGTCCTTGTAACAATGTGATGTTGAACAACAGATTAATCAAGATGCATCACCACCAAACACCAGTCAGTGAACAAGCGTTAATTTGCGCACATAATATCCCTTTAATGATGAATTAACACAGACACATGTAACATATAAATCCAGGAACAATAATTCTCTAAGAATATATCTCCATCCCAATGGAACACGTCGAATAACACTGCCTCTCAAGGCTACTAAAATATCGTCCCACACGACAGGTATACTAGCCTCTCTCTAGGCCCGACTCAAGTAACCCACTATGGGTCTCGAATTCCACTCACTATCCCTGGAACCCACAGTGCGGAGTTATCTTCAGAACTCCGTCACAATTCTTCACTTTCTCAGACCACGACCTTCTCCTGGTCTGGTCTACACTCAACTCCCTCTCAGCTCGGAGTTCAAACATTAACTGCCCGTCAATCTTTGTCCCTCTCTTTTCAACAATTCTATCCCCCACAATGCCTCACACACAACACACAACCTCACTGCTCCAACTGTCTGTCTCACCAGCTGACCTCTTCTCAGCTCGCCCCTTCAATTACTGTCCTCTCATTTACGCCCTCTGGGGGACCCACCATCCGCCCCATTTTATCTCGTGAACTGTTTATCTTGTACGGCCACTCACCTTAATGCCACTGAACACAGGCATGTGACACTACCCCACCCTCAAAAGAAAACATCGTTTTCAAATGTTGGGAGACTCATACTTATCAAATATGTGACCCAGACACATTGCCTGGGTAGTCGTTAGTATAAATGCAACTTACTCTAGCTACCACACTTAATAATATATCAAATACTCATAGTAAACTCCCATAATCCCCACACATAAATACAACCATATTTCTATCTTTTGTATCAATGCATGAACTAATACATCACATAATAATAATAATACATCATAGAAAAGCATTATACTTATGTACCCACAGGTCTCTTACTACTTCACGACCACACAATACTATTTGTGTACCGACACTATATCAGGTGGTTCTGTTCTTGCATTAACCCACCTCTGATTCCTGTCGATGCTGTGTCTACCTTTCATGTACCCATCACTCATGGTACCTCTACAATTACAACATCTGTTTGCTATCCCTAGCCCTGGGTCAGTAATGTCGCGAACACTCTTTTGACCTGACTCAACTTTCCTATCTGCATATTGCACCGTTACACTTGAGTCTCTGTTTAGTCTGAACTCTTTATTCAATCTTGGCCCATATATCTGGCACCTTTCTTTCTGCTGCATACGCCTTATGCCTATGTGCCCTGCACATGCACTATCCTGAGCTGTTCTAGTATATCGGTGTCTGTGTGCTAAAGTTACTGCTACTTGCCCACGTGCAGTTCCACTATCTGAAAAGCGGCGAGTAAGAACATTGTTCTTCCTCTCGAAGCACCATCTACCTTTCTTTGACTGCCTATGTTCTACTCTCCTACACCCATGTGAACATTTGTTCAGAGTAGTATCTTGTCTCTGGGAGCCACTAGCACTATATTTGGGATCCATTCTCATCTGCTCAGCTGTACTATCCTTGTCCTGAGTTCCTGTGTCTACTTCAAGTGCCTCTTCTATCTCAGCTATACTGTCTAATTTAGGTTCTCTTGTGGTAACTACCTCATTACTGCTTACACTATATTTTTGGTCCCAATAAACTACTTCCTCTTCTGTACACTCTTTAACTCCTATAACATTTCCTATGATGAGATCTGCCACTGGTGAGTCTAAAACACATGCTGTCACTCTTCCTGTTATGTATGGTGTTTTTACTGTTATCACGGCTATTGGGTAGAATTCTACTGTCCCATTAAATGTTATGGATCTAATCTTTTCTCCTGTATAATCCGAGGGTTGCACTAAACTCTTTCTCACCCTGATGGACGTACATCCGGAATCCCTAATTGTTAACGCTGGCCTATCATTAACAAACCCATGATGCATCTTCAGACTTCCTCCTTCATGCACTGCTGATCCTGCTTTAACTGTGTGACCACATATTACGACTGGCTGACCATCTTTTTCAAAAAGAGGTTTGCACCCACTACAATCTTCATTGTTCAGCGTCTCAATTACTTGTGCTGCATTTGAGTGCTCTGTTTCTCTCATCCTACATTGATGACTGACATGCCCGTTCCTTCCACATTTGAAACAAGTGATCTCCCTTTTACTGTTGTTCGTTGGTCCCATCTGATGGTTGTGCATCACACTCTGCCATTTTGTGTCTCCAGCTCCCACAATTCCAGCATCCGGCATAATTTGGACGTCTCTGGAAGTTCCCTCTTCTATATGGGTACCGTCCTACTCTACCAACATTGTTTCCTCGGAAACCATTATCTTGAAGTTCTTGCTGCTCACCTTTCTGTACTGCATCCACACTTTTCGCCCTTGGTCTGATGACTGGATTCTGGTCCTGTTTAGTGTACGCTGCACAGACTATTTCCTCACTCATTAGTTTCCCCATTGAACTGTTAGGATGTGCCGTCATATAGTTTTGCCCTAACTGAGACATTGTGTCTATGTCCTTTGGCTTACGTTCCTCGAAGAAAGCCACTAAATTAGTATTGCACGATGATAACACCTTGTCTCTCAGCATTAAATCCACTAATTTATTAAAATCTTTTCCTACCTCTGCCAGCTCCATCCACTTATTAAATGTGTTCTTTACTGTGTTAACAAAATCTGTGAAATCTTGATTTGTCTCTGGCCCTAACTGTCTAAACTTTGTTCTATATCCATGCTCAGTTAGTTGGAACTTTGTCAGCAAACGTTGACGTAAGATAGTGTAGTTGTTCCTTTCTTCTACAGGTAAATTAAACATAGTTTCTAGGGCCTTACCCGTTAAATACTCGCCCAGTCTAATTGCGTACTCGCTTTCTGGGATGCCTAATACCTTCACTGATGCTTCGAATCTCGACAAATAGGAATCCAAGTTGTCTCGGTCCGTAAAAAATGGCAGTTTTAATCTCTGTGACGACTGCGACGGTCTTCTGCTTTCCTCACTTTGACCTTTCAAAGATAGTTCTAGTTTTTTTAGAGCAATTTCAGCTTCCATCTTAATCTTCTCTTTCTCAATTTCCACCGCATTTGTGTGTTTTAACTTTTCAAGTTCCATTTGTGTCTCTCTCTCTTCCTGTAAGCGTTTTGCCTCGCGTTCATTATGCCTCTCCTCTCTTTCCATCTGCTTTTGTTCTTTCGCTTCTGCATACTCCTGTAACTCTTTACCTTTCAGGCCTATTCTTTCACCTGCTTCAATATAATCCATTAAAGTAGGCATCTTGTACTTGTGGACACGTTGCTGTGAATCAGCCAACTATAAATGTACAGACTCTGCTGTTAGTCTTTGTGTCACTTCCCTAAGTACACCCGCACTCCCTGTGTACGTAAATCTGTAGTGCTACAATATCACTCTGTACTCACCCAGTCACTCTATAAGCACTAGGTAGTGATGGGGGGGGGGGGGGAATATAACTATACTCCCTCCTATATATATATATATATCAAATAACTGTAGAACAATTCCTGGAAATAGTTGTAAACATACATATACATACACAAATGGATGATGCCAACTATTAAACGCTAGACGCATAGGCCGGTGAAACGCAGACGGATGATTACATAGAAATAAAAACCAATGACATAAACATGCCCATGAAAGACCATACCGTGCGCATAATATAAACTGACAAATACCATCTAGATAGAAGATGTATTAACATAAGCATTACAACAATACCATATATCCAAAGAACTCAAATATTATATGTAACAGTAAAGAGAAAACAGTAAAAAGAACAAATATAAAATGAATAATGTACATAGATCTGACGTAGACACTTGGACACCATGTATAATGTCGAGACGACCCAATGCCACAGCACAAACAAACTGACTCGTCAGCTGTCTCTCAACCAATACAATGTGCACCTAGAAACTTCACCTTTGCTCTGTCTCCCGCATTTCGAGAAATAAAGCAAAAATATCCTACTTATTACGACCACTGGACCACATACAAATATTTACGTAACGCACAACAACAACAATACTTAGGACGATGAGAACAACAGAAGCAAACAAGGGTTGCCGACACCAATGCGATGGTAGAATCTTAAAAAAAGTCCTTAATTTGTTTTCAATAGTCTCCGAAAATCGCCTGGAAATGTTTGTCGGTTACTGTTTTGAAAAGATTACGACGTTAGTTTCCCACAATGAATTAAAGTTCTGAAGCGTTGTCACTTTTTGTTGACGTGGTGACACGATTTTCGACTGTCGTAAAAGTTGAAGATGATGATAATTATCCCAACGCCTTGTATCTTCACAGTCCGTAATGTTTTTGTAACCCTCCCTGTAGGGATGGCCTGTGATTGTATAATGTCTGTGAACGCTCTTGTTTTGCCAGAAATATTGGGTTTTCGTTGCGTTTTGGGGAGCCGAAAATACCTTTAAAATCAATGAATGTTTATCTGCGTAGTCCGCTTTGAAGTGATGGTATGGTTTCACTGTTGCTGACCCGGTTAAACCAACGAATAGCAGAAAATGATCACGCGCTTTAAATCCGCTTCGCAAGTCTTTTTTGGTGAAAAAATGCGCTCATATTTGCGAAGACGGCACCTGAATGACTGTTGTGGTTTGTTTGCCGATGATGACACACACACACAAAGACGTTAAACGTGAATCGTAGTTTCAGTAGAAACACAACGTGTTATTCTCCGTGGAAATTTTTCCGTCAAATTCCCTGGTTCTCGGCCTTGACATGAACCCACCGGTCATCTCTGTTTGTACCTCAGTGTACTACAATCTTCACTGACTGCGAACAAAGTAATGTCCGGAACTTTTCCGTTATCCACACATACTTCTCTGTCCTCGTAAACAGCACTGACCCTCTTGTCAACCCAATTTGTCCGTGGCGACTCACAATTTCCACCGTCCTCACCCGTTTTACCTGTGGTGAATTCTTAACCTATCGCCCTGCAACCACACTGTGCTTTGTCCTCAACACACACACAAGATGTGTCACCGCGCCCAGGACTTCTCAACGAAATTGCTCACTGTCTTAAATCCTGTCTTCGTCACACCCACACGCACCTGTCAGGATATCATCTTGCCAGTATCATGGCGCCGACTTTTTGTACTGTTCACTTGACCTATAAACACACGCGCCTGTTTGCGTTAATTTTCTGACGTCCCTGATAGCCGAAGAAATACTGCCTGGTATCCAATTTACCTGTCCTGACCTTCTCGTGACCTATGTGCTACCCAGTTCCCGCACGGAAGAAACCCCAGTGTTTATATCGTGGACGCACTTTCCCCGTCTACTCTCCCCACTCCGAGTGAGAAATGATATTTTTACCTGGTTTCTCGTGGACTCTGTATTAATTCTCCGACACTTTTGAAATGCGCTGTCTACTGAAAATGGTGTTTATTCTTGACAGGAGAGCTCTCATTATTGTTGTTGTAATTTGGCATCCGACTAATGTCTCTGATGTTAGTGTTCTCTCTAATCGACGAAGCCTCCCAGAAATCTTCTCTGTCACAAAGTGAATGTTGACTAAGTGACAGATAGAGTGGCTATGGTTATGTCTAGGGTATGTCCTTGTAACAATGTGATGTTGAACAACAGATTAATCAAGATGCATCACCACCAAACACCAGTCAGTGAACAAGCGTTAATTTGCGCACATAATATCCCTTTAATGATGAATTAACACAGACACATGTAACATATAAATCCAGGAACAATAATTCTCTAAGAATATATCTCCATCCCAATGGAACACGTCGAATAACACTGCCTCTCAAGGCTACTAAAATATCGTCCCACACGACAGGTATACTAGCCTCTCTCTAGGCCCGACTCAAAGTAACCCACTATGGGTCTCGAATTCCACTCACTATCCCTGGAACCCACAGTGCGGAGTTATCTTCAGAACTCCGTCACAATTCTTCACTTTCTCAGACCACGACCTTCTCCTGGTCTGGTCTACACTCAACTCCCTCTCAGCTCGGAGTTCAAACATTAACTGCCCGTCAATCTTTGTCCCTCTCTTTTCAACAATTCTATCCCCCACAATGCCTCACACACAACACACAACCTCACTGCTCCAACTGTCTGTCTCACCAGCTGACCTCTTCTCAGCTCGCCCCTTCAATTACTGTCCTCTCATTTACGCCCTCTGGGGGACCCACCATCCGCCCCATTTTATCTCGTGAACTGTTTATCTTGTACGGCCACTCACCTTAATGCCACTGAACACAGGCATGTGACAGATAATAATGCTTATCTCTTAAACTTCTGGTTGGCTGATGGCGACCTATAAGGTTCAGCCTGTAACTGGTCAGTAGGATTTCAGTATTGACTTCGCATTTAGAAAGCAGTGGCAAACTACTGAATGTAACATTGCAAAGAAAATCAGCCTAGGGTTGATCACAACATCCTGCAACAGATGTGCATGATACAAAAATCTAGGAAGCACAGAGAATATGATAACTCTCATACTAGGTGGAGTCATGTGTTGTTCTTCTTATTGACAGTAATTCTTCTTCTTTTTGGAGTATGCAATGGCAATCCTGACTCTCAGCCATAAGCAGATAGAAAGGATGGAAAGGATACAGAATGAAGCTATGCGCATTATTATTGGATGTACAAGAGATACAGCATGCAGGGCGATGCGCTACCCTCTTGATTTTCCAACCATTGAAGAGAGAATACAAGGTTGCAGGGCACGCGCCTACCTCAGAATTAACGCAAACACACAACATCCACTGCATAGTGAAATTAGGAGGGTGAAGGGCAGCAGGTTAAAAAGAGGACGGTCGTGGATGGGTCAAGCCGAAGACATTCTTCAACAGGTGTGTTCACTTGAGGACTTAGAACCTGGCGAGGAGTGGGTGCAAGTGCCAACAGACTTCTGCACATCCTTTTCAGTTTGCATCCAACTAGATAGAAAATGCAGACAAGAAAATCCGGCTGCTGTTGAGGCTGAAGTACAAGCGTTGATTTTCGAGAATTCGCTAGACGGTGACGCGGTCATCTACACAGATGGGTCGGTCGTCCGACATGTGAGAAGCTCATGGGCCTTTACAGCTCGGGCCGGAGGGAGAATTGTGAAGGAGGACTCTGGTGCTTTCACTGAAACCACAAGTAGTCTGACCATGGAAGTCATGGCAGTAAGTAAAGCAATAACATGGCTCGAGACACAGACATTCACTAGGGCTTGTTTCCTTAGCGACTCAATGAACATGATCAAGAGGATAGAGGAGGGGTCGATCCGAAGAGAATGGTTGCTGCCTCTGGAGCGGTCTCGACTGGCAAAGATTAGTTTCATCTTCGTGCCAGGGCATGCGGGAGTACAAGGAAATGAGCGGGCTGACAAGCTCACAGGTGAGGCTACTGTTGAGGGCGGACGCGCCATGGACCAGGCCGACATTCTGAATGCTCTACGAGAAGTAAGACTTTTGCGAGAACCAAGTGATGACTGTGAATCTACAACAATGGCCAGACTGCGAGAGCAGCAAATTAAAAGAGGGGTGGCCAAACAAGAGCACTACGCAGGAAGCCAAAGAAGATTGATAAACCAACACAGAACTGGCGTCGTTAGCCGCTACACGTTGCAGGATTTGCTGAGGAGGGGATCCGAGCACTTATGGACTGAATGGTTCGATGTGCAATGAGGATGATCTGTCGACTAACTAACTAACTAACTAATTCTTCTTCTTCTTCTTCTGCGTTCATCCGGATTTTTTTTGGAATGTGACTGCGTTGTGCCTGTTTACAGCAGAGCTGCGTTCTTGCGCCGTTAGGCCGACACATCCAACTTCTGCGGGCATTTGTTGACCGGGTTAACCTTCCCGGTGACAGTAATTCAATTTGTAAGATAGTCATAAAGAGCTCCAACCACACAGGTTTCCAGATCGGATTATTCTGCCTCGGCTGATAGCTTAGGCTATATTTGGACTTAGTAATTTATGCCTTATCTTTCTCATAACTTGTATTCCCCCTTATTAAACATGTCAGGCTGTTTATGTAATCATCACACTGAGCTTAGAAAATGAAAACATAATTTGCTGTTATCATACAACTGTTAGGTGATACATTGTTGTTAAATTGTGCTTTACAGTGTGCTGGAAAGTAAATGGAGATTGAAGATATAATATTGCAATCTTTACTAAAACATCTGTCCCTTGATCATAGGTGTATTTCTTAATTCTTTTGAATAAGCATGTGATTCCTAAATTCAGTGTTCAAATAGCTGACTATTTGATTGTTGAAGTTTGATAGTATATTTAGGACTATGTTCACTGAAGTTGGCAGACTGAAATTGACAAAGCAGCAAAGTTGTTCTATTCCTGATGGTTGCATTCCATACTCTAAGGTGTCGCAATATGCATTTTCTGGTAAGCTGCTTGCACAATTCTGGGAAAACCCTTCGCTCCTACCCTTAACGACCCAACCCAGAAGTATGTCTTATTAATCCCCAGGGAATGACAGCTGTCATCTCAGTTCAATCGTTAAACACTAAATATCCAAACTTTCTCTTGTAATGTATTTCTTTTCCATTGTCTATGATCCCATGCATTGCACAATCCTTGTCATATCCCTTGAATTATTGCTCATCTGCTGCAGTTTCGCTTATATCTTGGCTTATCCTACATGTAAGAATCACTGTGCCTTGAGCGGTAGGGCTTAGTTTGTTCAAAATGTACATTAAAACCACCACACAATTGTTTCTTATGCTGTTTAATTTGTTCTACGTAATGTCATTAATAATATGGTCATGCATTAAATTGTTTGTCAGTATCCACATGGAACATGTCTTTAAAAATTGAATACTTGAACATTCTGTTTACATATTTTATTTCTTGCAGCTGTGGAAAATAGAGGTCCAAGATGACTAAAAAAGAAATCATTAATTTAAGCAGTTGGGAACAGTTGATTTATTTCCTATATAACATTTAGCATTATTTGTAGAAAGATAATGCTCCGAGAACATCCCTGTGGCTTTCCATTATGTTGTCAGGGATGGGTTTAAAGAAAGCTAAGACTTATAACTATTGTATTTCATAACTTGGAGATACAGCTGTAAGAATTTATTTGTACATTTTAATCTTTGCCATAAATCATCATCATCATCATGTCCTGTTCCAGCTGGCATAGATGTTCATGCCTCAATCCTTGGTGTTCTGGGTGAATTTTGTTGATAATATTTCTCCAGGCTGCTGTCTCAGTTTGTCCAGTATCATTTCTCTTGGTGTACTTCTGCCGTTGCTTGCTCTTTCTGGTTGTCATGTTGTTTTCCATTGTCTCTCTTCTCATTTCATGACCAAAGAGAATTTGTCTCCTTATATTTGTAAATAATTTTCAACTTTCATTAGCCTTTTCCATGCACTTGCTTTTACTCTGGCAGTCCGAGGTATTCACAACCTATGTATTAGGAACTACATCCCCATTGCCTCCAAGTTCTTCCTAATTTGATTGTTCACTATCCATGATTCACTGCCATTCAACAAGAAAGGTGCGATATAACATTTCAGTACTCTCTTTTTAACATTCAACATAAGATATTATTTTCATTTTCTGAAATGCAGATTTTGCTGATCTTATTCTGTTTTTAAATTAATATTTATCATGCGTCTTCCATCTGATGTTATGGTTGTCCCTAGGTATTTGAATTTATCAATTTGATGAATCATTTTCCCTTCTGATGTGTCACACTTTTAGTGTTTTTATTTGGTATATCCACTGTTCCTGTTTTCTTGATATGATAAAGTACTTTTTATTTTGCACTCTCAATTACTCTAATGCCCAACTGCTGTTATAGATCTTTTGCATTGTCTGCTATCAGTACTGTATCATCTGCATATTGTAGATTGTTGTAGATCTCCTACACATATTCCTGGCCTCTCTTTGATCTCATTACTTCACTTCAGAGAGATAGAAGAAATCTGGTGGCAAAACACAATCCTAATGTTTCAGTGCTCAAAAAATGTGCATGGATTGTTTCAAATAATTCAAACTGTTGACTAAATCGCATCAGTTTGATCATCTCGTGTACATATCTTGATTGACAATGCTATTTATGTTGACTTGATGATACTGTGGTACTTGTTTATCTGAGTGCATATGATTACTTTAAAGCATATTTTATGTAAAAGTGATTGTGCTTGAGGGCAACTGTTGTAAATTGGTGCATCAACATTGGGGAGACCCTTCAATGGTGAGTTTCATGCTGTTGTGCCACGTTATAGATTTTCGTTGTGAAGAACAATTTCATTGGTTTAATTAAGTTTTTAATGCTCGTTTTCTTTTTAATTTACAAAAGAGTAGATATATGTCACTGGTTCTTCTTCTTTTGTCCTAGTGTTTTTGCCTTGAAGTGTCGCAGAGAAGAGACTTGTGCAATTTTTTGTTTTAAGCTTTGTCTTGTTGCTTGTGCTAATGTCATATTTGTTCAGTGTTGTCTTTACTCCATCTGGCAAACTTTTCCTGGGTCGTCCTCTCTCCTTGTCTCCCGATGTTCTCATGTAGAACACTAAAGCTGCTGGTTGATCTTGTTTCATTCTAGTTACATGTCAGAACCATTTAATTCTTTGGTGTTTGATAAAGGCAGATTTGTTCTCTGTTTCTCATTTGTCTATCTCTCCATGTTTTTCCATATGCATCTCATCTCACATGATGTGATTTTACATCTTGTGATTCTAGGACTGTCCATGTATGGCTTGGTAACAGCTTTTGGGGTGGATAAAATGTCTATCAGCTTTTATTTTGTAAGCACATTGATATTTGAATGTTTTAGTATACGTGTTATTTGATAGTTGATTTTGCTTTCTGTTTTCTTGCTTCTATTTTTCTATCTTCTTCCATCTTCTGGTACATAAGTTCAAATTAGACATTTTCCAGTTATCAGTTGTCTTTCTTTGTTCCGGTTTCTTGTGCCAAAGAGACTTTTGTATGACGGAAGCTGTATTTGAATGGGAACTGATGTGAATTAATAATTCTGTTATTGCTTTTCTTCACTATCCGTATCTAAATTTCTTGGATAATTCTTGTGAAGTTCATCATTGGAGAAGCGTCTGAAATTATCCTTCTGCCTTTCGTCTTCCAATGAAGCATAGGCCCTCAGCCAAACCCTTTGTAGACTTGCTCATAATTGGAAGGATTTTGTGGCTAGTTTTCTACAGGGTGGGCCAGCCAACCCTCCTTTGTTGCCTTTGACAACATGCATGATAGGTTACAGTCTGGCTGTTCTTTGCTTCCCTTGTGGGTCATGGTTTAGCACTTGGGTGCTAAAAATATTACGTCTGTTTTCAATTTAATGAGTAACTGTAGTGAGTGTTAGTGGAAGTCTTCCTGTTGCTTCAAGAAGGTCAGAATGTCTAAATGCGCAATTCTTAACCCTTGGGACATGAAGTTTGTTTGTTAAATCAGAGTTATAATGCAGACAATGAGCAGTAAAATGTCAGTTGTACTCAACAAACTGTGGCTATCAGTACAATAACACAATGCATGTCTTTTTTTCTTTTTCATCTTTTCAGAAACAAATAAGCGAAAAGATATTGAAGAAGTGGAGGAGGAAGAGGAGGATGAAGATGAACACAAGAATCATAGTTCAGGCCTTAAGAGAAGGGCAACAAATGAAAAGGAGGAAGAAATGGAGGAGGACTGAGTCATGTCTAGCATCGGTTCACATTTGAATGTTTTTTGTTTATTGTTGCAATGACTAATTGTTAAAACTTTGGAGATGTACATATTGCGTTTTGAAATACTTTCTTTGGCAACAGTTATAATAAATTTATTTATGCAGGTGGAGAGGGATGGATGCATAGATTTTTAGACTTACATAATAGATTTAAAAGCTGCTTCATATTTCTTTGGGTAAATTTAATTTTATATATGTTAAGGGTGTTGCCTGATTAACAGCAGTGAGTTTTATTAGTGAAATTATAAGATTAAGTCATTTTATGACATCATTCTTATGCCTGTTTCTGAAGTGAGTACACGTCTTTCTCAGGTGCCAGGCATATTCATGGTAGTTTGATTCTATATTTATAATAGTAAGTAGACCTCTCCAGTACTAAACTGCATAGGGAAACAGCAGATGAAAGGTACAGTCATGTATACAAGAAAGTAAATAAATATGGTTCCAGAAAGAGCAGTGCAGTTTTATTACAAATATCAGTGATTTGTCGTTTTCAGCTTTCTGTAAAGCTTGCTTCAGGTGTAGTCCTCTGCTCCTCATTGGCTGCTTGGAGTTATCATTGCAGAGAAACTTGGTCATCCAGCGAGGCATACTCTTGACTTGTGGTCTAATTTGTTAGTTGTGGATCTGACTTTTCACTCATCCTGCTGGCTTGACCTTGCCATTTACTTCGGAGATGCTCCATTTTAGTCTGCAGTGTTGCAACTCTTACCTTCTGTCACTCTGTCTAGTTGTGCTTCTTATTACCTTCATATAATTAAAAATTGTCTTGTTTCTGAGCGTGATAGCTCACCTTTTGAGTCCTCATTCAGAATTCACATCCACATGTTAAGACTGGTGCGTAGGGCGGGTGTTGTGAGGCCATGTTGGTCTTCTTGCTGCACGAGGCTATAAAGTCAAGTTTTGACTGATTATATAGGTCAAGTAGCCCAAGGTACTTTGCAAGCCTTAGGCACTTTGGGCACAGGGTGCTAGACTCATATTTTTATAGATCAGTCGACACTTAGTGGGTGATGTGGCACTGTCACCCCATCCATCTCTACTCCCCAAGACATTTCTTGGTGGTATCCAGACTGGGTTGAACAGAAACCCAAGTCAGTTTAAAAACTTTTAACCTGCACCGACGTATAATCGAATAGTTGACCAATGGACATGTATCTAGCTGCTGTGCTACCGAGGCCTCTAATTACAAATATACTTTAATATGGTGTGTGGTAAAGGTAAGTATACGACTTATCATAGGATGCTACTCTAATATGCTGTGTTGGAAAGGTAAGTATATTACTGATTCATATAATTACAGGACTATAGTCAGAAATGTAAAGAGACCACAGAATGATTACTATCATCAAGAGACAGGAAACATCTCCCCAAAAAAAGAAAGGAAGAGAAGGTGTATAAATTTGCATTCGCTAGAACAGTACCCATTGTTAATTAACATAGTTTTATTTTACGGTCGAAAAACTAAACGTAAGATTATCACACTAAATATGACCTGTTGGGAATTGAAACATGCAGCTGGCTGCAATTCCCAGCTTGTCACAGGAAAACATTTTATCGGGACCTCAGGGATTCTTCCATTTAATTTATGTAAGGCTCCTAGTCACAGAAAGTATGGTCAGAACATTTATTGGTGCCTTCATATCAAAACTAAAATGTAATAACGTCACTACCACTTGAAATAATTGATAACAGCTGCCTGTTTTCTATTGTCCTTATCAAACGTCTGAAGCTCTGTTTCTGTTTTTTCAGCTGTCACATGATCTAGAACATGGGCTTGTGAGGACTGCAATCACCTACCTACGTGTTGTTTAGAATGGAAAATATCGTTTTGTGTCAGATATTTTGTCTGTAATGGACAGAACTTACACTTTGATACTAAGAATAGCTGACAAGGTGTCAGATGCTACACAAACGGCTGATACTGAATCACTTACTACACTTTACCTGTTTCAAACAGAGAATGCGATTTTTGTTTTCTAAATGCATAAATTGTGTAATATATATAGTGTTGTTGGCTATATATTTGGCTTTGTATGGCCTCCTGAAATTTGATTATGAAATTTAAATTGCTTTTGTTTTTCTTTCCCACTTTTTTATACCAGAGAGTGTATCTCTAGTTTTTTTTCTTCTGCTGCTGCCTTCATCTTCCACAGGGGCATAAGCCTTTGGTCAGCTCATGCCAATCCTTCTTTTACGTGTTTGTGAATGATTAGATTACAGTTAAAATGTTCTACAGGGTGAGGTCGCTAGTGTCATGCCAGCCATTCTCACTCATTCCTTACGACATGCATGGTAAGTTATACGTGTTACTATTCTTTGCTTCCTTTTCTCCACACTCAAACGTTCATCTCATTTCATCAGGTTCCTCTTGTACCTTGCGGTGTCAAGCTGAAGCATAAACAGCGGGAGAGTGCCTGTGTATGGGCTTCATATATTGAGGTTCCCATGATCTCTGTAATTCTCTCTTCCATCTTTTACGTGGCTGGCCTCTCCTTCTGCTTCCGTCTGGTCTGTACATCATTGCTTGCTGAGGTATACTGTTGGTAATCTAGTTATATAGTCAAATCATTTAACCTGCTGTTTTCTGACAAAATCTAGCGCCGCTATAACCCCAACTTTAGTCTTAATTTCTTTATTTCTGATTTTCTCTCTTCTTGATACTTTATTTTGATTTTTGATATTTTGTCTGTAATGGACAGAACTTACACTTTGATACTAAGAATAGCTGACAAGGTGTCAGATGCTACACAAACGGTTGATACTGAATCACTTACTACACTTTACCTGTTTCAAACAGAGAATGCGATTTTTGTTTTCTAAATGCATAAATTGTGTAACATATAGTGTTGTTGGCCATATATTTTGGCTTTGTATTCCCTGAAATTTGATTATGAAACTTAAATGCTTTTGTTTTCCTTTCCCACTTTTATATACCAGAGAGTGTCCATCTCTAGTTGTTTTGTCTCCTGCTGCTGCCTTCATCTTTCAAAGGGGCATAAACCTTCGGTCAGCTCATGCCAATCCTTCGTGTACGTGTTTGTGACTGATTAGATTACAGTTAAAATGTTCTACAGGGTGAGGTCGCTAGTTTCATGCCAGCCCTTCTGATTTTCTCTCTTCTTAATATGCTGAATATTCTTCTAGGGAATCTCATTTTTGTTGTTGTGATTTACGCTGAAATTTATGCTTTAAAGTAGAACTTCTTAGAATAGAAATACTTCAAATACTGAATTGAAATGAACAAGTTCAGATCTTTCATGTTCCTCATTTTTATCATCATCATTGGCACCTTGCCGTCTTGACAGACGATAGTTTGTGCTTTAAAAAGGCATAATAACTTTTAACTATGGCGGTAGCGAGTGTGACTGATAAGGCCAATTTGCGCTGTAAATGTCCGTTCACAGTGGGTGCATGTGAACACGTGGTCATTTCCACCATCATGCACCATCTTACGTCTCAAACGCTTGGTGTGTGACTTTTCAGCAATAATTTTCTCCTTTGACTTTATTCCATTTCTGATATTTGTCCTCCATGCAACACGTTCAGCGGCGACTTGCTCCCAATGTGCATTATCAATGCCTGTATCAATCATGTCCCGCTTACACACATCTTTGTATCGTAGTAGAGGCCGACCCTGAGATCTCTTACCCATCTGTAATTCACCAAAAAAGATATCCTTTGGTATTCTACCATCATCCATCCTCCTAAGATGTCCTATCCATCTAAGTCTACGAAGACTGAGCATGGAATAAACTGTCACACAACCTGATCTTTCCAATACTTCAGTATTTGTGTCCTCATTCCTCATTTTTATATGCCGTGACTAACCTTACTAGGTAAAGAACCCATGAAAGGTCTAGCAAACCAGTAGGGAATTTATTTGATCTGTCTAAATTCTGCTTCCAAAAATGTGGAGGAAATTGAAGGAAAGGCACAGGAACTCCAATTACTCTTCGCCATTCTGCCTAACAGCGTCAGAGGAAGACTACAACTAATCAACATTCTTCAGTATTGTGTTTCTGTTAGATTTCTTTGATCTCTCTGCCATCCAGTACATTTGTATACTCTTCTGTAACATTTATATTCAGATGTGCTTTTCAGCATTCATTGTCCAAGTTCCATGTGTTGCCACTGGAAGTGTTTTGACTTTTGTTGTTCGATCGGTTCCAATCCATAACATAATGTAGTTGTGCTAATGGTTTGTGTAGAGTAGTGTTTGTTCTTCTGTCATCGGATTTCCATTGTCCATCAGCAGAGAAACTAGGTCTTCAAAACTTCTCTCATAATTTCTCTCCATTTATAATTATAGCTGTTGCCATGTTTGTTTTATCGGTTATCATTATAGAAAACATATGGGTGTTTACAATTCAGCACACCTACTGACTAGTGCTGAATGAAAACATATCGTTGGCATGTATTTTGCTGATAAGAACAGATTACATTCACCCCGAATTTCATTTAAAACTTGTGAATTGCAGATTAAAAGGGCAGAGAAGCTTGTCTGGTGTTTTTTTATTTTTTATGCTGCTACTAATCCTCAGCGTCTGCTACTTCGCAAAAGAAAAGGGGGAGGGAAAACTACCTGAAATCCTTTTTGCATTCGCTCGCTTGAATGTGTGCATAACCCACACACGTGCTGCAGTTACTAGTAGTTGCTACAGGGTGTATTTTTAATGAATGTGCAGTGTTTGGAAATATTGCCGGTCCAAGTTTTGTATTTACCTATTATGTTGCATGAACTTCAGAGGGTGAATACAAAACGTGGTCGACAATATTTTCAAACACTGCACAATCATTAAAAATACACCCTAAATTAACAGTGAGTACACTGGACTGACTTGCATGAGGGTACATTTCCCCATGGCCTGTGTCCTTTGCCATCAGGTGGACCCTTCTCCAACTTAAGAGGTACTTGTAATTTACGTCCAAAAGTCACCAGAGATGAAGTTAAAAAAAGTTAGTTACATATCCAGTATGAGGCGTCACAGTCAAGCCCAGAATTTTTTTGCTGTTCGTGATTTCTTGGTAAGTTTACGTTCAGTAGTTTACCATTGCTTTCTGGACGACCAGCACTCATATCATTTTATAAAAACCAACACCAGGTGGACTAACCAAATTGCCTGCAGCTGTACTTTGAACGTGGTGTGCAGGATTACGAAATGTGCCCGTAAACCCTTCGCTGCAGAGCTGGCAGAGGTGAAGTAATGTGTTATGTTCTTGGGTGTGTTGCAGTGTTTAAAGGACTCTTGCGTGCATTCGGGATGTGGTGCTAGACCCATATGTTAAATGACCAATCGGAACTCGGCGGGTAATGAGCTGAGTGTCGCACCTCCGCCTTGACTTCCCCTGGTACCCATTTTAGGCGGGTGACAGGTCAATTTTAAAGGGCAGCACCAGTTCAGAATCGAACCCATGAGCATCCAGTCATTATTCTACTGCAACTCTCAATGTTATGGTTGGAGCTGGCATATCTTGCTCCGAATTCTTATTTGCAAAGAGTTGGCTGGTGTTTTTCAACAAACGATAGCACATGTTAAAAATACTATTTTATTGTTCCTCATTGCCTACCTTCAGCCACATTTTTTTCTGTTGTCAAAAGTTGTCAGTTGTGGTGGCCCTTGATATTTATAGCGGTTATCATGATCCTACCTTTGTTAATTTGTCATTAAAGTCCCAGAAAAAATACAGCTGTCATTATTCAAATATGGTTTATGCTGTTTGATCTTTTGCTGTCTTTCATCTTCAAATGCAGCACAGGTCCTCAGCTAACTCAAATCCTTTTTAGACGTGTTCAAGTTTCAGATATGACTGATGCTGTCTGATCATCCTCTGCTGTCTTTCACTTCCCAATGAGGCATAACCCCCCAGCCAACTCAAGCCAAACCATCTATAAATTTGTCCACGATTGGTTGGGATTTGCAGTTCTAGTTTTCCTGGGGCCAGGTAGCCAGTGTCACACTAAACCTCCTTAGTTCCCTCATGTGACATGCATGGGAGAGTACAATGTTATGCAGGGTGTATTTTTAATGACTGCTGTGTTTGAAAATATTGCTGGTCCAAACTGCTTTTTTTCAACCGCCCTGCCTCCATAGCTAGATTTCAAAGAGAAGCAGTTTTGTCCACCAGACCAAATGATTGCAGAGAAACCAATGATCTGCCCACAGTTGGTCCATCCATTTATCATGTGCCAAGCCGATAAGCGTGGGCGGTCATGTTTTGCCATCTCACTCGATCACCAAAGTCGTGGATCAGCGCCGTGTTCTTGTCTCGACCAAGCCATCCAGGTATTTACTTCTCGGCCGTCCCCTTGGTCTCTTCCCTTCGATCTTGCCAGTTGTCACCAAGTTCTCCAAGTCATTTTTTCTCATAACATGCCCAACAAACTTTGTCTACATCTTATGTCTATAACCAGTTTACGATCTTCATTTGTTTCTTGAAGGATTTTGTCATTGCTTTTTCTGTCTGAGCTTGACTGCTCATTGTCCACGCTTCACATCCATATAAAAGTACAGGTTTTATGTAGCACTTCAACACCCTTTTTCTCGTTTCAATTGATATCTTTTTATTGGTCAGTATGTTTTTCATCTGGCAAAAGGCTACCTTCGCAATTGCAATATTTGTTCTAATCTCTTCAAGGCATCTCCCATCAGATGTTATGACTGTTCCGAGATAACTGTACCGATTCACTTGCTTAAGAATATGCCCATCTACTCGTATATCACATTGTGGTGTCTCCGTCCCAGTGACGACCATAATCTCTTACTATTCAATTCTAACCCTAGTCGGTCACAGTGTGCAACAACCGCATTTACTAAATGTTGCTGGTCCTGTTCATTGTCCGCAATCAAGACTATCATCTGCATATCTAATGTTGGTATCCCCCTGAAAACTATTTTAGAAGGAACACCATTGAAAGAGGAACATAGACTATTACTGCAAAAGTGAAAGGATATTTGACCATGAAGTACAGAATGGTGCAATACGCAGAACAGTCACTTTCATCAGCTTCCTTGATGAAGAATACTCACAGGACCTCTGGAACTGAGACGACACAGATGAGTCAGCACAAAGTGCTGTTCGAAATGGAGAAGCGGGAGTGTACATAGAATACCCAAATAATACTAGGGACACGACCAGAGTACCAACAGGAAAGTACTGCCATAACTATGATGCAGAAATCCGGGCAATCAAGATAGCAACAGAAAAATTAATAAGTACCAACCACGGTAAATGGCCTGGGGTACTATTGACAGATGCAAAATCAGTACTTGAGGCGCTCCCGTCAGGGAAATTGTCAGTACTACGGACTCTACTTTCTCAACGTTGCAGCTTTCTGAACATTGAAGCCAGCGTAAGGTCATCATGCAGTGAATACCATCTCATTGTGGAGTACCCGGAACGAGAGAGCTGATCGATTGGATAAGGAAGGAGCAATGGAGGAACAACCTGATGCACCCGTTATATACCACCAAAATAAAAGAATGATCACATTCGCCAGTAAGCCACCAACACCTGCTCAAGACGACTACCACATTATGGACAGACCAGAACAATGTATTATGCGCCTCAGGACACAATAGGTTACGCAACCACATGTATACAAAATTCAAGATTAGTGAATCAGCCATGTGCATATGTGGATTGGCACCGCAGACAGCAGAGCACATACTCCACGACTGCCCACAATATATCTAGGCAAACCTTCTGGCCTAGAGACACAACAGTGGAAGATAAACTTCTTCTGCGTTCATCCGGAGTTTTTGTTTTCTTTTTCGGACTGATTGTATTGTGCCTGTGTACAGCAGAGCTGTATTCTTGCGCTGTTAGGTCGACACATCCGACTTCTGCGGGCATTTGTTGACCGGGTCAACCTTCCCAGGGGTTTCGTATGGCGTTTGACTCTCACTGTTGTGGTGTTATTCCCCCATCCCAGCTGGCCCATTTAGAACAGCTGACGACAACGGTCAGCCCTCAAGGGAAGGCAGGGGCAGACCATGGGCATTCCCCGCCATTCAAGGAGGCTTAGCGCTCTGGTACTGGGCTCACCCAAGGAATCGCCACGTCCTGCACATGGCTGCTTAGCCACTTTTCCGTTTACCACAGGCTGTTCCTCCGGAAACCAGAAGAATGCAGTCTGCAGATAACATCCACACAATGAGCTTTCGATGCCGACTTTCCACGTAACGGATTTGCTATCCAGGCAATATTCCATGTCGTGCCACTAGGACACTTTTTCCCACCTTTAATGACGCCCACATAGTGAGCTTTCGATTCGGACTACCCACGTAATGGATTTGCTATCCAAGCAATATTCCATTTCGTGCCATTGGGACGCATTTTCTATCTCTGATGACGCCCACACAGTGAGCTTTTGATTTGGACCTTCCACGTAATGGGTTTGCTAGCCAAGCAATATTCCATTTCATGCCTCTTGGGCGCTTTTGTTACCGACGTACCTGTGGTATGAGGTGTGGCAGTCTAAGTACTTCTTCATGCACCTTTAGATGTCAACCTGAATGTATAACCTATTTTCTTAACGAATTGGGGATAGCAGGGTTGAGCCGGGAGATGGTGGTCTTTCTTTGGTCACGATGAGAGAGAAGAGAAAGTAACCTACATCGTCTTACCCTGCAATGTCCCTGGTTATCTAATCATGGAACTAGTCCGGTCTTAGCACTCACACCCCTACATACATTCTGTCATGTGGCTTCTATAGTTACTCAGCTGTAAGAGTTTAGTGCCACCAAGGCAGGTGGTTTCCCATCGGAATAGCCAGTGTCCGGGCCTTTTGAGTGCCGCATGGATTAATTATGTGGTAAATTAGCAGTAGAAACTGGGCATTGTGTGATACTACACATGAAGATTAATTTAAATGGGGCATTATTGAATTGAAAAAAAATCACATTCAGACACTGCGTGACAGATTATATTGCAAAAACCACATTCAGTTACTGTGTGACAGGAGCAAAGAGAAGTAAGTAACAACAAGGAACCCAATTGTGAATAGTGGGCACTAGTCAAGAGACAGGGAGCTCAGGGTTGTAGAATGCTCCTAAGGAAATGGGGAACACTGATCAAGGATCAAGAAGTGCTACTTTAGGGACAGTGTAGTGCTACAGCGACAGGGAACATTACTACAGAGTTATGGAACATACCATAGTAATAGTGAACACTATTCTTCATTCTATTCAAATCATCTTGCTAGAATGTGTCTTGAGATAAACTTAAATACAACTCGTCAACGATAAATGGTCCAGGGTGGCACAAAATCCAGCAACCTACTGAAGCATTAAAAATGAACGGCAATCAAAGACTCGAAGGCCGGCAATCATGTCTTTGAGGCATTATTTATTTGCCCAACGTTCAAGGCTGTCGCATCTCAACAAGATCAAAGTTAAATGACAATTTATGTTTACCGTGTCTGTTATGGCCAGACGGGCCGGTAATTACAATATTAAATGTAGGTAATATATAGTTGACTATTCTAGACCCTTGATATTATCAAGTCTATGTCCCGGTCCTTCTGTCCTTCACCAAATCTGGATAGGTACGTCCGTTGCATGAGGCGCTGGACGTAGTGAAGGGTCAGAGACTGTTAGAGGGAAATCATGGATGGCTCAGGCGGAGGATACGATCAGACAGGTGTGCCCTTGAAGAACATCAGGCGAGGAGTGGGGCAGAGTGCCAGCAGAGCAGTCAGACTTGTGCAGAGTTATAATCACATTGAGCAGGGAGGGGCCACGGAAGTGGAAATTCAGCAACTAATTCAGGATAATTCTCGCCCGGGTGATGTGATTATCTACACGGATGGTTCGGTGTTGAGAGGTAGGAGAAGTGCCTGGGGATTCTTAGCAAAAGCTAATGGTCGACGTTTGGTGCAGGAGAGCCTGGCGTATGATGACACAACATCTAGCTTAAGAATGGAGGTGGAAGCAGTCAATGCAGCTTTCCGTTGGATAGAGAACACGATACATACACACATTGTGATTGTAACTGACTCAGAAAGCATGCTGAGGAGGGTGAGGACAGGCAGGCTTCGTGCAGAGTGGCTTGCTTCGCTTCGGAGGTCACGGGTAGCAAGCATCACCTGGATCTTTTCTCCGGGGCATGCCGGTGTGCTGGGGAATGAACAGGCGGACAGATTGGCTGGCTCAGCAAAACTTGGTGGAGTATTGATGCATGACAGGACAGGCGTGGTTGCGGTCTTGTGGGAGCACGTGTACACCTCGGAGGAGCAAATGGATCACCATAGTCTGGTAAGAATGAGGCAGCGAGGTGTGACGAGGGGATCTGGCCGATGCTCGACGCTCAGAGGAAAGGCGAGACGGACATATAATCAGATTGCTACTGGAACTATTGGTGTTGGAACTCTTCGCTGGCTGCTGAAGATGGGGACTGAGCGCTTATGGGAATGTCCCGAATGCTGTGATGTCGGTTCCTAAAGCAATCAATCAATCAATCAATAGTGAACACTACTGTAGAAATAAGGAACATACTTTTAAAATATGGAACATACTGTTAAGACAAGTGTACTACGGAGACAGGGAACACTACTACAGAGTTATGGAACATACTATAGTAATAGTGAACACTACTGTAGAAATGAGGAACATACTTTAAAAATATGGAACATACAAGGGGCTTCTCATAAGTCTTTAGCCTGACCATGAAGGAGTAGGCGGAGAAAATTGAAATTTGGCACTTGTATAGCTCATTCAATTTTTAATGGACATATGAATAATGAATTTCCCTCCTCAACTGGTTTTCTCGATATGGTGTATGGCACAACACACCCTATTGACCAGATCTGCACATCCAACGGTATTTCAGAACAATAGAGAAATCGGACGCCAGGACTGTGATAACATTCTTGATGTTACAGGGAAAAACACCTACATAAATACACAGTGAGATGGAGCCAGTGTTTGAGGAAGTCTGTCCATCGCATGGCTCTGTAAAAATTGGTGTTTGCAGTTTAAGTGTGGCCGCTCCCAAGTTGCTGATCTGCCAAGATCAGGACGATCGTCCTCAGAGTGCAATGATGCAAATGTCGCAAAATGAACAAAATCATAGACCAGGATAGGAAAATGACAACTGCAGAGCTATCTGGTTCAGCAAAACTGAGTAAGAGTACAGTTTTTAGAATTTTACACAACAGACTGAACATGAGAAAAGTGTGTGCCCGCTGGGTCCCACGCCTGCTGACATGTGAACAGAAACAAACACGGGTTGATTGCTGCGGCCAGTTGTTCAACATGTGGCGGTCGTAAAACATGTTGACAACCATGGATTCACCATTATGACCCAGAATCGAAAATGGCCAGCATGCAGTTAAAAACCTCGGGCTCGCCAATACATGTCAAGCCAAGAGCACAAAAGTCTGCAAGAAAAGTGATGCTCACTGTTTCTTTGTTGTTTTTTTTTTGTTGGGGGGGGGGGGGGGGAACAACGTCAAAGGTGTCATATTGAAAGATTACATACTTCATGGCAACACGGTTAATGGGCAGTACAATGCAGATCTCCTTACGTAACGTAATTTAGCGTACGCAAATTCTGCCTTTGCTTCAAGACAACGCACCCTCCCATAAAGCACGGCTTATGTTGCAAACTGCCAACGATTTGAATATTGAAATTCTTCCACATCCATCATATTTTCCAGATTTGGCTCCATCAGACCTTTGTTTTTTCCCAAATCTTAACAAAACAGCTGAAAGGAAATCGTTTTGACAGTGACGAAGATGTCATACTGGCTTGTGATAACTGGTTTAGTTCGAAAAATAGGTTGTTTTATTCTGAAGGTCTTTTCAAGGTCACGCAAAGATGGTAGAAATGCATAAATTCGGGTGGTGGCTACATTGAGAAGGAATAAGCACTGTGCCAAATTTCAATTTTCTCCGCCTACTCCTTCATGGTCAGGCTAAAGACTTATGAGAAGCCCCTTGTACTGTCAAGACAACACTATCATATCTATTGGGAACATATTTTTGTTGGAACTTTTCATGATGGTCAGTGAATCTGATTTCAACAGATATTTATGCCACGCCTGCTTTCTGCAGCGTTTGCTTGCTTTGCCCTTATCTGCAAGGCAACAAGTGTGTGTCTGGTCCTTGCTGTTAGACTTGTTAAAACATTAGAAGATCCTGTAGATCAGTGGTTCTCAACCTTTTTTGGCCCGTGCACCACATCACCATATTTTCAGAACGTTATTCCCCCCCCCCCCTCTTTCGTATTTCCTCCCTATAAATCCTCCCCCTACACAGTATACATAAAAATAGAAGCTAAATTAAATAACCCATACTAGAACAAGTCTAGACGTCTACATAAAACATGATGTGCTGTTCTACTTACGTTATAAAATGAATTTCAGAAGGGCGAGAAGTACAGACCTGTCAAGTATGGAGGGAAAAACAATATCAAGTAATCGGTTCTTGTATTAACGCGACCTTGAAATAATCTTAATCCGGAAACCCTAAAATCCCTTGGGGAGGGGGGCGGGGGAATTCCCCACCGGTTTAGAAACACTGCTGTAGATGCTCTACAATCAGCATGGTTCCTGCAATCATCAGGTATACAAATAATACTCCACAGGTACATCATCAATCGTCAGGTATGCAGATGCTACTCTACAATCAGTTTAGTTCTTGCAGTCATCAGGTACACGCATGATACGATACAATAAGTGTACTTCTTCCAGTCATCAGGTACACACATGATACGATACAATAAGTGTAGTTCCTGCAGTCATAAGGTACACCCATGATACTCTACAATCAGTGCAGTTATTGCAGTCATCAAGTACACACATGATACTCTACAATCAGTGTAGTTCTTGCAGTCAAAAGGTACACACATGCTAATCTACAATCAGCATAGTTCTTGCAGTTATCAGGTACACACATGCTACGATACAATAAGTGTAGTTCTTGGAGTCAAAAGGTACACACATGCTACTCTAAATCAGCGTACTTTTTGCAGTCATCAGGTACACACATGATACGATACAATAAGTGTAGTTCTTGCAGTCATCAGGTACACATATGATACTCTACAATCAGTGTCGTTCTTGCACTCATCAGGTACACACATGCTACTCTACAATCAGCGTAGTTCTTGTAATCATCAGGTACAGAGATGCAACTCTACCACACCAAAGAGAGAGCTGGCATCTTAGTTCAGGGAGTTTTATTTATTTCATTGTGCCTTCTAGTATGCTCTTTGGATAAGGGAGAAAAAGGAAATTGCTTACCAAGAAAAACAATCGTTAAGTTTCCATGCACAGATCCTTCAGTGTAGACATACATCGAGTAAAAAGAGTGCTACAGAACAGGACACCTATAAAATGCAATGACCAGGAACCTGCACAACTAACTCAAGGACATAATACTTGATGATGATGGTCTGGGAGTTGATTCTATCCTATACACATCTTGAAAGTGTGCCTGTACACATCTTGAAAGTGTGATTTTGATACTCTGTGGGCTACCTTTTATCTGTGTATAAAATTTTGGCTTTTGCCATTATGTGTTAACGGAGAACTAGGCATGGATTGTATTGGTGCTGTTTATGCAGGTTTATTGATACTTATCATTCATTATTTGTATTGTTTATGATTAGATCTCCAGATCTTTTTACCCTATACAGTCAAAATATTTTCAGAAATGTAGAAGATATAAATGGAATCAGCATTGGAGGACGAATCATCAATAACATTAGATATGCAGATGATACAGTATTGATTGCAGACAATGCACAGGATCTGCAACAATTAGTAGTCGCGGTTGTTGTACACAGTGAGCAGCTGGGGTTGAAATTAAATTGTAAGAAGACACAGGTTATGGTCGTCACTAGGAAGAATGAAGTACCACAATGTAATATATAAGTAAATGGGAATATTCTTCAACAAGTGAATCGGTACAATGATCTCGGAACAGTCATAACATCTGATGGGAGATGCCTTAAGGGGATTAGAACAAGAATCGCCATGGCGAAAGCAGCCTTTAGCAAGATGAAAATAATTCTGACCAATAAAAAGAAGTCAATTGAAAAGGGGAAAAGAGTGTTGAGGGGGTACATAGAGCCTGTTCTTTTGTATGGATGTGAAACTTGGACAATGTGCAGACAAGTTGAAAAACATCTGATGGCTACAGAAATTTGGTTTCTGAGGAAAATGCAAAGAGTTTCGTGTGTGCTGGACAAGTTTGGGTGACAGTTGGCCAAAGTTTTTACGTTTGGTTAACAAATTTTCCTACTTTTTCATATGTTTGACTGCGAATTTTTATAAGTTTGGTTTGAAATTCGGCTAACCTTTTCACATTTGGTTAACAAATTTTCTTACTTGACCAAGATTTTTGCCATTTGGTTAACAAGTTTTCCTACGTTTCATTAATTTGATTGAAATGTGGCCAAATATTTTTTTCCCTTTTGGGTAATAGATTTTCATACGTGTGCAAAGTTTCCTACTTTTCATAATTTTGATTGAGCTATTTCAGACTATGGTCGACAGTTTTTTTCTACTTTGGTTAACTCGTTTCCTTAGTTTTGTTGAAATATTTCTTGAATTTGTCACCAATATGTATCATTCTCTCATCATATGCCAACTATGTACACCGTAAACACTAGCATAAATTCAGCAACCAAGACGTAATTATAATATATGCCTGTTTTATTTTACAGTATTTCAGTACATTTTACAGTATTTCAGTACATTTTTCAAGAATAAAAAAATGTATAATGTCATTATACGAAATGGATGATGTGATATGAGGTGGTATACATAGTATCATCACACCGTTTTATTTTCACATATTAAGCTATACACATTGTCTGTTGTTTCTGGATTTCGACACGCTAATGTCTGAGTAGGCTGGTTTTTTCGGTTGGTAGCCTGGTATGTACATGTCACTTAGCATGTAATCATAAAACTGGTCTCCTGCTTAGTGGGTTGATATCTGAGTCTTGTAGATACCCGAGGCATCAATCATCTGAGTGTCGGACACATCCTGTCTTCGGACAGTCTGGAGTTTTCGATGTACCACCCCGTATTTCACCATTATTCTAGGTCTATTCTAGGTCTGATCTCTTCCGAACTCTAAAATGTAACGTCAGCACTGAAGTCCCGGTAGTGAATGCGACCTTTGTGCCCGTCTCAGTGGTTAGAAGTATTTCCACCATGTCAAAGGAGTAACGATTCAGCGGTATGTAGTGATGTTTGTCGTAGGCGCGAAACACTGAGGTTGATCGCTGCTTCATGATAGGAACCGCCCTTAGTAGTGGGACCATGACGTCTCCAACTGGTCTTGTCGCAATGAGATCGCAGTATACGTAGACATTTCGCAGGTCGTTATACAGGTAAATCGACCCTTCACCTTCAATTGTATCTAGTATCTCTTGTAACTTCTCACTAAGTGTAATAGTGGCCCCGGGTTCGAGTATTTTCACGATGACTTTCTTTGATGCATTGTCGAAATGGAATAGAACACAGAGTTGATCGTCGACCTTCCGATCTTTCATTAGGCCAGGGGTGGGCAAACTATGGCCCGCGGGCCGCATGCGGCCCACCAAGTGATTTTATGCGGCCCGCGAGGGCATTTAGAAATTAAAAATTTTAATTCGATTTTAAGTTATTTTTTTTGAATTTTACAGAATTTCATGTACCGTTATGAGTGTCAATAACAAACGTAAGATTGAAGATGAATGCCGTATTTTTAATGGTGAATGGACAACTAAGTACTCTTTTATAAAAGTTGGTAGCAAATCAGTTTGCTTGTTGTGTCGTGAGTCAGTGGCTGTCTTCAGGGAGTACAATTTAAAAAGACATTATCAAACAAAACATTCTAATTTCGGATACAATTTAACGACCGAAGAGAAGGAAAGGAAATGCCTTGAGTTTGTGAAAAATTTGAAGAAACAGCAAACTGTTTTCATAAACAGTCTTCAATTCTTCTGCGTTCATCCGGAGTTGTTTCTTTTTTTTTTCGGACGTGATTGCGTTGTGCCTGTTTACAGCAGAGCTGCGTTCTTGCGCCGTTAGGCCGACACATCCGACTTCTGCGGGCATTTGTTGACCGGGTTAACCTTCCCGGGGGTCTTCAATTCAAGATGCTGCAACTGAAGCTAGTCTTGTGTTGTCACACAGTATTGTAAAACAGAACAAGCCATTTTCTGATGGCGATTTCATCAAGGAATGTTTGCTAGATGCAGCAAACATTATGTGTCCAGAACACACAAAACAAAACAAACAAAAAAAAACAAACAAACAGATTTGACAACATTACTGTATCAATGAGAACTGTGGTCAGACGTGTTGACAAGATCAGTGACAATTTGATGCATAAACTTCAAGATGCAAGTAAACAATTTTTGTGGTACTCTCTTGGCATTGGATGAGAGTACCGATGTATATGATACTGCCCAATTATTGATATTTATACGTGGAATAAACACTTCTTTCAAACTCACTGTAGAGTTACTGAGTGCTGAGTCACTCAAAGACACAACCCAGGTCTTGATATATTCAATGCTGTTACTAACTGTATTGAAAGAACTGGGTTGGTTTGGAACAAGATGGCAAGTGTTACAACTGATGGAGCTCGTGCTTTGACTGGAAAAAATGTAGGTCTGGTAAAGTTGATAAGTGATAAGATTAAAGCAGAATATCCAGACCGCACATTATTACCACTTCACTGTGTGATTCATCAAGGAAGTCTGTGTAAAACTGTTTTGAATATCAAGCATGTTATTGACCCAGTTGTCAGTGTCATAAACCTCATCAGATCAAGAGGACTTAATTACAGACAGTTCAAGTCATTACTTGACGATTTGGAAACTGAACATTCCGATGTCCTGAACCACACCAATGTTCGATGGCTGAGTCTGGGCATGGTGTTGAGGCGGGTGTGGGAACTCAGAGAAGAAATAGTGATGTTCCTAGAGATGAAGGGCATTGCATGTGACTTTAATACTAACACTGTCAATAAATAATGGCAGTTAGACTTTATGTTTGCCATTGAAATTATGGAAAAATTAAATGAACAGAATGTCAAACTTCAGGGCAATGGTGTGTTTGCACATGAATTGTATGTATATGCAAAATCATTTCAGGCAAAACTCTCACTGTTCTCCAGACAAGCAATTGAAAAAAGATTTTGTCACTTCCCTTTGCTGAAACAAGAAATCATTTCTGGTGAAATGACTGAAAAATACAAAGCCCAATTAGATTAGAATTCGGATGGAGATTCCAAGATTTCAAGAAATTAGAGCCATAGTTCAATATTCTCAGTTCACCTTTTAGTGCAGAAGCTGATACAGCCACAGAGGACATACAGTTGGAGCTGCTTGACTTACAAGCAGATCATGACCTGAAAGAGAAATTCAAGACAGGTGGTTTGCTGGATTTCTATGGATCTTTATCACAAGAATCATTTCCCAACTTTTGCAGCTAAACTTTTATCATTATTTGGATCAACATACATTTGAGAACAAGCATTCTCTTGCTTGAAGATCAACAAATCTAAGAATAGGTCTTTATTTTCGGACAACTTGCATGCTGTCATGCGAATTTCAACAAGTAGGAAGAGAGAGAGAGAGAGAGAGAGAGAGAGAGAGAGAGAGAGAGAGAGAGAGAGAGAGAGAGAGAGAGAGAGAGAGAGAGAGAGAGAGAGAGAGAGAGAGAGAGAAATTTACAGCAAAATAGACAAACATATTTGCGCTGAATTCTTGTATGCATGACCACTGCATATTTTCCACTCGCCTAGCCGTCAACGGTAATTAACTTCAGGTTCTTATCTAGTGGTTATCAGTACCCCGCTGGCCGTGCTATTGTCATATCGCTCGCTCGTGGTCGGTGAAGCGTTATGGTTGATTGGTATCGGAAAATCTCGCGGTTGCTGGTCGTTGTATTTCTCGCGGAGGTGATGGGTTATTGTGTGATCTTTACCTGGCGGCGCAGGTAAAGTTGGCAGTTCTATTCTATAAGGGAGGTTATTTGTGTTGTTTATTTACATAATTTAATGTATATCTAGGGAACTTATGGCTTATTTTAAACGGGGATTAGAGTTTTATATTGAAATTAATATGAGCCAATATTCATACAAGAATTTAGAGGGTTTAATTAAGTTTTGGGATTAATTTTTAGTGTTATTCTATGGTCGATTAGTATATTTTCTAAACCAGATTTTCATCATGCGCGTAATGTTAAAACATGGGTACTATGGAAACATGCCGAATTAGCATACTGAGCCGTGCAAAATGTTATTCATGCGGTCATAACTTGACGTACTCGGGTTAGTCGAGAGATGGACTAAATCATTTTCTGTCATATTGATTTCGGTCTCCTCAGCGAAGGGTCGATATGATTGGAGGTCGCGAACACCGCACCGCACCACACACACACCCACTGGGACTCGAACCTGGCAACTATTTGGTCTATTTATATAAGTATTCCACATGACAGGGGCTTGTCTCGTTGTCTGCCCCACCACCGCCGCTGCCGCCTCCACCACCACCGCCGCCGCCACCGCCGCCCCGCCCCTAGACCGGAAGTCAGTCGGAAGTAGTCATCACATCAAGACAACCGGAAGTGACATCAGAAGTACCAAGAAATTTCCCGCCAATTTTTTGAAAATGTGGTCCGCTTTTGTGACGTTTCACTTGCGGTGATAGACTTTTTATATAGTAAAAAATTATGGTGCTGCACCATAAATAATACTTAAATTGCACATTGTATACTACTCAGCTTTTGCTTGCCCTATTCTGCCCTTAATCTCTGTTGACATCTTCCATCTGATGTTATAAATGCTCCTAGGTATTTAAAATTATCCACTTGGTTAAGAATTTTTCCTTCTATTTCTATGTCACATTCTGGTGTCACCATTTTCTTTGATATCACCATTGTTACTGTTTTCTTGATATTCAAGGAGAGTCCGTTCTTTGCACTCTCTATTATCACAATGTCTTACAATTGTTGAAGCTCTTTTGCATTATCCGCCACCAATACTGTGTCATCTGCATAGCGTATATTATTTATATTATAACCTCCGATTAGTATTCCTGGCGTCTCTTGGAACTCTCTCATTATTACTTAGCTATATGGGGAGAAGAGATCCGGTGACAAGACAC
>JACEFZ010027723.1:215000-238780 GCA_014155875.1 Cepaea nemoralis
GGCAGTGGTCGAGTGTGTAACGGGGATCGGTGGATTCATTGGCGAGCCATTATATCATATTCTATCAGAAAGAAGAGGTTCCTTATTCACTGTGTACCAACAACAGACAGCTGGGAAAAAGAACAATTACATTAACGCTCGATCTTCTCATAAACCCGTAGACAGGTGCGTCGACAAGTCAGCATCTTTGTCTTTTTACTCGACAGAGTAACATTTCGCACACGGTACAAAAGTTGTATAAAACATGAATCAACTCTGTTGTTAACCCTATACAGTCAAACTAATCACACTCGTGAGTACAAGTCGTCAAACCAACGGTCATCACCTGCAAAACCATTTGAGTTCTACAACAGATTTTGAAACAATATCGGCTTGGTAAGTTGACTTTACTATTACTCGATTGGGTAATTGCTATTCCACTCTATCTATACTATAATTCAGCAGTATGTATATGACGAGAAACGGTGAAATATACCAGACAATATATGGTATAACCTATTGTTTGTGGATTGTGCTTTTAGATAAGGGTGGGGCGGCTCAGGTGTTGAGATTAAATAATTTTCAGTGTAATTGAGCTAGATACTGACAGTCAAAACAACCAATTAAGTGTAATTGAGGCAGAAGGTAATCTGGCTAAAGGAAGCATCAACATACGGAAGTCCCCCAGTGGAACAACGCAGAGAAAATAAATAGTTGCAACTATTAGCAGGTGGCGCTATTGTGTTCTGTTGATAATTTTATATTGGTTAGAGCTACATAGGGTATTCTAACATGTGTAGTATTGTACCGTGTGGTGGGTTGGTGGGCACCGTAAAGTAATGCGGGCGCCTGTGCCATACCACGTATGCCGTTATTGGGACATTGTTGTGAGCCTTGAGTGCTAGTGATATGATAGGACTGGGTGGCTGCTGCGTTTCTTCCTGGCTACTGAGTCGGGCTTGTGTCAATGATAGCGCTAGTGGTATTGGTGTTTATAACAACACCATGTGTAGGACTTTGATCTTTTATGGTGTTTACAACCTTTATTTCCACTTATTATATCATTAATATTTATCCACTCTATTAGTTTCTCTCCGCTTTCATGTCTTCAACCTAAACCATATTGTCCCACTATAGCCTCCGTGTTCCCCTCTCCTACTTGTGGCTTAAACGACTCAGTATTATTGTTATTTCGGGTGGTCCGATTTGAACTAGCACCCGTTCTACTTCAACGTAACAGCATTGTCTTTCTTCATTACTACTACTTGTTGTTGTTGCATAGACTTTATAATATTGATATCTATCTGAAATATACAACCAACAGGCCACACCGCCCCACGCTACACCCCATATGAGTCACGTCAGCTCTCTCTCTCTCTCTCTCCAGCTCTCTCCTCTCTCTCTCCTCTCTCCTCGTCGATATCTTTCTCTTTCTGTCTTATCGTATGTATTTATATACACAGCTATATATATATATATATATATATATATATATATATATATATATATATATATATATATATATATATATATATATATGTGTGTGTGTGTGTGTGTGTGTGTGTGTGTGTGTGTGTTTTATCACAGACACTGCGAAGCAGACAAGAGATTACCTGTCAGCTGTTGACTGTACTAAACAGGGAGCCAGTTCAGTGCCAAGTGTGCGCAGAACACCAACAGAATAAATTGGCCCACACCTGTTTATTGGACGAGCCTGACAGGCTCACAAGCAACGGTCATTTAAGCAGAGCTATAGATGCCCTGCTTAGTCGAGATAAGGTGATTGCAATCACTCACACCATTCTGAAAAAAAAACGGGTCACCCGTCTCAATACACGCCGGCTCAATCACCGCTACAATACGCGCACCCAGCCATCACCAGTGCCGCTATTCTCGACGGCAGCCGACTTCTTTTCGCCGAGGTCACCACAAAACGAACCATGATCGGATGAAACACTAACACTGGAACCAGCCGCCTCAATGTCATTATTCTCGACGACAGCCGACTTCTTTTCGCCAATATCACCACAGGGGCCATACTCGGCTGATACCTTTATACTGGAACCAACATCGACACGCTCTACGACGCCCCAGGATTTCGTTGTGGATCTGACCACAACCCCACCTGTAATTATCATAGACTAAGTATCCTTTGATGTATTCTGTAGAAGCTTGTGTTGTAACTGGTTTAACACACACAGTCACACACAGACACACACAGACACACACATACATATATATATATATATGTTCATGGCTCTCCACAGATCTCGGTCTTTGGTGTTCTGGATCAACTCTGTTGATGATATTCCTCCATGCCACCGTCTCAATCCATCCAGCATCATTTCTCTTGATCTGCCTCTGCCTCTCTTCCCCTCGATCTTTCCAGTTGTCACGATGTTCTCCAATGGCCTCTCTTCTCATCAAATGACCAAAGAAAGCTGTTTGTCTCTTTCTATTGTTGTATATAGTGTTCTAGTTTCATTAGCCTCTTTCAGGTAATCGTTGTTAGTTACTCTGGCAGTCCAAGGAATTTGCAACATTCGTCTTAAGAACCACATCTCTGTTGCTTCTAAGTTCTTCCTAATTTGTTCATTTACATTCCAAGATTCGCTGCCATACAGCAAAACTGGTTCTATACAGCACTTGGAATCAACGACTGGCAAGAGAAGATCAACCAGAGAGACGAATGGAGACGGATTGTATCTGCAGCAAAGAACCTCAATAGCTCAGAACGCTGAAGAAGAAGAAGAAGAAGAAGAAGAAGAAGAAGAAGAAGAATATATATATATATATATATATATATATATATATATATATATATATATATATATATATATATATATATATATATATATATATATATATATATAACTCTATAACAAATCAATATCAACTAAATCTAAGGTATGCAGATTCAAAATGGCATATAAGGTTATTCTTACATACGTAATATGAATGCAAAAAGGAAGTCTTGTCTACAACAAACTGGGAAACATAGTTTCCATATACTACAGCCCAACTACAAGTCTGCCGAGTGCATGTCCAAAGTATAACAAAAATGATGCATATGACAATTCAACTATATCAAACATCGGATATACATACATTATATTACTTCAAAATGGACATATAATGATACTCAACATAATAGCATAATGCATTATTAATTAGTATTAATATTGTATAGCTACAAAATGAGATATACAACAAGTCTAATTGAAGTGACCACACAGAACAGCCATATTGCTGATCTGCCCGGTTTAGTCACAAATTAGCCACTGCTGTGGTAAGAATTAAAAGGAATATAGTCAGTCGACTATATTCTGTACAAAAAATGCACACACCAAAAAGAGACTAGTCTAGTTTAGAAAGAAATGGCAAGCATCTGCTAAGACACATAAAAGTATACACTGAACTGAGAAATAATAGTGCACACTCGAGTAACCTGAGACAAGGATAATTCTTACAATAACCTAGGTCAGATATAGACTGAAAATCAGTACATACATCTAAAAGACTGCAATATTTACTGAGAACTAACATTACTAGGGATACAAACGTATACAAGTAGAGTTAATACTTATTACCTGTTCCAATGTCTGACTTATTCTAAAGGGAACAGGTCTAGCATGTGTTTTTATACCTAGAATAGAAGTAGACACTTATCTCCCAGGAATTCCAGTCATTAAATTCTTCCTTATCTCCCCCTGGCGTTAATTGCAATTCTCACTGCAAAACTGGCCATCACACCCTCTGGCATTCCTGATTCGGTTTAATAGCCAACATTTACTCTGTGTGGCCAAGCCTGACACTTCACAGTTAATTGCCTCTGTCAGACACCCAACACCTAATTTCTGGATACAGTCCTGAATGGTTTATTATCCTTCTAACACCACCTTTCTACCTTTCTACAGGTAATTACTAGCCTCTAGTCAAGTTTAGGATCAGTTTTACAAGGTCTTCTTCTTCTTCTTCGTTCATCCAGAGTGTTTTTCCCGTATGTGATTGCGTTGTGCCTGTTTACAGCAAAGCTGCGTTCTTGTGCCGTTAGGCCTACACATCCGACTTCTGCGGACATTTGTTGACCGGGTTAACCATCCCGGTGATTTACAAGGTCTGTTTCACACTCTGCTGAGTCTGCCCACCAGTGAGGGGGGGGGGTAACTACCAGTTTGACACGTATCACATTGAAGCTGGACTTGGCTGAGTAGCCTGACGGCCCCATTTCACGCCTACTCTGCAGGTGTGGTTTAATTATCAGTTCTGGGTCAGTTTCATAGCCACCAGAACACTGTCCATGTGCACTAGCTCGTATTTTTATGTCTTCTACCATGCGTGTACTACCTTGACCCAGCATCATTTTCATTACCTTCTTCTGTAATTCCTCTACATGGATCATCAGAAGTGAACCAAAATTGTTATGGGATGTAAAGGCTGCATTTCACGACAATGACAAACTAACACAAAAAATATGGACTCATCGGGACGAATACTGCACTGGTTGTGAGGAGGAACAGGCCAACCAGTTGGGTCACTCCTGTCTGTTCTCAGATTTTGAGGACTTAACCGATGCCCATTTGGCGAGGGTTATGAAACATCATCTGACCACCAACGAACTCATCGCATTATTGTTCAATAAACTACGTCGAATGGTACTCCAGTACAATCACCAGTGCAATAATCCGACACCACATGCTACATCACCCATAAACCAAACCACCCCATACCCCCCTGATATGGGACCTCAATCTCAAACGTTGGACCTATCCAGCCGTCATCGCCTCATCCCTTAGAGTTAGTCGACCCTCTATACGTCCAATAAATGTCTCTGTGTAATGTGAATTTTATTTGCCAAATTAAATATCGCCCCAAAATTAACCACCTTCTTACTGGCTCAAAGTAAAATTGACTAGTGAGTAGACGCTGTGACATGTTTGTTAGTTCCCGCAATTCGATTGCAAATAAAGATCAGTTTTATTCGCAATTCTATTGCGAATAAAGTCTCCCTTCAGGCAATCGTTGGTAGTTACTCTGACAGTCCAAGGAATTCGCAAAATTCGTCTCAGGAAACACATCTCTGTTGCTTTTAATTTCTTCTTAATTTGTCCATTTACATTCGAAGATTACTGCCATACAGCAAAACTGGTTCTATAGAACATTTCAGCACTCTCTTTCTAACATTCAGTGATAGTGACTTATTGCATAAGATACTCTTTATTTTCTGAAATGCAGCTTTTGCCTGCCCTATTCTGTTCTTAATCTCTGTTGACATCTTCCATCTGATGTTATAAATGCCCCTAGATATTTAAAATTATCCACTTGGTTAAGAATTTTTCCTTCTATTTCAATGTCACATTCTGGTGTCACCATTTTCTTTGATATCACCATTGTTACTGTTTTCTTGATATTCAAGGAGAGATCGTTCTTTGCACTCTCTGTTATCACAATGTCTTACAATTGTTGAAGCTCTTTTGCATTATCTGCCACCAATACTGTGTCATCTGCATAGCGTATATTATTTATATTATAACCTCCGATTAGTATTCCTGGCGTCTCTTAGATCTCTCTCATTATTACTTCGCTGTATGGGGAGAAGAGATCCGGTGACAAGACACACCCCTGTCGTACTCCTAGCTTTATCTGTTCGTAACTTCCCTCTTTATTTCTCATTTTAATTGCTGCTACTTGGTTCCAGTAAATATTCTTTATTATTCTTGCATCTTTCCCATCAATGTCGATATCTTCCAACATATAATAATACCTCATACAATTCAACTGCGCATGCATTTCCCTAGTTACTTAGAGCATATTTAAAAGATCATAATAACATGATAGTAATTATTAGTAATGCCTTGATTAATCATCCCCCCCCCCCCCCGCATATCCTTTACAGGAAATAGCAGTCAATACCAGCATTTTTCAGATGCTGTTGATGTCTTGGCAAGTTTTACTTCAATAGTGTGCCATTGTTTTCTGAACGACCGTCTCACATACCCTCCGTAAGTAACCAACGCGATGTGATCCACTGCCGAATCTCGCGCAGCTGTTTCGTTCGAGAGTATATGGGATTACGAACAACGTCCTTAACGCATTCGCCAGGGAGACCGACTGATTGATCACTGCACTTAATAAGTATGTTCAAGCATTCCGCGGCATTACAAGATATATAAAGAAAAACACTTAAATAATCAATGAGAAGGGGACATAAACATCTAATATTGTTACAAGGGAAATTACTTTTATTTGAAAAAAGATAAATATTACACTAGAGTTAATAATAAGAACAAAATTAAACGTCTCGAATATTTATTTAGAAATAAAATAATTAATACAGAAGTAAATATTATTAATGTAAAGTATAATAAAGTTAGATTTCTTATAGAAAATCTTTTTAATTTTTAAATACTTACATTTTATAATCATCTTTTTCGTTATGTATTTATTTTATAAACATAATTTGTACACTTTCAATGTATTTGGTGATTTGGTTTGAAACTTATAATGTTTTACTGGCCTTTTAGAGGGCCACAAAAAGGAATCCGCCACTCCCATCAGTTTTACACTACATAACATACATTTCAAACACACACTCTCACAGATTGTTCTATACTCCTAATGTGTACCACTGAACTCAATCATTGGGGAACAAAGGGCCAAATAACGGAATATGTGTCCCTTCATTGTTACTGAGTCTATTGGCCCAACCTTGACACGATGGGAGGGTGCCCTTTGTGAGTCAATGGTTTTGTCGACAGAGGGTTGACCTTCGCCAGAAGGCGGCTCAGGTAAAATCTCTGTAGTGGATGGAAATTTTGCCATCTTGTGTAGCGAACTAAACAAATTCCAATCTATGCGCCCCCTTTTCTCTCTCTCCCTTCTCTCCCCCTCCCTCCCCGACTCTCTCTTTCCCTCTCCCTCTGTGTTGACGGCTTTCCCGGTCTCAGCCCAGCCAGCGCAAAAAGAACACGCCGCAAAACATCTTCCCCAGGGTGCTTTAAATCACAGATCCAACCCTCCTCCTCCCAAACAACTTTAAAGAGAGATATATAGCTCCTCTGGCCTAGGCACACAAAGGCTCTGTGAAAACAACTTTAAAGAGAAATATATAGCTCCCCTGGCCTAGGTACACAAAGGCTTTGTGAAAGCTGGCTGCGTGTCCGCTGTAAGACCCGGCAACCGGCCCTAGTGGCTGGTGGTCACTAGGCAATTTTGCGTTCAGCGGTTTCCCCTTTGCCTAAATTCAACATGATTCCCCAGCAGGAATATAAACATTGTTGTATGATACAAAAGGCTAACATGTAGGGTATTTATATATGGGTAGGCATGTATGGGTGAATTCCTGTAGGTATTTATGTAAATATAATTATGGCTTTGTGTTGATATACAGGTATTTATATGAATATATGATATGCCTTCATCGACCTCACAAAGGCATTTGATTTGGTCAGTCGTGAGGGTCTGTTCAAGGCACTGAAGAAGATTGGCTGCCCACCAACTCTTCTGTCCATTGTGGAATCGTTCCACACAGGCATGAAGGGTATAATCAAGTTTGATGGTGCAACTTCTGAAGAATTTGAAATCAAGAGTGGAGTTAAGCAAGGTTGTGTACTAGCTCCCACCCTCTTTGGAATATACTTTTCACTTCTACTGAAATATGCATTTCATGATCAGGATGGTGGTATATACATTCACTCACGCTCAGATGGCGGCCTCTACAATGCTCAGAGATTGAAGGCTAAGACCAAAATTAGGAGGGTACTGATCAGAGAGTTGCTTTTTGCAGATGATGCTGCAGTTACGACCCACTCTGAGGAAGAATTGCAATGTCTACTATCTGCATTCTCCAATGCTTGTTCTGAATTTGGTTTAACAATTAGCAAAAAGAAGACACAGATTATGTCACAAGGTGCACATGGGGTACCATCAATCTTTATTGACGACGCCGAACTAGAGATAGTAGACCATTTTACATATCTAGGATCAGTGGTAAATAGCAAATTATCCCTAGATCAGGAAATCAACATCCGGATTGGTAAGGCAGCAACAACAATGAACAGGTTAAGAAAAAGAGTCTGGGAGAACAGGAAGCTTACTGCCAAAACAAAAGTCCTTGTCTATCAAGCCTGTGTCCTTAGTACTCTTCTCTATGGCAGTGAAACCTGGACAACTTACTCACACCAAGAGAACAACAACTTAAACAGCTTTCATATGCGGTGTCTGCGAAGAATTCTTGGTATTAAGTGGCAAGACAAAATCACAAATACTGAAGTATTGGAAAGATCAGGTTGTGTGACAGTTTATTCCATGCTCAGTCTTCGTAGACTTAGATGGATAGGACATCTTAGGAGGATGGATGATGGTAGAATACCAAAGGATATCTTTTTTGGTGAATTACAGATGGGTAAGAGATCTCAGGGTCGGCCTCTACTACGATACAAAGATGTGTGTAAGCGGGACATGATTGATACAGGCATTGATAATGCACATTGGGAGCAAGTCGCCGCTGAACGTGTTGCATGGAGGGCAAATATCAGAAATGGAATAAAGTCAAAGGAGAAAATTATTGCAGAAAAGTCACACACCAAGCGTGTGAGACGTAAGATGGTGCATGATGGTGGAAATGACCACGTGTTCACATGCACCCACTGTGAACGGACATTTACAGCGCAAATTGGCCTTATCAGTCACACTCGCTACCGCCATAGTTAAAAGTTATTATGCCTTTTTAAAGCACAAACTATCGTCTATCAAGACGGCAAGGTGCCAATGTAATATGATATGCATATCCATGTACTATTATCTACAGAAACCAAGAGATAGATCAAGACAGAATGTATGTGTGTGTGCGAGAGAGAGAGAGAGAGAGAGAGAGAGAGAGAGAGAGAGAGAGAGAGAGAGAGAGAGAGAGAGAGAGAGAGGTGTAACATGCATTCCACTTGTGGAGATGGAAATGAAATGAGGAATGTGTGTTTTACATGCACTATGCCATAAATGTCATATTATCATAACTGTATATGCATGTATTTGGTTTATTAACGCAATGTGACACATAACACTAACAAACGGCAACGCTCTGTAACATACACAAACAAAGAAACACACCTTGTACACCTTGTAAATATACATTGTATTGTATGAAATAAACGTTGGAAAAAGAAAAAAAAAACAGATATGTACAAGGCAATATTTTTAAACACAATACCAAAAACCACAGAAAATAATCACATAAGATTGTTGACTGCACTAGCAGAGTACAGGTATGTGGTATGAACCTGTAGAAATGCAGCAACATACAGGTTCAGAACATACAACACACATATAATACAGCACATGGTCCAAAACAAAATCACACAAATATTCAAAACCACTTAGACAAAAGGGAATATACACGTTTCAAATTTGTCTGTGGGATTTGAATAAGGTATACAAACATAGAGATACATCTAAATCTGTATTGGTTTGTGCATGCATAGATATGTCTGTACATATACGTATAAGTGGGTATGCGTGCGCGCGCGTGCGTGCGTGCGTGTGTGTGTGTGTGTGTGTGTGTGTGTGTGTGTGTGTGTGTGTGTGGAAATATACACATAAATGTATTTGTAAATTTGGTTTGTATATAACTCTGTCGGTAGTGTCTGTGTTGATGTATGTTTGACCCCTAGTCAGGCAATGATAAACGTATAGTTTTCATAAATACGTGCGGGAAAACATTTAGAATTTAATGGTGGATAGCAACAAAGATGGCAGCGTCAACTTTAACTTTGATTCAGACAAGTGATTATGTGTTCATGCTGCTGTTTTCATGTAGTATTATTATCATGTAATATTATTTGAAAGAAAAAAAAAGTTAGAATTTTATTTCTGTATCATCATCATCATCATCATCATCATCATCATCATCATCATCATCATCATCATCATCATCATCATCATCATCATCATCATCATCATCATCATCATCATCATCATCATCATCATCATCATCATCATCATCATCATCATCATCATCATCATCATCATCATCATCATCATCATCATCATCATCATCATCATCATCATCATCATCATCATCATCATCATCATCATCATCATCATCATCATCATCATCATCATCATCATCATCATCATCATCATCATCATCATCATCATCATCATCATCATCATCATCATCATCATCATCATCATCATCATCATCATCATCATCATCATCATCATCATCATCATCATCATCATCATCATCATCATCATCATCATCATCATCATCATCATCATCATCATCATCATCATCATCATCATCATCATCATCATCATCATCATCATCATCATCATCATCATCATCATCATCATCATCATCATCATCATCATCATCATCATCATCATCATCATCATCATCATCATCATCATCATCATCATCATCATCATCATCATCATCATCATCATCATCATCATCATCATCATCATCATCATCATCATCATCATCATCATCATCATCATCATCATCATCATCATCATCATCATCATCATCATCATCATCATCATCATCATCATCATCATCATCATCATCATCATCATCATCATCATCATCATCATCATCATCATCATCATCATCATCATCATCATCATCATCATCATCATCATCATCATCATCATCATCATCATCATCATCATCATCATCATCATCATCATCATCATCATCATCATCATCATCATCATCATCATCATCATCATCATCATCATCATCATCATCATCATCATCATCATCATCATCATCATCATCATCATCATCATCATCATCATCATCATCATCATCATCATCATCATCATCATCATCATCATCATCATCATCATCATCATCATCATCATCATCATCATCATCATCATCATCATCATCATCATCATCATCATCATCATCATCATCATCATCATCATCATCATCATCATCATCATCATCATCATCATCATCATCATCATCATCATCATCATCATCATCATCATCATCATCATCATCATCATCATCATCATCATCATCATCATCATCATCATCATCATCATCATCATCATCATCATCATCATCATCATCATCATCATCATCATCATCATCATCATCATCATCATCATCATCATCATCATCATCATCATCATCATCATCATCATCATCATCATCATCATCATCATCATCATCATCATCATCATCATCATCATCATCATCATCATCATCATCATCATCATCATCATCATCATCATCATCATCATCATCATCATCATCATCATCATCATCATCATCATCATCATCATCATCATCATCATCATCATCATCATCATCATCATCATCATCATCATCATCATCATCATCATCATCATCATCATCATCATCATCATCATCATCATCATCATCATCATCATCATCATCATCATCATCATCATCATCATCATCATCATCATCATCATCATCATCATCATCATCATCATCATCATCATCATCATCATCATCATCATCATCATCATCATCATCATCATCAGCAGCAGCAGCAGCAGCAGCAGCAGCAGCAGCAGCAGCAGCAGCAGCAGCAGCAGCAGCAGCAGCAGCAGCAGCAGCAGCAGCAGCAGCACCACCACCACCACCACCACCACCACCACCACCACCACCACCACCATCACCATCATCATCATCATCATCATCATCATCATCATCATCATCATCATCATCATCATCATCATCATCATCATCATCATGAGCATCATGAGCATCATAAGTATCATCAATCACTGTCCCTACATAGCAATACATGCTTAAGGTATTAATTTATTACTCATATTTCATATTATGTAAATATAATTTGTTTTTCTTTTACATCCCCCCCCCCCCCCCCCAACCCCCATTACAAATTTAAAAATGTTGGAATAAATGTTGTAAAATGTCGCGCATATGTCACATACACTTCCACATGCAACGCTCTTTAATAACACGAACAATACACCTTGCAACGACTTTAACACTCAATAAAAAAAAAAGGAATTTAACCACACACATTCATCTCTTGTTCATAACATATTCATTCATTCATTCATTCATTCATTCATTCATTCATTCATTCATTCATTCATTCATTCAGTAGCATGTCCTTTGCGGAACCTCGCTCCCATAACAACCTTACGGAAACCTCTCGATCATAAGCAAGATGTCCCGCGTCCGATACACCCACCTGGAGATCATCCGCCACATCCAAACTAGAATCAATTCTGCTTTGCACTTCAAAATCTACTAAAATCAAATGCGCTATCTCGTTACACCAAAATCACAATACACAAAACACTGATCAGACCAGTTGTGCTGTATGGCTCTGAAACCTGGAGTACAACGAAAGGAGACGAAGCCTTGTTACAAACCTTTGAGAACAAAGTTTTAAGACGCATCTTTGGACCCATTAGGGATACAAACAGTGGATAGTGGAAAAGAAGAAGTAACAAAGACATTTATGATCTGTTTAAGTCCCCGCTAATCACTGGTATCATGAAGGCTAATAGACTACAATGGCTGGGGCATATAGAAAGAATGGAAGACAATAGGGAAACAAAACTCGCTTACACTCAGGAAATAAATGACCGTAGACCCCGAGGTAGACCAAGAAGACGGTGGAGAGATAATATGTATACAGACCTACAAGCACTTGGAATCAACGACTGGCAAGAGAAGGTCAACCAGAGAGACGAATGAAGACGGATTGTATCTGCAGCAAAGAACCTCAATTGCTCGGAACGCTGAAGAAGAAGAAGAAGATGATGAAGAAGAAGAAGAAGAAGAAGAAGAAGAAGAAGAAGAAGAAGAAGAAGAAGAAGAAGAAGAAGAAGAAGAAGAAGAAGAAGAAGAAGAAGAAGAAGAAGAAGAAGAAGAAGAAGAAAACCAGTAATAGAGGCACTCTTGTCTGGGAAATTAAATTACCAGTTCTAAGAACACTACTTTCTGAACTTAGCAGTCAGCATAAGGTCACCATACAGTGGATACCACCCCACTGTGGAGTACCCGGAAACGACAGAGCTGATCGATTGCCTAAGGAAGGAGCAAAAGAAAAACAGCCTGACGTGCCCATTACATTCCACCAAAAGAAAAGAATGATCAAATCAGTCAGAAGGCCACCAAACCCTACTCAAGACGACTACCACGTTATGGACAGACCAGAACAGGTAATTATTCTGCACCTCAGAACAGGACACAATAGATTGCGCAATCACATGTTTACAAAATTCAAGATTGGTGACTCAGCCATGTGCACAAGTGGTTTGGCGTCGCAGACAGCAGGGCACATACTCCAGGACTGCCCAAACTACAACATATCCAGGCAAACCTTCTGGCCTAGAGCGACAACAGTGGAAGCTCTATGGACCGCTGAGTGAATTAAAAAAGACTGTTAGATTCATACAAGAGACAACATTGCAGTTATAGACATACTTCAAGCGAACGAAAGAAGAAGAGGAAGAAGTCGTCGTTTAATATCTTTCATTGTGTCACAATTGTTGGTAATCAATGACCCAAGATATTCAAAATGTTCCACCACCTGCAATTTTTCCTCATTAACATATATTTCTTTCTCCATAGTAGTTTTATCTATATGCATTATCTTTGTTTTTGCTATGTTAAGATATAAGTTGTGATTTTCACTGTTCAATTCGGTTGAGGCCATTAGGTTTTCTATACCATTCTGTGTTATGAATAGCAATACTGTATCATCAGCATACCGAATCTCTAGTATGTCATGACCACCGATATTTAGGGCATCATATAGCTCCCTCGTTATATCATCTCTTACATTTCTCATTATATTTTCGACGTACAGGTTAAACAAATAGGGGGACAGCACACATCCCTGACGGACTCCTTGCTTGATGTCAAACCAATCTGATGTCTCGCCATCTATTCTAACCGCTTCTTGTTGGTCTAGATCAGTGGTTCCCAAGCTTTCGAAGCAGAGGGCCATATCTACTATTTTCGGTAGTTAAGTGGGCCACAACAATATAAAATTATAAGTCGTGCAATATCATTCTTACCTTTCTTATCTTTGGTCAACAAAGTTCTAAAACTTTAAAGGCAGTCTGTGTCACTACTACACTGCGGTAATTTAATTTTGTTGGTTTACATTCACAAGTTCATTTAACAGTATATTTTTAATCAGGTTCGTAAATCGGTATTCTTCTTTTTCTTCTTCTTCAGCGTTCCGAGCCATTGAGGTTCTTTGCTGCAGATACAATCCGTCTCCATTAATCTCTCTGGTGGACCTTCTCTTGCCAGTCGTTGATTCCAAGTGCTTGTAGGTCTGTATATGTATTATCTCTCCACCGCCTTCTTGGTCTACCTCGGGGTCTACGGTCATTTATTTCCTGAGTGTAAGCGAGTTTTGTTTCCCTATTATCTTCCATTCTTTCTATATGCCCCAGCCATTGTAGTCTATTAGCCTTCATGATACCAGTGATTAGCGGGGACTTAAACAGATCATAAATGTCTTTGTTGCTTCTTCTTTTCCACTCTCCACTTTGTGTATCCCTAATGGGTCCAAAGATGCGTCTTAAAATTTTGTTCTCAAAGGTTTGTAACAAGGCTTCGTCTCCTTTCGTTGTACTCCAGGTTTCAGAGCCATACAGCACAACTGGTCTGATCAGTGTTTTGTATATTGTGATTTTGGTGTTACGAGATAGCGCCTTTGATTTTAGTAGATGTTGTAGTGCATAGTATATCTTATTTCCAGAGTTGATTCTAGTTTGTATTTCTTCCCTTATGATGTTGGAGCAGTTGAAGATTGTACCCAGGTATTTCTATGTTTCCATTCTTTTAATGGTCATATTATCTATTTGTATGTGGCCAGAGTTTTTAGCCATTCCGTTTCTTGAAATTACCATATATTCTGTCTTATCTTGGTTGATAACCAGCCCCATCTGTTGGGCTTTTTCCTTTAAGTGAGTCAATATTTCCAATGTCTTTTGTTCACTTTGCCCTATAATATCTATAGCATCTGCATAACCAAGCAGCTTGGATGTTCCTCCAATATCACATTCCTCCTTTACCTTCCTTACAACTTTCTCAAGAGCCAGATTGAAGAGTATCGGTGATAGTGCATCACCCTGTTTCAAGCCAGATGTTATTTGGAAGGGGTCTGATTTCCTGCCTTTATATGTTACTATATTATAAGTATCTTCCATGCATAGTCTGGTCATGTTGATTAACTTCCTTTGTATTCCAAATTCCTGCATAGCATTCCATAGACTATTCCTATGGACGCTATCATAAGCCTTTTTAAAATCCACAAAAATGTTATGGAGATCTCTTTTATATTCCCAATTTTTCTCGGCTATTTGTCGTTAGATAAATATCTGATCTATTGTTGATCTGTTTTGTCTAAAACCCGCCTGGTAGTCACCTAATATGTCTTCTGAATATGGTTTTAGTCTATTTAGTAATACTACGGATAGTATCTTATAGCTTGTGGACAGTAGTGATATTCCTCTATAATTTCCACATTGGAACTTGCCTCCTTTCTTAAAGATAGGTATCAATAATGACTCTTTCCAGTCATGGGGTAATTCTTCTGTCCTCTAGATTTTTATTATTAGTTCGTATAGCTTTAGATGTAATGCATGGCCACCTGTCTTTATAAATTCAGCAGCAATTCCATCAGTCCCTGGACAGTGTGTGTGTGTGGTTTGGCTCCTACCCGGAGGAGCCGGAAGGAGGGAGACGAGATGAGCGATCCCTCTTGGTAAGGACACATCAAGGACGGGAACAGAGAGACCAGGACAATGACCAGTACCGATATGCTAGGTCTACACGTGAGATGATCAACGGGAACAGGTTGACAACAGCAGGAACAACCGAACCAGGGACAGGATTTACAAAACACCCCCAATAAAAAAAAAAAAAGGACTTGCCGGACAACTAGATCCCCAACCCAACGTCACAGACAGTGTCTGCGCACAACATAAGTCAGATTTTACTGGCACATAAATAAAGTAATAATCTACGCACCATGAACCACTGCTATTATAACCTGATGCCGCACGGGCTGGTTGAAACAAGGTGGAAAGTTTTGTTTTTTTTACAAATTGGACGGACGGACGGATCAGTCCCAGTTGCCTTATTGTTTTTAAGTCGTGTGATTACATATAGGATTTCTTCAAATGTAGGTTAGAACCTCTTCCTGTGGGAAAATGTTACTTGGAGCTTCACAATTTAGTAAGTCAACAAAATATTCTTTCCATGTGTTGCACATTTCCTCATTGGTATTTATCATATTCCCATTTTTGTTTTTTAAACCATATGTGTTTTGTTGGTGCCCTCGTTTCATTGACTTCAGTTCTTGAAAAAATTTTCTGGATTCATTTTTCTGGTGATTAGTTTCCATATCTTTGATTATATTACTCATATATTCTCGCTTCTGATGTCGGACTATTTTTGTAGCCTCTTTACCTTCATTTTCATAATGCTCTTCCTTTTGGATGTTGTTGATGTCATTTAACCATAAATGTCTGGCATTCTTTTTCCTAATGACTGCTTCTTCACATTTTTGATTGAACCTTCTGTTCTTTCTATGCGTGGTTAACACACCGAGACATTCTTCTGCGGTAGATTGAATTGTATTCTTAATGTTCAACCAAGTTTGGTCAACGCTTTCCTCCAAAGGTTTTGCAGTTTCTAGTTTACATTTTATTTCATCTGTAAATTTCTCTTTGAAAGTAATTTCTTGTAGTTTTTCTCTGTTATATGTTGGGTGTAATCTTTGTAATTTAGTATAGAAAGCTCTTTTAAGTTTCATTTTAAATTTTGCTCCAACGAGGAAGTGGTCACTGTGACACTCAGCTCCTCTATAACTTCTAACTTGCTGTATGTTTGATGCATTTCTGTTGTTAATTAAAATGTGATCTATTTGATTATAGGTTCTCTTGTCACATGATTTCCAAGTTTGTTTGTGTATATCCGTTCTTTGTATTCTAGTACTGCTAATCTGCAGTCCTTTGGCTTCTGCCAGGTTGATGACTCTCCATCCATTATCATTTGATGTTGTTTGTAGGCTTTCCATACCGACCACTTTTTTATTAGTTTGCTCTCTACCTATTTTTGCAATGAAGTCTCCCAGCACAACAAGGATGTCCTGTTTGGGGGTTTCTTCTTCTTCTTTTCGTTCATCCGGAGTGTTTTTTCAGATGTGATTGCGGTGTGCGTTAGGCACCCTTGGGTTGAAAACCCTTAGGTCACACATCCGGCTTTCGCGTGCATTTTTGACCAGGTTAGCAATCCTGGGAGACTCTCACTTTTGTGGTACCGTCCACATCCCAGCTGGTCAAGTTCGAACAGTCGAGGACTTCGGTCATCCCTCAAGAGAAGGAAGGCACAGTCCATAGCATTATCCGCCATCCTAGGTTGCTTCCATAGTTGCAGGGCCGACACATAGCGCCCTGATACTGGGCTCACCGAGGGAATGGTCACGTCATGCTCATGGCTGCTTTAATTCCTCACTTCAATATATTGGGCTTTTCGTTCGCCCCGGGCCGTTCCCGCACAAACCAGACAGGTCTGCAGAAGGTATTCACTCAGCGAGTTTTCGCACATGTGCTTGTCGTTGTGCCCGTCAGAGCTGTTCCAGGCACGACAGACATTCGGAAAACTACCTAGTCAGAGCTGTTCCGAACAAGAGCGGCATTCGGAAACTAGGTAGTCAGAGCTGTTCCTAGCACGGGAGACATTCGGACGAGACATTTCACTCGGACGTAAATGCGTAGTGTCAATCTTTAGTTTGCCACCCGTAGGACGACACTTCCGACTTCCGGCGGGCATTTTTTAGTGAGGTTAGCCTTCCTCTGGTTTCGAGACACGTTAGACTGTTGTAATGTCACCCACATCTCAGCTGGTCAAGATAGAGCGATCAACGATATCGTGGTCTGCCCTCAAGGGAAGGCAGGGGCAGACCATGGGCATTATCTCGCTATCCAAGGAGGCTTCCATAATTGCAGAGCCGGCACATATTGCTCTGGGACTGGGCTCACCCAAGGAGTTTCCACGTCCTGCTCATGGCTGCTTTAGTTCCTCACTTCCATGTGTTGGGCATCCCACTTGCCACTGATCGCTCAATAACACACCAGGAGCGGTCAGACTGCGAGTGACATCCACTCGATAAGCTTTTGCTTGTGACTTCAGCCGCGCAATAGGTTCGCTCGCCGTGCGTTCCATTTCGCGTTGATGAGACATTCTTCCACTTTTGACTACACTCTCTATGAGTTAGATACAGACAGTTTCCGTAACCCTTCGACTGGGGCACTTTTCTGACTTTTTTGTACTCGCTCACGAGGTAGGCTACATGTACTGCCGGCTCAGCACCTTACCTTCGTGCAGCAGTGAACGGGAAACGGCCAGGCCCCTTCATCAGGGAATCTCTCATATCCCACAGCTGAGAGACTTCGAACTTGTATCAGACCTGAGCATGTAGCTTGCTCAGTATCATGTTTCTATTTTCCGGTAGACGGGTATCGGCCTGGCTCTCAGATCCGAGGGTTTGTGGCTTAGAGGCGTTCAGCCACAGCCCTCGACAGTGAACCTTAAGAGTTTCCGGTAGACTGGTATCGGCCTGGCTCTCAGATCCAAGGGTTTGTGGCTTAGAGGCGTTCAGCCACAACCCTCGACAGGGAGCCTTAAGAGTTTTGTCCGGACCAAAAAGTCTGCCTTCGTGCACCTTTTAAACTTTTGACTGTTATCCTCAGTCTATACCTGCAGAGCAGCAGATTGTGTCTCTCTTAGTCTGGTCCCTATCCCATAAGCTGTCCGATATGTAGTTTTTCATCCATCGGCAAGCAAATGGGGTCGATGGGACACGCAAGCTCCCCCACCACGTCAAGGTGGAGGCACATCGGGGGAGGTTTGGGGGTTTCTTCTATGACATCTTCCAGATCATTATAAAAGTCTTCTTTAATATCATCTTCTTTCTCTTCAGTAGGTGCATGTACATTGATCATCGTTATATTTTTCCATTTACCTTTTATTCGTAATTTACTAATCCTGTCATTAACAGCTTTAAAGTTTAAAACGTTCCCCCATAACTCTTTTTTGATGACAAATCCTGTTCCTAATTCATGTTTATTTTGGGTGTTTCCTCCATATATTATAATCATTCCATTTTGCTCTAAAGTACCCTCTCCTGGCCACCTTATTTCTTGAATTGCTGTTATATCCATTTGATATTCAATCAGCTCCCGGGTTAGTTCTTCGGCCGCTCCAGCTCGATATGGTGTCCGTACATTCCATGTTCCAAATCTCAAAAGTCCTTTAACGTTCCAAGGTCGTTGTCCAGATAAGTCAGTCCGATATCGAGGCTCATGTATCTGTTTCGTAACAAAAAAGGGGATTTTTACAAAGGTGGGGATGTTAACCCCACGCTTCAACCCCAACCTGGAGGACCAGGGTGTTTCTCTTTGTCTGTTCTCTACCCTTTGACCTGTCCGGCTTGGGAGGCCCTGCTGGTAGCTACGCTACCGCCGGCATAGCTCTCAGGGTCATTGAGAAACTCAAGCCCCCCCCCCCCCCCCCCCCCCACCACGACAAGATGGAAACACCATCGGGGGAGGTAAATCGGTATTAATGTTATTATTTTACAATTGTAACTGTTATTCATAACCAGTTACTTAAGTTCAGATGCCAGTTTATCCATATCTGGGCACAAATCTGTCGTGCCCAAAGTTATAAGCTCAGCTAGAATACTGTCGGTGAGTCTGGAACATTGCTTGTTTTTTTTTTTTTTTTTTTTTTTTATAACGGTCATTGCAGAAAATGACTGCACGCATCTGTAAGTCCAACCAAAACGACAAATGTATCTCTGGGCGAATGAACGCAAGTGTTCAAATTGCTCGACAGGCAATAGTCGCCAGAATGAAATCATTTGATCAGGTGAAGGTGAAGCTAAGCAGCTCCAGAAATTTACATCTCAGTGCAGAATTGCATTTCAAATCAATTACTTCGTGCTGAAGGTTTTGCTGTTATTGACAGAGCTTGGCATCAGGAAATACGAACAGATTTAGGAAGAGGGCATCATTATCCTCCTCTATTGTGAACTCTTGAAATCTCGACTGAAAGATATCCAGAAGACTTTCAACTTTTACTTTGTACTGTAACAAGTCATATTTCTTTTCCACCACAAGTTGGAAACACCTCTAAAGTCCCTTCAGTCAGCTGTCCGATAAACAGTCATAGTCTTATTTTAAATGAAGAAATGTCATCGCACAAATTTAAGAATAGTTTGTTTTGTTTTTTTCACTGGATCCTCGCATTTAAAGAGTTTAAATGAGACGTGATGGCCACCAAAAATGCCAGGTCATTAAGCCAGTCATCGTTCAGCAGACATTCCCGTTCTGTAGGCAATGCATTTTTTTTCAGACAGAACAGATGGACACTATTTTTCAGTGCCCAGAAACGTGACATAATTTCCCCTTTAGAAAGCCATCTGACATCACAGTGGTACAGTAGCTCACCGTATTCCTCGTTCAGGTCTGATAGAAAATATGTGTACTGATGTCTGTTCAGCGCCTTACTTCGAATTTTGTTCACACATCTCAGAACAACATCCATGACATGTTTCACATTTACAATCTTTCCACACAGAGCTTCTTGGTGAATGATACAATGATATTTTAATATAGTGCTGCCAAGAAACTGTTCCAATAATTGAATCTGATCAAATTTTGTTTCATTTGTTTTTATCGCCAAGCATTCTAGCAGCAATTTTAAGGTAAAGCTTGATTATATTTTTCTGCATCGGTGAACGGCTTCTTTTTGCGAGCCAACAGAAGAGCGACTTCGTACGACACAACAACAGCACTCTTGCTCTGTTCGTTAGCCTTGGTGAAAAATGACTGCTGCCTGGTCAGAGAAATTTCTCTATGAAAATTTTTCTTAACTCCGAACTGATGATCGGATATTGAGCAATTATGTTTTAATGTGTGGTCGTGAAGTGTCGTTCCAGATTTATTTATTTATAAATTTTTTTTTTTTTTTTTTTTGGTAACAGAAACACAAAATCCGCAGATTAAGTAAAGTGGTTTACCACTACAGCTCGGCATAAACATAAATTCCTCCGTTCAATCTTCGTTGAATTCACGACAAGCAAAATCTTCACATTTTCGCTTTTTACTATTGTTTGATATTAGATTTTCCACACTCATGTTTATAGACTTTATTTTATTTGAAAAAAATCTAATTTCAACACAATACTACCGACTCTGCTAAAAGTTGTAACAGACGACAACATGGCGCCTTGCCCACTCTGATTGGTCGACAAGGCTGGGATATGGGAACTTCACAACGTTTCGTTGCGAACAGGCGCATTCGATAATATCTTAGCATAACAACTACGAGCAGAGTAAAATTATCCCATGCTGACGGGGCGCTCCGAGTGCATTTTTTTAAAATTATGAAAATATATTATATTAAACAACGAGGCCTGGCGTGCCACTTTCTTACAGCTGGCGGGCCACAAGTGGCCCGCGGGCCGTGGTTTGGGAACCTCTGGTCTAGAGAGAGCATTCTTATGAGTTGTATTATATGTGATTAGTAGAGGATCTTGGGAACGAGGGAGTTTAAGGGATGATCTGAGAGGGATGACGAGGGATGCCGCTGCATGCCTCGTGGTGGGTTGTGGTCTGGATCATTCCTCGTTTTGTGTTTTCCGAGATCGATATTTTTTGTTGCTGTTGTGTTTTGTCTGTGGGTTGTTAAAATATATGTAAGTTATGCAAGACAGTTGTTGATATTAATCAGATAGCCGTTATATGAACATGTCGCCTGACCCTAGCATTACTCTGTATTGTTCATACCCCCAACTGTTGTGTTTTACAAATGGGCGCCGGGAAAAGCATTCATTAACTCCCCGTGTGTATTGATGTCGGCAGCTGTCCATTAACAACTAACACTCGGCAAGCTCAACAATGAAGAATACCAATATGTGTATATAAAAAATACCAACGGGCGTATCCTCGCCGTTAGGAATGTGTCGGGCGGGGTGGTCAGGTGAGTTCAAGGTCGGGTGAGGTGGTCAGGTGATTTCATGATCGGGTAAGGCGGTCAGGTGAGTGCAGGGTCGGGCGACAGGACGGTGGGCAGGGTCGGTCGGACCAGGCGGGTTCGAACCTAATAAAAATACATCACATGGATAGGTAGGTGGTAGAAGAAATATTGGTTATATGTTTGTTAATTATTTGTGATGCTGACAGCTGGTTCGTCATCGGGATGTCATCAGTGTATAATGGCGGTGTCTAGTTGCCGCCATTACGCTTGACATGTTCGAATCCTACTGTGTGGTGGAGTAGTGGGCAGTGGTCGAGTGTGTAACGGGGCTAGGTGGATTCATTGGCGAGCCATTATATCATATCCTATCAGAAAGAAGAGGTTCCTCATTCACTGTGTACCAACAACAGACAGCTGGGAAAAAGAACAATTACATTAACGCGCGACCTACTCATAAACCCGCAGATAGGTGCGTCGACAAGTCAGTATCTTTGTCTTTTTACTCGGCAGAGTAACATATCGCACACGGTACAAAAGTTGTATAAAACATAAATCAACTCTGTTGTTAACCCTATACAGTCAAACTAATCACACTTGTGAGTACAAGTCGTCAAACCAACGGTCATCACCTGTAAAACCATCTGAGTTCTACAACAGATTTTGAAACAACATCGGCTTGGTAAGTTGACTTTACTATTACTCGATTGGGTAATTGCTATTCCACTCTATCTATACTATAATTCAGCAATATGTATATGATGAGAAACGGTGAAATATACCAGACAATATATGGTATAACCTATTGTTTGTGGATTGTGCTTTTAGATAAGGTTGGGGCGGCTCAAGTGTTGAGAAATAAATTTTCAGTGTAATTGAGCTAGATACTGACAGTCAAAACAACCAATTAAGTGTAATTGAGGCAGAAGGTAATCTGGCTAAAGGAAGCATCAACATACGGAAGTCCCCCAGTGGAACAACGCAGAGAAACTAAATAGTTGCAACGATTAGCAGGTGAGGCTATTGTGTTCTGTTGATAATTTTATATTGGTTAGAGCTACATAGGGTATTCTAACATGTGTAGTATTGTACCGTGTGGTGGGTTGGCGGGAGCCTGTGCCATACGAACGTATGCCGTTATTGGGACATTGTTGTGAGCCTTGAGTGCTAGTGATATGATAGGACTGGGTGGCTGCTGTGTTTCTTCCTGGCTACTGAGTCGGGCTTGTGTCAATGATAGCGCTAGTGGTATTGGTGTTTATAACAACACCATGTGTAGGACTTTTGATCGTTTATGGCAGTGTTTCCCAACGTGGGGCCCACGCCCCACAGGGGGGCCAATTTGACTGTTAAGGGGGGCAATTCAAAAATGGAAGAAATCGGCTGAATATAACAAAACGGGCAGACTTGAGACTGAAGTTAACTAAATTGGAACCTGACATAAGATCTCTTTGCAGCAAGCATCAAGCGCAAGGATCTCACTAAATTTAAATAATAAATAATTACTAATAATTAAAATAATATAGAAAAATCTTTCATTAAAATTATTTTGTACTTGAATTTCAGTTCTCCATTATATGTTTTGAAAATTTACTTACTGTGTTTGCTCAATAATTACCTAGTGATTTCTTCCTAAAACCTATCATTCAAGTTTCTTTAGTGAACATTTCAATTTTTGAATATTAAAAATAATGTATATGTTGAGGGGGGGGGGGGCGCGTGGGGCGAGGGAGGGGGGCAATATGAATTTTAGAAAGGCTTAAGTGGGGCG
>JACEFZ010027724.1:0-233014 GCA_014155875.1 Cepaea nemoralis
TAAGTAAAGCAATAACATGGCTCGAGACACAGACATTCACTGGGGCTTGTTTCCTTAGCGACTCAATGAACATGATCAAGAGGATAGAGGAGGGGATCGATCCGAAGAGAGTGGTTGCTGCCTCTGAAGCGGTCTAGGCTGGCAAAGATTAGTTTCATCTTCGTGCCAGGTCATGCGGGAGTACAAGGAAATGAGCGGGCTGACAAGCTCGCAGGTGAGGCTACTGTGGAGGGCGGACGCGCCATGGACCAGGCTGACATTCTGAATGCTCTACGAGAAGTGAGACTTTTGCGAGAACCAAGTGATGACTGGGAATCTACAACAATGGCCAGACTGCGGGAGCAGCAAATTAAAAGAGGGGTGGCCAAACAAGAACACTACGCAGGAAGCCAAAGAAGATTGATAAACCAACACAGAACTGGCGTCGTTAGCCGCTACACGCTGCGGGATTTGCTGAGGAGGGGATCCGATATGGACTGAATGGTTCGATGTGCAACGAGGATGATCTGTCGACTAACTAACTAACTAATGAACACCTTAGGACTGACAAGCAAAAAAGCCGATTGGTAGGTATTACCAGTGAGTTGAAAGTGCGATAGACATGACACAGGACAGACAAGCAAATAAGCCGATTGGCAGGTATTACCAGTGAGTTGAAATGAACACCTTAAAAGTGTGATAGACATGACAATAACCATGCCATTGTCTTGTAGCCTGTCAATATTGTTGTTAAGGATGTCAGGGCGAACACTGTGACATAACGATAGTTTAAAGATGGTCGCCCATCTTGTGACATTCACCAAAGGGGAACAGCATTTTGTTATCCGCGTTTTTGGTTAGCTTTGGGGTGAAACCTATAGAAATTCATCCGCGAACCATCTGGACCATTATACATGGACACGCGTTAGATAGCTGGTGGATTGGTTTGCTGGTTGTGTGGTTGGTTGGCTAGTTGGCTCGTGCGTTCGTTCATTAGTTAGTCTAGTTATCTATCTACCTATTTACCTACCTATTTAACTACCTACCTACCTACCTTCCTATCTGCCTGTCTGTCTGTCGGGTATACGCGGTATACGGGATTACGAACCGCGTCCGTCAGACCTTCGCCACGGAGACGGTGCAAGTATTGTACAGAATGAGTATGCGGCCCGCGCTCGTCATTTTTTCAGTTATCCGGCCCGCCGAGAAAACAGTTTGGTGGCCCCTGCCTTAGTGTAATTTTCAAAACTGCTTGAAATTGACATTCTGAGTACAACGGAAGATCTGGTTTATAGAGAAAACAAAGAAAGAGATCGAAATGGTCTGACAGTGGTATTCTACCTAAGCGCAAACTCAAAGCAGTTACTGCGACAATTCTGCCCTAAAAGGAAAGTTTCAACCTCTCCCTCACGCTTGAAGAAACATCGTCAAGGTAATGATAAATATTAGATATATTTTCAGTAAGAGCCTCGCTGCCTCTAGTCCAGGGACCCCTTGTTGTCGGCAGGTGTTTTTGAAGTTAATCAACCAATGCCCAGGGCCGGTGTGAATGACGTCATAGTACACAAGTAATGGCGGATAAGACATGATAGTTTTCAAGTGGAAACACTGCCTGTGTTCTTATGTACATTTTATCTCGTGTTGTGAGGCTGTTTATCTGTAACTAAAATCGCATTTACACGCTGGAGTAACGTAAGTAAATGCTTTGTTGCTCAATAAAGTGTTTGTGATGCGGTTACATGGAATATTGTCGTTTATAAAAGCTTATTTACCTACCTAATTACGATAGCTCACAATGAGAAAGAAAGACAGACAGATTCTGCTGAAAGAAAGGCACGGTGACAAAAGAACTTTAAGAAGTAAGAAGACATAGCGATATAGTGTTATTTAACACGGCAGCGTCAATGTCCGAAATACGCAACGATTGCCAGAACTATTGCCACACACACACTCGCACTCACACACAAAACAAAAATATAAAAAACACAAACACGTTCCTTGCTTGAACTTCAAGTAGTTGAAGTAGAAGAAGATCTTCTTCTGTGATCATCCGGACTTTTTTTTTCCGACGTGATTGCGTTGTGCCTGTTTACAGCAGAGCTGCGTTCTTACAGTTACGCCATTAGGCCGACACATCCGACTTCTGCGGGCATTAGTTGACCGGGTTAACCTTCCCGGGAAGTAGAGGATCTAAAGAGGAGAATCGGAATGATGAAGAGTGAAGGTTAATAAAAATATAAAATCATAAAATGTGTATGTGTGCATCGAAATGGGCATGTGTTCTTGTTACTCACAGAATAACACCAAATAATAAATACAGGCACTGTTCCGAATTCCGGTCCCAAATAGTTCCGCAGTGAATGTAGTGAATAAGAATCCCTTACAGGACCTCATTGTGTGATTACTTCCGTTTTGACTACTTCCTTAGTTACATATAAATAAATACGGAGATACCGATACTGATACAGAGGCTTTCAATACACTTGTTTCTACTTGATGTAAAGAAATATTATAATGCCAGGCAGACCATCAGCTCGGGTAGAGTGTTACAACTGGATGCTGCGTAACAATCCATTGTTGGGAGGATTTGATGCTCAGGGACTAGTCAGTGGTCGTTGAAGCTGACGAGAGCTACTTTTTCCACCGAAAGTACCACCGTGGTCACTTTCGTCGTGGTCAATGGGTAGTTGGCCTGGTTGAACGTGGTAGTGGTCGTTGCTGGTTGGAAGTTGTGGAAAGGCGAGATGCGACAACACTGGAACGCATTATAAGTGATCACGTCTTACCAGGAACGACCATTGTCACCGATGCCTGGCGAGGCTACAACAACGTAGGTCAACTAAACCATGGCATCTATGATCATGCAGTTGTTGTTCATGCCAATAACTTTGTTGACCCTGTACACAGTGGCATTCACACCCAAACAATTGAAGGGTTGTGGATGCAAGTAAAAAGGAAACAAAGATACCAAGGTGGCACTAGTCGTACAGTGTTTAACACTTATTTAGCAGAATTTCAGTGGCGCCACAGTCACAAAGTACATGTTTTCGGACAATATTTACAACTTTTGTGCCTCAATTTCGAGATATTAATTTCATCTATTGATGACAAGGCCTGCTGTAGGTTTGATTGATCATTATCATTGTCACCAGGCTGCTGTGGGTCTGATTCATTATCATTGTGTGGGTCCTTATTGATCATTATCATTGTCAGCAGGCTGCTGTGGGTCTGATTGATCATTATCATTGTCAGCAGGCTGCTGTGGGTCTGGATTGATCATTATCATTGTCACCAGGCTGCTGTGGGTTCTGATTGATCATTAATCATTGTCACCAGGCGTGCTTAGTGGGTCTGATTGATCATTATCATTGTCACCAGGCTGCTTGTGGGTTTGATTGCTCATTAGCAATGTCCACCAGGCTGCTTTTGTGGGTCATGATTGATCATTTATTCATTGTCACCAGGCTTGCTGTGGGTCTGATTGATCATTATCATTGTCAGCAGGCTGCTGTGGGTTTGATTGATCATTATCATTGTCACCAGGGCTGCTGTGGGTCTCTGATTTGATCATTATCATTGTCAGCAGGCTGCTATGGGTCTGATTGATCATTATCATTGTCACCAGGCTGCTGTGGGTCTGATTGATCATTAGCATTGTCAGCAGGCTGCCTGTGGGTCTGATTGATCATTAGCATTGTCAGCTAGGCTGATATGGGTCTGATTGAACATTCTCTGAAGCATGATTTTTATTTTGCGCTCCCTTGCTTTGAACTCAAGTGTAGTCCAATACACAATTACATATTCAGACATTGGACCTGAACTCTGAACTCAGTGTAGTCCCATACACAATACATTATTCATTGCATTGGACTGAACTTTGAACTCAAGTGTAGGCCCATTACACACTATTTCAAGTAATGCTGGAATGAACTTTGCATGTGGATTAGCTTCCCCTATTAACAGTGTCCCTTGCCATCAAGTGAATGCACTTCGACTTCAGAGGTACTTGTAATTTACATCTCCAAGCAAGGACGATAGGTCAGCATTTTGGTCAACCTGCCCGGTGTAGGGGTTGAGCCCCTTACCTCGGCATCAGCACACCGGATGTTTAAGAACACGTGTTCTTATCCATTCGGCCATGCTGACCTACAAGTATGGAGTTGAACCCAGGGATCTGAGTCAGATACCAAATATAACTAGAAAACATTGTCAAATGAATTTTGTAAACATAAATGATACATATTACCATGTTATGAGACACATCCACCACCCACCCACACATCCCCCATTCACCCCAACTCCCCCACCCAACCACACACACAACCCAGATACACATACATGCCTCCACCCATCCACCACATTGTGTGTGTAAGTGTGCATGCATGCAGTGTATGCGAGGGAGTGTATCTTCGGGTGTTATGTGAGTACGTGTGCGTAAGTATGTGGATGTGTGTAGGTGTGTGTATGTGCGTGGGTATATGTGTGTATTTGCGTGTGTATTTTGTATGTGAATGTGTGTATTTACATGTGTGAGAGAGAGAGAGAGAGAGAGAGGGAGAGAGAGAGCAAGAGAGAGAGAGAGAGCAAGAGAGAGAGAGAGAGTTCAATTGCATCACTAAAGTTTACGCTACATAATGTATATGTAAAATTATTTCTCCACTTCTTGCAATTGCGAGAATTCTCACGACAATCGTCATTGTCTCAATTGTGTGTAAAGTGTGGGAGTTTGTTCTTATTAGTTTCAGTGATCATGTGAGGCATCATGTATGTGTCTAGATGTGAGGATGTGTGTATGAGTGTGTATGTGAGGGATATGGGTGTGTGTGGGGATGTGGGGAATGTATGTGTGGAGGGGTTGTATGTGGGGATGTGTATGGGTTAATGGGTGATGTGTGGATGTGTGAAGGGATTTGTAGTCGGTGTTGGATGTATGTGTATGTGAGGGATATGTGTGTGTGTGGGGGGGGGGGGAGGGATATTTGAGAGGATAGTTGGAAGCATGTGGGTGTTGGTGGGTTGGGAGGGGTGTGGGTAGGGAGTGTGTGTTTGGGTGGGTGAATGGGTGTGTAGGAGATTGTGTGGGTTGAGGGATGGGTGTGTAATCGGTGTGAGGGGTGTCTGTGTGGGTGTGAGTGTGGATGGGGTAAATGTGAGTAGGTGCAGGATGTATGTGTGGGTGGTGAGGATGTTTGTAGGTGGAGGATGTGTGAGTGGGTGGGGAGATGTGTGTATGGGGAATGTATGTGGGGGATGTGTGTGTGGGGGGAATGTGTTTATGGGTGGAGTTTTGTGTGGGAGGGGAGATGTGGGGGATATGTGGGATGTGCAGGTGATTGAAGGATGCATGCGAGGATGGGGGATGTGTGTTTGGCTGGGTAGTTGGGGTATGTGTGGGTGGGAGGGTAGACGAGAGATGCATGTGTTGATGGGCACGTGGGTGATGTGTGTGTGGGAGTGGTTGATGGATGTGTACGTGAGTGGGTGGATGTGTGTGAGTGTCAACAACTCATCTGACAGGCATCATCGGATACTTCTCCCACACCATACAAGAAAACTTGCAAGTCGTGTGCGAGGAAAATAAATGGTACACTTTATTGCCGTTGGCTCGCTACAAGCATATTACAGTCGCTATTAAACCCACACACAAAGCCACAGAATTACCTATCACTAGATGCTAACGCCTATGCTAACTTTCTATATATTTGGTTACACAAAAACCCCTATCGCTATTCTACGATGTGCACACTACAAGTCCCGTCCCCGGTCTGCCGTTCTCTCATCCCGTGGTCACACACCACGCGGATCGACCTTGACCTTGGTGCGTGTTACCTCACATGGCACGTTGATCGCAGCCGTGGTATGTTGAGTGGGCACTCAACTTCTCCGTGGCTACCACGAGGCGTGATGCTGGCGTGATCAGAGTGCTAACTCTCTGAACAACGCCTGCGTGTCTCATGAGAGAATGGTTAACCATCTCTCATTTCATCATCTCCCCTGCCCTTCCCTCGGGCACCGTATCACCTCCTGGTCACCTCGAGGTTGACTGCTCTCCCCGGTGGAGGGTTGCGTTCGAGTCTTTGACAGTGAGAGATGAGTGTATGGGTGGGGGAGGTGGGAGCTGGGAGCAGCCACTGTGGTGGAGTTTCGAGGTGGAGAAGGCTTGGGTGGATAAGCGTAGTGCTGTAAGGATATGGTAAAATGCCAAGAAGAACAGAGCTGGTCATCCTAGTCCCTGCTTGCACTTAGAAGAGAGATGCACACAAAAGTAAGCTATTTCAAAAAACTGGTCACGTTGGTTAAAGCGAAAAATGGGCAGAGGTGTGTCAAGAAGGTAAGCACAGACAAGTCACTGAAATTGTTCTGGCGACTACATAAAAGCATGAGTGGTGTAGTCAAGAATAAGAGCATTTCTGACTTCCAAGGTGCTGACCTCATCTGGTCAGAGGACTGACGAGGACACAGGGCAAAGCCCTCTTTGAACGCTACCTTGAGCAGAGCAACCAGACAAACATGGGAGGGCCGAAATCTGGCCAAGGAGGTCACCTCAGACAGATGCAAGGGCCAGACACTTCGGATGAAGACACAGTGACAGTGAAAAGAAATCAAGGCTGGCTTCGACGATCAAAAAACAGTGCTCCATGTCCTGATGGCATAAGATACGACGACATAAATAGGTGTACCGACAATTGAGCTAGAGAAACTAGCAGACATGTACAACAACAGGATAGGGATGCTAGCATCAAGGAGAATGGTTACACAGCTATCTGATTCCCTTGCCGAAGCCTGACAAAGACCACAAAAAAATTCAGGATATCGAATTATAACCATGCAGAATACAATAGGCAAGCTGCTGGAGAAGGTAATTGCCAGGAAAATATCAAGCCAACTAGAGAGGCAAGGTGTTTTTCCCACCTACCCTGGGTGGGTACCGTCCAAAAAGAGAAACCTGGACAATGCAGCAGTCTTTGCCCATGATGTCTATGAAGTTTCCACTCAGGCACTGAAACCGTTGCTGCAGCGATTGATCTTGAGGACGCATACAACAGAGTACCACTGGATTTTTTAATATTTCAGCTTCTTGAACTAAACGTAAGTCCATTCCTCCTTAGTTGGATCGCTGCAGCCCTCTTCCAACGGAAAGTAGTTTTAGATGTGGCAGTTGGACTTCGGAACCAACAACAATATATCCTGGCCTACCACAGGGATCATCATTATCTCCGGTACTGTTCAAACGCCTACACAGTGAGAATCACCAGTGAGCAGATCACTGGACCTGGCAGGACATTGTCATATGCCGATGATGTTTTAGCGTATCGTCAGGGTAAGGATAGAGAGGAGGTTGCTGTGGAACTACAAACCGACTCAATCGCATAGGTACTTGGTGTGATGAAGCTGGGGCAATGTCAACCCAACAAAGGCAACAGTGACTTGGTTCTCGTTGAATAATCATATGTCAACATCCAACACCAACTGTATGCTGTGTTCAGAGACGGTGGAAAGAAACGCAGGCAATGAATTACCTGGGATACGGTTTGATCGAAGCCTTGCTTATAATGTGCACATAGACAGGTGATAACAAAGGCCAAGCCGGGTTTGGCAGCGATGCGGGTGATGGCGGCAGCAACTGTGAGCAGCGCCATCTATGTCTTCTGTACGAGGGGCTGGTCATGTCTGTTTTGGAGTATGCAATGGCAATCTTGACTCTCAGCCATAAGCAGATAGAAAGGATGGAAGGTACAGAATGAAGCTATGCGCATTATTCTTGGATGTACAAGAGATACAGCATGCAGGGCGATGCGCTAACCTTCTTGATTTTCCCACCATTGAAGAGAGAATACAAGTTTGCAGGCACGCGCCTACCTCAATTAACGCAAACACACAACATCCACTGCATAGTGAAATTAGGTAGGTGAAGGGCAGCAGGTTAAAAAGAGGACGGTCGTGGATGGGTCAAGCCGAAGACATTCTTCAACAGGTGTGTTCACTTGGGGTTTTGGGGTTTGAAAAAAAAAGGGAAAAAGTCCCCAAAGGGGGGCCTGTGGGTTTTTCCTTTTTTGAAATTTCAGGGGGAATAAAAAAAGTCTTTTTTGGTTTTCCTTTTTGTTTTTCAATTTTTTAAATTTTAGCAGGCTGCGGTGGTTTTTAAAAAAAAAAAAAAAAATTTTTTTTTGATCATTATCATTGTCACCGGGCTGCTTTTGGGTCTGATTAAATCATTACATTGCCACCAGGCTGCTTGGGTTGATTGTCATTATCATTGTCCCGGGCCCTGCTGTGGGTCTGATTGATCATTACATTGCCCACAGGCTGCTGTGGGTCGGGTTTGATCTTTTGCATTGTCGAGGCTGCTATGGGCCCTGATTAAACTTCTCTGAAGCATGATTTTTTTTGCGCCCCCTTTGTTTTTAACCTAAATGTAGTCCTACAAAATACATATTCATGCTTGGACTAAACTTTGAACCCCAAGTGTAGTCCATACACAATACATATTCATGCAGGGGAATGAACTTTGAACTCAAGTTTTAGCCCATACACACTATTTAAAGTAATCGGGAATGAACTTTGCCTGGGGATAGCTTCCCCTATTAACGTGTCCCTTGCCATCAGTAAATCACTTCGACTTCAGGGTACTTGTAATTTACTCCCCAAGAAAGGAACGATAGGTCAGCTTTTTGGGGGTAAACCCTGCCCTTTGGGGGTTGAGCCCCTTACCTCGGCATCAGCACCCCGGATGTTTAAAAACACGTGTTCTTATCCTTTCGGCCATGCTGACCTAAAAGTAGGGAGTTGAACCCGGGGTTTCTGAGTCAGATCCCAAAATATAACTAGAAAACTTTGTAAAATGAATTTTGTAAACATAAATGATAAAATATTACCATTTATGAACACATCCACCACCCCCCCCACACATCCCCCATTCCCCCAAACTCCCCCCCCCAACCACACACACAACCCAGATACACATACATGCCTCCACCCATCCCCACATTGTTTTGTAAGTGTGCATGCATGCATTTGTATGCGGGGGAGGGGTATCTTGGGGTGTTATGTGGGTACGTGGGGCGTAATTATGTGGATGTGTGTAGGTGTGTGTAGGGCGTGGGTATATGTTTTTATTTGCGTTTTTATTTTGTATTGAATGGGGTGTTTTTACATGTGTGAGAGAGAGAGGAGAGGGGAAGAAAGCAAAGAAAAAAAGGAGGGAGCAAGAGAGAGAGAGAGGGGTTAAAATTGCATCACAAAGTTTACGCTACAAAATGTAATGTAAAATTATTTCTCCACTTCTTGCAATTGCGAAAATTTCTCACGACAATCGTCATTGTCTCAATTGGTGTAAAGGTGGGGGAAATTTTTGTTCTTATTTTTTCATGATCATGTGAGGCATCATGTATGTGTTTAGATGTGAGGATGTGTGTATATTGTGTATGTGAGGGATATGGGTGTGTGGGGGGAATGTGGGGAATGTATGTGTGGAGGGGTTGTATTGGGGTGGGGTTTTTTAATGGGTGATGTGGGGATGTGTGAAGGGATTTGTAGTCGGTTTTGGGAGTATGTGTTTTGAGGGATTGTGTGTGTGGGGGGGGGGGGGAGGGATTTTTGAGAGGATTTTGGGAAAGCATGTGGGTTTGGGGGTTGGGAGGGGTGTGGGTGGGGTTTTTTTGGGGGGGTGTTTTGGGTGGGGTTGAATGGGTTTGTAGGGATTGGTTTTGGGGTTTTTGGGTGGGGTTGGGGGGAGGGGTTTGTTAAAATGTTTTGGGGGGGTGAGGGGGGTTTGTGTGGTGGGGGGGAGTGTGGGATGGGGTTAAAATTTTTGAGGGGGGTTTTGGGGGGGGGTGTATTTGGTGGGGTGGGTGAGGAAAAGGGGGGGTTTTTTTTGGTGGGGGGGGTTGGGGGTTAAAAATGGGTTGGGGGGGGATTTGGTGGGATGGGAATTTAAGGGGTGGGGAATGTTATCGGGGTAATTTTTTGGGGGGAAAATTGGAAAATTTTGGTGGGGGGAAAAAAATTTTGGGGTTTTTTTTTGGGAAAAAATTTTTTAAATGGGTAAAGTTTTGGGTTTTTGGGGGAAAAGGGGGTTTGTTGGATTGGTCCCGGTTTTTTAAAATCCATGGAGGATGGGGGTGGTTTTTGGGTGGTACTTTGGGGAAAGGGGTGTGGGGGAAAGGGAATTTAAAAGGGGGATAAAAAGGGGTTCCATTTTTTTTCACTTCCCCCCTTGTTTGGGGATTTGGTTGGGGATGCCCCCCCGGTGGGGGGGTTGGGTTTTTTTTGGTGAGAGATGAGTGTAGGGGGGGGGGGGGAGCTGGGAGCCCCATTTGTGGGGGAGTTTCGAGGGGGAGAAGGTTTGGGGTTGGATAACGTATGCTGTAGGAGTTTGGGTAAAATGCCAAGAAGAACAGAGCTGGTCAATCCTAGTCCCTGCTTGCACTTAGAAAGAGAGATGCACACAAAAATAACTATTTCAAAAAACTGGTCACGTTGGTTAAAAACGAAAAATGGGCAGAGGTGTGTCAAAGAGTAAACACAGACAATTTACTGAAAATTTTTCTGGCGCCATAAAAAACATGGGGTTTGGGGTAGTCAAAAATAAGAGCATTTCGACTTTTCCCAAGGGGCTGACCTCTCTGGGGAGAGGAAATGACAGGGCAAGGGCAAAGCCCTCTTTGAAAGCTACCTTGAGCAAGCAACCCGAAAAACATGGGGGGCCGAAAAACTGGGCCAAAGGGGGTTTACCTCAGACAGATGCAAAGGGGGAGAAACCCCTTTGGATGAAGACCCAGGACAGTGAAAAAATCAAGGCTGTGCTTCGCGATCAAAAAAAAGTGCCCATTTCCGAGGGGATAAGATAAGAGACATAAAAAGGTGTAAACCCACAAAGGCTAGAGAACTAGCAGACATGTACAACAACAGTATAGGGAGTGCTAGCATCAAGGAGGAATGGTTACACAGCTATCTGATTCCCTTGCCGAAGCCTGACAAAGACCACAAAAAAATTCAGGGATATCGAATTATAACCATGCAGAATACAATAGGCAAGCTGCTGGAGAAGGTAATTGCCAGGAAAATATCAAGCCAACTAGAGAGGCAAGGTGTTTTCCCACCTACCCTGGGTGGGTACCGTCCAAAAAGAGAAACCTGGACCAATGCAGCAGTCTTTGCCCATGATGTCTATGAAGGTTTCCACTCAGGCACTGAAACCGTTGCTGCAGCGATTGATCTTGAGGACGCATACAACAGAGTACCACTGGATTTTTTAATGTTTCAGCTTCTTGAACTAAACGTAAGTCCATTCCTCCTTAGTTGGATCGCTGCAGCCCTCTTCCAACGGAAAGTAGTTTTTAGATGTGGCAGTTGGACTTCGGAACCAACAACAATATATCCTGGCCTACCACAGGGATCACCATTATCTCCGGTACTGTTCAACGCCTACACAGTGAGAATCACCAGTGAGCAGATCACTGGACCTGGCAGGACATTGTCATATGCCGATGATGTTTTAGTGTATCGTCAGGGTAAGGATAGAGAGGAGGTTGCTGTGGAACTACAAACCGAACTCAATCGCATAAGTACTTGGTGTGATGAAGCTGGGGCAATGGTCAACCCAACAAAGGCAACAGTGACTTGGTTCTCGTTGAATAATCATATTGTCAACAATCCAACACCAACTGTAATGCTGTGTTCAGAGACGGTGGAAAGAACGCAGGCAATGAATTACCTGGGGATACGGTTTGATCGAAGCCTTGCTTATAATGTGCACATAGACCAGGTGATAACAAAGGCCAAGCGGGGTTTGGCAGCGATGCGGGTGATGGCGGCAGCAAACTGTGAGCAGCGCCATCTATGTCTTCTGTACGAGGGGCTGGTCATGTCTGTTTTGGAGTATGCAATGGCAATCCTGACTCTCAGCCATAAGCAGATAGAAAGGATGGAAAGGATACAGAATGAAGCTATGCGCATTATTCTTGGATGTACAAGAGATACAGCATGCAGGGCGATGCGCTACCTTCTTGATTTTCCAACCATTGAAGAGAGAATACAAGTTTGCAGGGCACGCGCCTACCTCAGAATTAACGCAAACACACAACATCCACTGCATAGTGAAATTAGGAAGGTGAAGGGCAGCAGGTTAAAAAGAGGACGGTCGTGGATGGGTCAAGCCGAAGACATTCTTCAACAGGTGTGTTCACTTGAGGACTTAGAACCTGGCGAGGAGTGGGTGCAAGTGCCAACAGACTTCTGCACATCCTTTTCAGTTTGCATCCAACTAGATAGAAAATGCAGACAAGAAAATCCGGCTGCTGTTGAGGCTGAAGTACAAGCGTTGATTTTCGAGAATTCGCTAGACGGTGACGCGGTCATCTACACAGATGGGTCGGTCGTCCGACATGTGAGAAGCTCATGGGCCTTTACAGCTCGGGCCGGAGGGAGAATTGTGAAGGAGGACTCTGGTGCTTTCACTGAAACCACAAGTAGCCTGACCATGGAAGTCATGGCAGTAAGTAAAGCAATAACATGGCTCGAGACACAGACATTCACTAGGGCTTGTTTCCTTAGCGACTCAATGAACATGATCAAGAGGATAGAGGAGGGGTCGATCCGAAGAGAATGGTTGCTGCCTCTTAAGCGGTCTCGGCTGGCAAAGATTAGTTTCATCTTCGTGCCAGGGCATGCGGGAGTACAAGGAAATGAGCGGGCTGACAAGCTCGCAGGTGAGGCTACTGTGGAGGGCGGACGCGCCATGGACCAGGCTGACATTCTGAATGCTCTACGTGAAGTGAGACTTTTGCGAGAACCAAGTGATGACTGTGAATCTACAACAATGGCCAGAGTGCGAGACCAGCAAATTAAAAGAGGGGTGGCCAAACAAGAACACTACGCAGGAAGCCAAAGAAGATTGATAAACCAACACAGAACTGGCGTCGTTAGCCGCTACACGCTGCGGGATTTGCTGAGGAGGGGATCCGAGCACTTATGGACTGAATGGTTCGATGTGCAACGAGGATGATCTGTCGACTAACTAACTAACTAACTTCTTCTTCTTCTTCTTCTTTTCTTCTCCTCCTCCTCCTTCTTCGTCTTCCTCTTCTTCTTCTTCTTCTTCTTCTTCTTCTTCTTCTTCTTCTTCTTCTTCTTCTTCTTCTTCTTCTTCTTCTTCTTCTTCTTCTTCTTCTTCTTCTTCTTCTTCTTCTTCTTCTTCTTCTTCTTCTTCTTCTTCTTCTTCTTCTTCTTCTTCTTCTTCTTCTTCTTCTTCTTCTTCTTCTTGGGGAAATGTGTGTGGATGGGGGATCAGTGGGTGGGTGGCGGCATATATGTTTGCCTGGTTCTGTGTGAGTGCGTGGAGGTATGTGTGGGTAGGTGGGGGAGGTTTGGTGGGTCGGGGATGTGTTGGTGGCTGCGGGATATGAGGGTGGATGGGGGATGTGTCTCACAACATGGCAATATGCACTGTTTATGGTTACAACTTTCATTTGATAATGTTTTTTTTCTCTCATGTGAATGTATCATGCGTAATATGCATTGTTTATGCTTACAAACTCCATTTGACAATGTTTTTTTCCCCTATGTTAATGTAACATGCACATTTGATGAATGAAAGATGAGTGATTGAAAGGGCCGAATGTAAGACGGGCCTGCGTGCCCAATTTGTTACCCTTTTAAAATAAAGTTTGTTCGTTCGTTCGTTCGTTCCTCCTCCCTCATCATCCTCCCTCCCCCTCCTCCCTCCTCCTCCTAATCCCTCCTCCTCCCTCCTACTCCTGTCTCCTCCTCCTCCCTCCGCCTCCCTCTTCTTCCCTCCTCCTCCCTCCTCCACCTCCCTCTTCCTCCTCCTTCCTCTACTCCTCCTTTTTCTTCTTCTACTGCTGCTGCTGCCGCCGCTCCATTTACCCAAGTTAATTGTTGGGGGAAGATGTAAAGATCTTTCAAGTGCTCTTTCTAATACTTTTTGTAAGTTGGTCTTCGTTTACCTAAGGTTGTTCTAACTGCAACCAATAAATGATTAGACAGACAGGCAGGCAGGCAGGCAGTTAGACAGACAGACAGACAGACAGACAGTCGGGAACGGGAACTTATATGACTACTTATATGACTTAAATGAGATGCTCCCCATCTGGGGCTGGGCGAAGCTGGGCCGGGTCAGACAGACAGAGACAGACAGACAGATAGACAGACAGACAGACAGATAGATAGTCGGGAACGGGAACTTATATGACTACTTATATGAATTAAATAATTAAATGAGATGCTCCCCACCAGGGTCTGGGAGAAGCCGGGCCGGGTCAGCTAGTATATATATATATATATATATATATATATATATATATATATATATATATATATATATATATATATATATATATATATATATATATATCATATATAATCTCATTGGCACCTTGCCGTCTTGACAGACGATAGTTTGTGCTTTAAAAAGGCATAATAACTTTTACCTAAGGCTGTATCGCATGTGACTGATAAGGCCAATTTGCGCTGCAAATGTCCGTTCACAGTGGGTGCATGTGAACACGTTCCATAGCACAACGCCTGGGCTAAAATATAGAGATCATGTGTTGCCCATGCAGCATGATCCATCTCTCGGCCTGCCTAGTTCACTCCAGAGGAAAGGTAACACCCCTACATCTGGAACAAGACAAGCTGCAGAAGCTGCCGGATCAGCAAAGCAATGCTCTAACTGTCCGCCTGTCGGAGCTACGATCCTAGACCAGCTGCCAACCAAGGCTTAGGGCCTGGTCTGCCCTGCCATGACATTTTGTCTTTAGCTTGCATTTCCTCGCACCAGGGTAAGGCTTGTACCCTCCCAATTGCGCTCTTCCGCCCGAAGCCGTTGGCACAATGTGGGGTGTCGGGTTTGGTAAGCGCCCCCAACGATCGAGGCTAACAGAAATGATGTTGGATGGACTGGTGCGGTGGTGTCGAGCGAATATCATCAGCAAAATAAGCGTTTAAAAGGCTTTAAAAAAAAGTCGCTTAAAAGTCGACAAGGTCGACTTCATTGCACCGGGTTTATCCCATATGGCTCGGTCTCTTCCCGCAGCGCGGAAAGCGTAGCACAAAGCACGAACGCCGTAGCTTTTTTTAGCGACGACCCACAGGAGTCTCTGAATCATTTAACTCGTAAACCGAAGGGCGCGGCCCGGAATCGAACCCACAACCTTCGAAGCACGAGTCAAACGGCTTGATCACTTCGCCACAGAGACAAAAAAATAAAGTAACGTAAACAAAACGATACAAAGGATCTCTTCATTGAGTAAAATCTTCTAACAATACAAAATAAAATTGATTACAAAAAAGGCAATCAAAAGTTAGCTAATTTTGTCAATATGCCGAATAACTGTCTTTGTACATAGTTATCTTGTCGCTTTCGCTTAATTAATTTATGAAAATTGAAAAAAAAAAAATTACCACATTTCGCCGGTGGGGAATCGAACCACGGTCTCCTGCGTTACAGGCGGAGATACTTACCGCTATGCCACTGAGAACACGACGAAAGTTTAACAAAAATATGTCATGTAGTTAGTCCTGATGACATCACATAGACTTGCCTTTGACCCATTGCCTTTGACCCATTACCTTTGACCCATTGAGGCTCTGTAAGATATACCAAATCACGTATTCACTGCGGAACTATTTGGGACCGCAATTCGGAAGAGTGCCTAAATTCAGTGTTACGAGTGTAGCAGTTTATAAAGTTATTTCACACACACACGCACACACGCACGCACGCACGCACGCACGCACGCACGCACGCACGCACGCACGCACGCACGCACGCACGCACACACACACACACACACACACACACACACACACACACACATAAAATATGTATACATAATATATCACTGTTCTATCACACTCTCAGTGGTCTTAAGTTAAAAAAAAAAATTCAGCTCCAATATGACAATATAATACACAGAAAAAAAAAACAGCAGTTGCTCCCATATTTTTCCGCATATCCGTTTACAGGATATTGCAGTCAACACAAGCATTTTTCAGCTGCTGTTGATGTCTTGGCAAGATTACGCTCAGTAGTTTGCCATTGCTTTCTGAACGACCGGCTCACATACCTCCGTAAGTAACCAATGCGACACCATCCGCTACCGAATCTTGTGCAGCTGCGTTACCCACGTGAATATACAGGATTACGGAGAAAGTTGTTAACCCCTAGGCCAGGGAGACTGGCAGTGTCTCCCTACTACTTATAATATATTAACGAACTACCTATCGGTAATTTGTGTGTAAAAGATATGCTACGCACTACTGACAATTCTCTGTATACTTATAAAGTTAGTTGCATATCCGTTCCAGGACGTTAGCTGTCAACACCAGCATTTTTTGCTGTCGTTGATGTCTTGGCAAGTTCTTGGCACCCTAACGGCTCTGCCCGGGCAAAATATTGAGTTAAAAATCTACCCAAAAGTATTTCAGGATCCTCGCCGGTGCTACGGAGTTCATGCGCTGAGCTGAGTTTCTCCAGACTCACGTTTGAGTTAGGAGGAGAACGGAGCACTTATGGGTTGCACCCGTGTGCCGTGATGTTGATCCATCGACTAAACTAACTAAACATACCATTTCATAATGAATGAATCACCAAAAAACGAGAAGTATATTTGAAGCTTTAATAGAACACAATTACAAGAAACAAAATGGACGTTGCGGCTAAAGCCTTTGAACAAACAAACACAGACACACAACTACACGAGAAACACTACATGAAAATCCAAAGGTTACTTATCTGAATCCTGGTTTGGTCGAATGAGCCTTAAGCGCTTACCATTTGATGTGAATGGAAACAACCGGATGTATGGTTTAAACGGGTCTATGGGCTACAGGGATTGGCTTAGCCACCCGGTGTGAGGGATGGGGGGATGCCCATGTGAGCGAACAGGGAAAAGTGGATTAGCAGTGAACTATAGCCGGCTCTGTGGCGAAGGTGTAGTATGCACTCCCGCATACCATGTAGGAACACAGCGGCAGGCGCTTAGAATGCAGTCCGCCCTGCGTTGGTTTACATAGAATGGCATGAGTGCCGGTCGCTCAGAAAGCAATGAAAAGTCACCGAACGCAAACTTGCCAAGAAATCACAAATGGCAAAAGTAATGTTGGGGTTGATTGCTACGTCCTGTAAAGGATATGCTACCATGTTTTTTCTAGTGGGCTATACAACTACAGGGATGGAAAAGAGGGTGGGGAGGTTGGAAGTTAAATGAAACTACAGTGGTACCTCGGGTTACGAACTTAATTTGTTCCAGAACTCGGTTCGTAACCCGAAACGTTCGTAACCCGAAACGTTCGTAACCCGAAACATTGAAATCAATGAAATAAAGACAATCTGTTTCAAGATGAAAGAATCGTTCTTTTTCATTAACATCCGGTCCTTTACCTGACAAAACGCAAAGAATACGTGTACTTCAGGTATTACATAAAGAGAAAGAAAACAACCAAATGAATTAAATGTAAAATTTAAAAAGAAAAAAGTCTATCTTTATTACCAAGAAATCGATCATTGTCGCTTCCTTTGCTGGAGAATCTTTCTAAAGTTGGCCATCGTGTTATCATTCATCATGTTTACTGCCCTGTTAGCAACTAGTTTGCTTGGATGACGGTTCATAATGAAGTTTTCGATGTCTGCCCACTTGCTGCAAATTTCTTTAATCCTGGCAGTTGAAATGGTCACTGATTCCTCATCATTGGACGACTGCTCCTCCCTTTATGTCTTTCGCTGTTCATTCTGAAGATCCACAAGCTCATCTGTAGTACTGTTTGTACTGTACACGATCATTTGTCTCCAATGTTAAACCTCTCTCTCTCTCTCTCTCTCATCTCTCTCTCTCTCTCTCTCTCTCTCTCTCTCTCTCTCTCTCTCTCTCCTCTCTCTCTCTCTCTCTCTCTCTCTCTCTCTCTCTCTCTCTCTCTCTCTCTCTCTCTCTCTCTCTCTCTCTCTCTCTCTCTCTCTCTCTCTCTCTCTCTCTCTCTCTCTCTCTCTCTCTTCTCTCTCTCTCTCTCTCTCTCTCTCTCTCTCTCTCTCTCTCTCTCTCTCTCTCTCTCTCTCTCTCTCTCTCTCTCTCTCTCTCTCTCTCTCTCTCTCTCTCTCTCTCTCTCTCTCTCTCTCTCTCTCTCTCTCTCTCTCTCTCTCTCTCTCCTCTCTCTCTCTCTCTCTCTCTCTCTCTCTCTCTCTCTCTCTCTCTCTCTCTCTCTCTCCTCTCTCTCTCTCTCTCTCTCTCTCTCCTCTCTCTCTCTCTCTCTCTCTCTCTCTCTCTCTCTCTCTCTCTCTCTCTCTCTCTCTCTCTCTCTCTCTCTCTCTCCTCTCTCTCTCTCTCTCTCTCTCTCTCTCTCTCTCTCTCTCTCTCTCTCTCTCTCTCTCTCTCTCTCTCTCTCTCTCTTCTCTCTCTCTCTCTCTCTCTCTCTCTCTCTCTCTCTCTCTCTCTCTCTCTCTCTCTCTCTCTCTCTCTCTCTCTCTCTCTCTCTCTCTCTCTCTCTCTCTCTCTCTCTCTCTCTCTCTCTCTCTCTCTCTCTCTCTCTCTCTCTCTCTCTCTCTCTCTCTCTCTCTCTCTCTCTCTCTCTCTCTCTCTCTCTCTCTCTCTCTCTCTCTCTCTCTCTCTCTCTCTCTCTCTCTCTCTCTCTCTCTCTCTCTCTCTCTCTCTCTCTCTCTCTCTCTCTCTCTCTCTCTCTCTCTCTCTCTCTCTCTCTCTCTCTCTCTCTCTCTCTCTCTCTCTCTCTCTCTCTCTCTCTCTCTCTCTCTCTCTCTCTCTCTCTCTCTCTCTCTCTCTCTCTCTCTCTCTCTCTCTCTCTCTCTCTCTCTCTCTCTCTCTCTCTCTCTCTCTCTCTCTCTCTCTCTCTCTCTCTCTCCTCTCTCTCTCTCTCTCTCTCTCTCTCTCTCTCTCTCTCTCTCTCTCTCTCTCTCTCTCTCTCTCTCTCTCTCTCTCTCTCTCTCTCCTTCGTTCATAACCCAAGTCACTGTTCATTACCCGAGACATAAAAGTTTCGAAGTTGTTGTTCGTAACCTGAATTGTTCGTGTCCTGAGGCGTTCATAACCCGAGGTACCACTATATTGGACATTGAGGCCGTGAGGGGAGAGTGAACCCAATTGGAAGATGAGGTGGTTTTCCAATGTCTTATGATCACGTTTGTGAGATGCACACGATTTGAATGCCGTGACGTGTATGTGTGCCACGCCACAGTGGTCAGACCTGTTAAAGTGTGTGGATACCAGTTTCTTGGCACCACTATTGATATCAGGTAGGTGCTGTCTAAATCTGTCAGCAAGACTTAGACCTATTTCTCCAATATATCTCATGTCACAACGTGTGCAGATGATCGTGTAGATAACGTTGCGACTCGTGCGTGAGAAACCCTCATGAATGTGGAAAGTGGTCTTAGGGAATGCCAGACTCTGGGTTTGAAGTACATGTGGGCATTCTTACAACGTGATCGAAGGCAAGCCTTCGTGCCAGGAAGAGACTGTTGAGATTGGGGTAGACTGCTATGGACCAGCACATCCCTCAGGTTACGATCCCACCTGTAAGCCACCAGGGGGGGGCCTCTGAAAAGACATCGCGAGTGACTGGGTCTGCCTGGAGAATAGATAGGTGCCTTAGGAGGATATTCTTGGCAGCAATGTTATGGGGATGGTAGGCTAGTGAAAGGATTGGCCTATTATTTTGTGGTTTAGGCCTGGAGGATAGAGCCTCTGCACGACTGATAGACTGACAGTGGTAAAGAGCTGTAGACAAAACTTTATCAGGATAGCCACGAAGGCAGAAGAAATCCAACATTTCGTGGGCTTTTCGACGGAAGTTGTTATTATCCTGACAAAGACGTCGGAGATGTAAAAGTTGGGAGAAAGGAATAGAGCCCTTACAAGAGGGGGATGTGAGGAGGTATAGAGAAGGAATGCATGGGAATAAGTTGGTTTATAATAAACCATCGTACATAGACCTGCGGAACCTAAAGAGACTGTTAGATCTAAGAAAATGACAGCCGACGAAGAAATAGTGGAGGTGAATGATACAATTTCATAAAAAACCAGCGCAACATAGTCTGCTGCCAAATCGCATGCAGCTGTGTTTCGAACGCAAGTAAATGGGATAATGAACTGTGTCTGTAACCCCTTCTCCACGGAGACCATGTATACTTATAAAAAAGGCAAAATAACATATTTAAAAAATGTGTGTCAGTCATAATCATTATTATGTGCCTTGCAAAAAAGCGTATACTTTAATTTCTTTCCATGGATCTCTGTCTGGATGAATTATATTGATTTTTTTTTCTTCTAGTAGTGCTTGACTGAATTTTGCATGTGGATTAGCTTTTCCTGTTAACAGTGTCCCTTGCCATCAGGCGAACCCACTCTGACTTCAGAGGTACTTGTAATTTACGTCCCTAAGTCAAGGACAAGAGGTCAACATTTTAGTCAAACTGTCCGGTATCGGAGCTAAATCTCTTACCTCACGAAGAACACACGTTCTTATCCATTCTCTCGGCCTTGCTGACCTACAATTATATTGATGATATTGCTCCCTTCCACCATATTAGACCATCCAGCATAATTTCTCTCTGTCTGACTCTTCTTCTGCTGAACTTTCCAGCCATGATGTTCCTTAATTCCTCTCTTCTCATCATTTGACCACAGAACAGTTTGCCTCTTGTATTATTCCTAAATGTTCTACCTTCGTTAGCATCTTCTAGGCAGTTACTTGTTAGATACTCAGGCAGTCCAAGGAGTTCGCAACATTCGATTCAGAAACCACATTTCTGCTGCATCCAAGTTCTAGCTAATTTATTTGTTTCACATTCTAAGATTAACTGTCATACAGCAGAATAAGTTCAGCATAACATTTTAGACTGTTTATAACACTCAGTGAAAGTAGCCATAATTGAAATTAAAAACTATATAATTTTACTAATGAGAATGATCAGTCTGATTAATTAAGATGCAAGTTGTGCCAGTGAAATTGAAAGAAGTGCATGGTTCCTAGTCTGTATCCATAGTTTGAAAACATCCTTCTTCTTCCTCTTTGTACCCCTTGTTATTTGAGTGTCACACTTAATTTTGCACTTGAAAGGTCAGGGTGTTCCTTCTTTAAAACTCATTGTTTAAGGTTAACTTTTTCTAGTAGAGGAGCGGCTGGCCGAGTGGCTAGAATGCCAGATACTCCTTTTGGAAACCTGGGTTTGAATACTCAGTAAGGTGTGGATTTTTTTCTGACTGGGGAAAAAAAACCCCTGTAAACTACAAGTTCATGTGACTGCACTAGCCAGGCGGCCTAAATTCCTCAGGCTCAAGACCCCCCCTGCCCTGCCCTACACCAAGGTACTATAGGCAGTAGATGGCAGACTTCTAGACAGATTCTATCCGAGGTAGCAAGGTATTATCTAGGTAGGTTTTCTACTATATGATGCAAGTACTGTGCATGTAAAAACATCGCGATGTGGTAGTCAGTTTCAAGCCAACCCTCCCTAGCCACCTTTTACAGCACGCATGGTGGGTTACAGAGTAACTTTTCTTTGCTTCCCTTATAGACTCCAGTAACTTACATGTGAATGCTCTAAGTGCTGAAATATAATTGTCATGGTGATGTGGCTCTGCCTCTATGGGAAAGTTATAGAAGATATTTTGTGTTTGCTCACTTTGAACTGAGGCATAGTCTATACACATTCTACTACTTTCAGTGGACCAGACTGATTTTTACGTGTATATTAGTTTTCCCTATTACCAGTGTCCCTCTCCTTCAGGGATACCACTCTAAATTCTGAGGTACTTGTAATTTACATCCCCAAGTCAAGGACAAGATGTCAACATTTTAGTCTAGCTGACCAGTATAGGGGTTTAACCTGTTACCTGTGCATCAGCACACTGGAAGTTAAAGAGCAAATGCTCTTATCCAGTCAGCCAAGCTGACCTCCACTTGGAAGATATTATGACACTTATGGAAGGCAACATTTGTGTAAGAAAATTCCAATAAACTATCTAGTTTCAGCTTTGTCACAGTAAAGAGCACATCAGATTATCCTGTCATTGCCACCTTACTGATGTTCTCTTACTCATCTCATCTCATCATGTTCCTCTTGTACCTTGCGGTGTCGAGTTTCAGTCCGTTTATACTTCTTAGTTTTTCTACGAGCAGTATGAAGATCCCCTGCCGGCTTGCTAGGCCAGTCGCAGGTTTAGGACACTAATCTGACCACAGGGAGTCCATCCCCTATGGCGAGCCATAGCCCCGTTAGCCCATGACCTCGCGGTCATGGTTGCCCGGTCTGCACCACGTGGAGGTGGGGGTTGACTTGTGTAGTCTGCGGGTCATCGGCAGGCTACTAATTTTCGCTCTTCACCCCTCCTGGGAGAGGCTAGCCGATCCTAACCCTGCTGGCTGCAGGGCCAGGCGCATTCCACACCTTACAGACCATGTTCTCTTACTGATGGAGTGATTTAGCTTTGAAGTTCAATGTTTGACTTCTTAACTCATGCAAACCTAGTGCACTTTATTGTGTGAATGGTATGGAATTTTCTTCCCCTCTTTATAATTGGTGGCATGTGGCATTGGTTATATAGGTTGTTATCTGTGTGCAGTGTGAGTGATCCTGTATAATAACAGTAACTCTTACTGTTACAGGTGTTGTGCAGAACAGATGTATGTGACAGTGAAATCAGGCCACAGGAACAGAGCAGAGCTGTGCTAAAGTTCACTTGCTGCATCAGCTCCATCTGAGGAACTCTTCTTTGAGCCTACAGTAAAAGAACAACCTACAGAAGCATATGGCTTTGTCTTCATATGATGAACTTCTCAAACAGGTTGGTTTGTTTTTGGACTGGGTACATTAAAGTCTGATAAAAAGTTTAGATACCCAGAGTTAAACTGCCGGCTCCGTGGCGAATGAGTTACAGTGCAGTTCGTATTCCCACAGGGAGTCTCCATGGCAAAGTGGTCAAGCCGTTTGACTCAGGCTCCGAAGGTTGTGGGTTCGATTCCGGGCAGCGTCCTTCGGTTCACGAGTGACATTTTTCGGAGACTCCCGTGGGACGCCGCTAGAGCTACGGAGTTCATCTTTTGTGCGACGCTTTCCGCACTGCGGAAAGAGACAGAGCCATATGGGATAAAACCCGGTGCAATGAAGTCGACCATGTCGACTTTTAAGCGACTTTTAAAAAAAATTCCCACGTACCCGCATTCAAAACACAGCTGCGGGTGATTTGGCAGCAGAAGCCTTGCTTTGGTTTTTTATGAAATGGTATGGGTGCAGGTCGTTCAGAAAGCAATGGCAAACTACTGAACGTAAACTTGCCAAGAGATCGCAATAGCAAAGAATGCTGGTGTTGTCTGTGACGTCCTGTAAAGGATATACAACTAACTAGAGTCAAACTATGATGATGTTCATTTGCAAATTCCGATTAATTGAGTTTCAACATTTTAAAAATACATGAAAATCAACACACACAAGACTGAGACAATGAAGATCAACACATACAAGACTGAAACAATGAAGATCAACACACACAAGACTGAGACAATGAAGATCAACACACACAAAACTGAAACAATGAAGATCAACACACACAAGACTAAAACAATGAAGAGCAACACACACAAGACTGAAACAATGAAGATCAACACACACAAGGCTGAAATAAAGAAGATAATAAATAAAGTAAAGGACCCAGTTTACATGCCTTGATGTGTATGATGCTAGCCATATAATTGTGTAGACTAATCTGCTTTCCACGTGTGATGTGGTCGGTCTCATGCTGGCTGCCTTTGCCTCCCAAGACATTTCCTGGTACGCGTTTTATTTTGGGTTTATTTAAGACCCCAGGTAATTTTGAAAAGTGTACCCCAGTGCTCAGAAAGCAATGGCAAACTACTGAACATAAATTTGCTATGAAATCACAAACAGCCAAAAAATGCTGGGGTTGGCTTCGACATCCTGTAAAGGATATGCAACTATAGTATGTCCACATTTGTTTGCCTTCATTCACGATCAATTATTTTGAAAACTGTCTGTTGCATCGTTATGAAATTTTTCCAGCGGTCTTATATTTACCCCCACCCAAGGAATATGTCTTTGATAGGTCCAAAAGCAACTTAAATCATTGAAAGCGGCAACATTTCTTTGATGTTTTGGGGGAAATGTAGTGAATTCACGCTAACAAACTAGTCTTACAGTAAACCACGTTATTTCTGGTAAAGACACAAGTACAAGGCGTAGCCAGGTTCGTATGGGAGTGGGTGCAATAAAAAAGTAGCTTAAAGTAGCATTGCACCGGGTTTTTATCCCATATGGCTCAGTCTCTTTCCGCAGGGCGGAAATCGTGGCACAAAGCACGAACTCCGTATCTCCAGCGACAACCCTCTGGAGTCCGAAAAAATGCACTCGTGAAATGAAGGAATCGAACATACAACCCTCGGAGCCCGAGTCAGACGGCTTGACCACTTCACCACGGAGATTCCCGAGAGGGGTGCAATGTGTAATATTAGTAAAGACAGAGAATGTACAGAGGTATGGGGTAAATAATGTGTAAATTGACAGGAAAGTAGAAGGAATATATTTCTTACCTTATTTTTCATTTCCATCTTGTTTCTTCAGCTGCTGGTTAATAATTGTACACAAGTATTCATGTTACTAGGATGCATTTAGCTTTTTATATTGAGCTCATGAAAGCTTACAAATAGCTGTGCGTTAATGTGCGTATGGAGTGACCAGAAATGATACCGCAATTTAGTCATCATGTTTCCATTTTTAAGGATCTGTTCAGCTGTCTGTGTAGTTTGTTCACACGTACACATGGGTGACAGACCCGCTGTGAGTCTTCGTGACAGACAGACAGACATATATTATTATATAGTATTCTCGAGCCAATCTCTAAATACATTACCATTAATCTTATTATGATAATCCCTATTGTCTGTATGCTTTGATACGAACACGAGCCCAGCATTCTGTTGCAAGCCATTATGCGTATTACCAGCATGGGCCATGACCAAAAGCTGTCCTATACTACTGGGCACATATCGCTTTATCTGTCCATCCACTGATTGCCATTCCTTATCACTTGTGTGGTGCGGATTGATTCACATTTCATCCAAACACACTGTGCCATAATTTTTTTTGCGCATTTCCCTTATTTCACGTAGGTATCTGCGTTTCATGGCTCCTAAATGCGGTTGCTCGCAAAGATTATTTCTACCGCCCTTGTACTTTCAAATAGTGAAGATAATGTCCTTATAATTTTCCACAAAGCTGTTTTGGATAGCTCTATGTTATTGTTCTTTCTGAACCAAACCCTAAGTTTTCTTACAGTCACTGTTTCATTGGCATCCAGCATTTTGATAATGCTGTATAATCCTGGATATAAAATCCAAAATTTTTATAATTTTAGGAATCTCTGTGGTGAAGTGGTCAAGCCTTTTGACTCGGGCTCCAAATATCGTGGGTTCGATTCCAGTTCACGAGTTAAATTTTTCGGAGATAACACCCAAACGGTCATTAGGATTCATTAGACCATCGGCTGACAAACAGACAGCAGGTCACAACCAGAGCACACACAGAGTTCAACTTCATACCTCGCATGATCAACGCACACACTCACATCAGTTAACCAGCTTTTACATAATCATGCGTCCAAGAATTGGACTGGTTTATGGACGAGATGATCAAACTCAACTGGAGTAATTGTGAGTACGATAATGGGTCCGGATAACTCATATCAGCTAAGAGGGCCTGAATGAACTGTTATTAGTTTGAGACACGGCAGTGGGCTATTCTGAATGTGGCACATACAGATAACGACAGGTAACTTTAGACATTTCAGACTCTAGCCATGTTTGCAGTAGATGTTGTGGGAATGTTGGTGGAATGTCAGTGGTGCGACAGCGCCTGAAGGCAGCATCAATCCAGACATACAACTCCATTATTCATTGCCTGCCAATGATAAATACATATCATTGATCTCTGCACGAGAGCGTCATTGAGTTCTTAAGAATGTTCGACCGTTGTGTTGTCGTATGCATACCTGTATATCTGTGCCCACGGGTAGACGCACAGCGTCCAGCTCACTGGGAACCCTTATAACGAGCTAGTTCATGGAGCATGTCATGCACTCGCCTTAACGCTTTATGACAGTTGTCGCTAGAGCTGCGGTGTTCGTGCTTTGTGCGATGCTTTCCGCGCTGCGGAAAGAGACCGAACCATATGGGATAGAACCCGGTGCAATGAAGTCGACCCTGTCGTATATCAAGCGACTTTTTAAAGCATTTTTATAATAGCTCGCCTTATGACATCTTTGTCAAAACTGTCTACAATAATCTTTCTACCTACCGTTTGGTTATTGCGTGGTGGTTTAATTCCAGATTCTTGCACCCTTTGACAAAATGCCCGTTTACTCAAGCCCAATGCATGCATTGTTCTTTTTTCGGAATTTGTAATAGTATAAAAAAGTTTCTTGCGATCAGCTTCTTGACAAAAATATGTGTGCAACTTCATAGCGATTCTTTGAAGTGTACAATTTTGCATTAAAGCCCATTGAAAAATATTCACACATTTCAATGTTAGTGATAAGTGATAAGAAAAAAAACATATTAATCAGGTTTCATGAAATAACCCACATTTTGAGACACCTCTGAACAGTCTTAGTTTGAACAACGCGGGGGGTTGGCAAAAGGCCAATCCTGTGAAAACACGTACAATATTCAAAATTGAGCCCTGATTGTCTGACTACGCTGTAATACATTTAAAATTATGAATTTCATGTCAGACCCGCAAATTATATATCTCATATAAACAAACTTTGAAATCTGCTGTAAAATCTCCAGAACAAAATTTTTTTTGTTGGGTGGACATAATGATAAGGTTATATACTAAATTTCATAATTTTCCCTCAGTTGGTTACTGAGATATTGATGTTTATATTGCGGCAAACAAATGTGGACATACTATAACTTTAACCCCTATGCATATTCAAAGCCGTGACCACTTGGTTGATAGGCAAGTGTCTAACCATGGCTCCCTTATGAATATAATGCACATAATGTAACTGAAAGAGAAGATTAGAGCTTTAAAAAAGTGCACACCACACTCAAGATATTTTTCTGTTTTTTAAAGTCCAATCCATGTGGAATTGGTGATCATGTCTGTCCACAGCCTTCTGTCTCTATTACTGCCAATCATTTCTGACACAAATTTTTCTCCCTGCCATGATGTCAGGCTGTCCAGAATCTTCTCCCATGGTCTTTTCCTGCCTGTCCTCCCCTCCAACTTTCCAATTAGATGCCATACTGCAGCTTCCTCCTTCTCATGCTCAAAGAATGTGGACTGTCTTCTTCTGATGCGAGTAACCAATCTCTTTGTGAGTTAGCTTCTTTCAAGATATCTTCATTACTCTTTCTATCTATCCTCAGTGTTATCATCATTCTTGTATAAAACCACATCTACCCAACTTCCACATAATTCCTGACTTTACTGCCAATTTTCCATGATAATTGCTTCCGCACATCAGGATTGGCTTAGTATAGCTTTTAACAACTTTTTAAAAAATGAGATATGATCACTCTCAAGATATTATGATAGTTGTATGTATGTCTATTTTGTGCTGGGAAATGAACAGGCGGACAGATTGGCTGGCTCTGCAGAACTTGGTGGAGTATTGATACATGACAAGGCAGACGTGGTTGCGGCCTTGTGGGAGCACGTGTACACCTCGGAGGAGCAAATGGATTACCATGGTCTGGCAAGAATGAGACCGCGAGGAGTGACGAGGGGATCTGGCGGTTGCTCAACGCTCAGAGGAAAGGCGAGACGGACATATAATCAGATTGCTACTGGTACTATTGGTGTTGGAACTCTTCACTAGCTGCTGAGGATGGGGACGGAACGCTTTTGGGAATGCCCCGAATGCTGTGATGTTGATTCCTAAATCAACCAATCAATCATGTCTATTTTGTTTTCATCAGGTGGCGTCACTGAAGTCTGAAAATTGTCACCTGCGTAGGGAACTCCAGGATAATTCCAGCCACTTAACCAAGTTAGAGAATGATGCCTCCAACATGAAAGATGTCTTGTCTCATGTCCAGGTTGGGTATATATTTGTTTTGTGTCTGCAACTTCTAGAGTTGAAAGGGGGTGTAAAGGCAACAGGATTCACTTAATTGCACCTGTTGTTTGTGTGCCATGTGGCTTTGTGTCTTTCTGCACATTAGCCTGCTGAAAGCGTCGCACAGAGTACAAACTCAGTAGCTCCAGCAATGGCACCCCACAAGGGTCTCCGAAAAATTTGCACCCTTTAAGCTAATGATTCTGAAAGCAAACCCACAACCTTTGGAGCAGTTATTATTTAGTTTCCTGTACAATCATTTTGTAAATTTGACTGCAGTGATTCTTTATTACAGTCTGCAGTCTTTCTTTATTACAGTCTGTAATTTTCTTTTAAGCGTCGTGGGGAGGAATAATTTGCGTTCCAGCGCCCGGTGGGCGGCACTGGATGTGTCATTCCGTGTGGTTGTACAATGTCTCTGATGTTGTCAATCCATTTTCTTCTTGGACGTCCTCGTGGTCTCGTCGCAGATGATCTTTGATGTAAGGCCAGTGATGGTAGTTGCTGATGTTGCATTCTAACAACATGGCCAAACCACTTGATCTTCTGTCTTTCAATAAATGTGGCACAAGGTGTTGATCCAACAGTCTGTCTGATAGTACATTTCTTACTCGGTCTCGGATTGTTAAGTTGGCAGCTCTCCTCAGGCATCTCATTTCGCAGGTGTTGATTTTGCGAAGGTGTAATTTGGATAAAGTCCAGGTTTGAGATTGGTAGCATAGGGTTGGTGTGAATATGCTGTTTATTATCTGTCGTTTTGCGGACATGGTATGTTTGGATGTTTCAGTAAGGGTGACAGTTGATATGTAAGTGCACTAGCTTTTTGACATCTGATTTCAATTTCTCTGTCTAATCTGCCATCTTCTGTGATCATACTTCCAAGGTATTTGAATTCTTTAACTTGTTTCAGAGGTGTGTTATTTATCTGTATACTTAGTGGGCCTGGCGATTCTGCTAACTTGCATTACTTCGGTTTGGCTGTGTTTATACTCATATTGTATCTGCTGCAGGTTGAACTCAGATTAGTAATATGATTTGTAGTCTGCCCTCGTCGCTGTAAAACAGCACTGATCATCTGCAAATAGAAGTTCATTTATTCCCTGTGGGTCCAGTTGTTTCATCTGGAGTAAAGAGTTCTAAATTTCTGAATCTGGTCTGTCGAGACTTGCTTCTTTGGAATTCTGTCCATGTAGATATTGAATAGCAGGGGAGAGAGCACACATCCCTGCCCTCACGCCTGTATTGACTGTGAACATATCTGATATACCTTCCTGTGTTCTTACTGCACTTTGGCTCGAGTGGTACATGGCTATGGATGTTTTCTAGCAGTTGGCCTTCTATCCCATAGTCTTCAAGATGTCCATAATGTACTGTCTAAATCAAGCTTTTCTATCTACACACAAAGTCTCTGGTCCTATATCAATTTTTTTCACAAATTTCTAAGTAATAATGCTCAGTGCAACTGATCTCAAACAGATATCTGCGTCTATATTCATATTTTTTCACATTTGTCTAGGGAAATGCTAGTGCAACTTCTTTATTAAAGTCTCGAAAATAATTTGTTTTATTACAGTCTGTAATCATTCTTTATTACAGTCTGCTGTTATTACAGTCTGCAGTCTTTCTTTATTACAGTTTGAAATAATTGTATATCAGTATTTATTACAGTCTGAAATAATTGTTTATTACGGTTAGCATATTACAGTCTGCAATCATTCTTTATTTAAAGTATGAAATAATTCTTTATTACAGTCTGCAGTCATTCTTAAAATTGGGAACCATGGTAGCATAGTGGCTAGACACTCACCTGGTGGTCATGAGTTTAATGAACATCAGATTTTGGCAGATTCACATTTTTTAAACTGTCCTGGGCTTCCTGGTTGACCAGGCCTAAAAGGGTACCAGGAAATGTCTTGGGGAGTTAACCCTACCAGACCTGAGGCATTGAACCTAACTGTCCCCTATACCTAGGCTCCTGAGCATTAAAGAGAAAAAACCAACATGATATAGAAAAATGTTAGTTACATGCAAACAAGTGGTTAGAATAAGATGGAGCTTGGAGACATTGTAGAAAATAGGTCTACCTTTCTAGAGCCAATATTCCACATTTGTGTGCCAATCCATCCAGCAGGATGAGCCTTGTTTCACACAGGTACTTCTTGCAAAGTGAGCACCAGATGTTGCTCTTCACCTTCTTGCATGGATTGTCTTTGTAAGACACTCCAGGATTTTGCTTGTTGTACCTGGAGTGCTTTTCCATACACACAACACAGATATGATTAGACGATGTTACAGGGGGAATCTCTGGAAAATGATTGCCTGGGGTCATCCGTCCAACCTTCATCACCACCTAGATCTCCACCATCAGCTGTTTGAGGGACACGCCCCCCCCCCCCCCTTCTCTTACTATCGATCTAGCTCTAGATCTGTAAGGTTCAAGATTCTCTTCATCACTCGAGCTCTCACTGTCTGTGTCACTTGAACTGGAAACGTATTCTTGATGAAATTCTGACTACTCAGAGTGAATCAACCAAAGTATCGATCACCTGTTGGACTGTGAAAAGCCTAGACCTACTTCGCTTTCTTGTTGAAGTGCTTGGTTCATCAGCCGCTCATTTCATTGTGAATTTTCAGAATTTTTCATGTAAAACCACACAAAGTCAATTCAGACACATGGGGGCAGACAATTGCAAAGGCTAACCATGAAGTTTGACCACGATTGGTTGGTTAATTTTAGTTTGTGACATATTTTTTTCACGTACTAGACAAAGTACCAAAAATTAGGTACAGCGGTATAGCGGCAGATTAGGAAATTACCAAAAAATTGGTACAACGGTCTGTGAGATACTGACCACGTGACCTACCAAGTCTATACAAATATGAGTCTAGCACCATATTCGTAATGCACTTTAAGGCATATAAGAGTGTCTTTTATTACTACTTCTACTTATGTACAATTTACATTGATTCTGTAGTATGATTTACAGTCATTCTGGAACAGTGGTTGTGGTATTTCATTAGTTTACTTTGCAGTAATTATATTGATCAGTTTACACTAATTTACTTCATTTTATGGTGATTGTCTAGTTCAGTTTACAGTAATTCGTTAGTTCTGTTGTAGTTTTTCATTAGTATTTCATGATTCTTTATCTTGTAACCATTCATTTAATCTGTGGTTATTGTTTATTTGTCTTGTAGTTATTCGTTTGTTTAGTTTGTGATTATTTAATGTAGTTTGTTCAGTTTGAGGTAATTCTTTAGTTTAATTTGTGATGTCATTCTTTACTTAAATGTGAGGTCATTTTTTTGTTCAGTTTGTGAGGTTATTCTTTAGTTCAGTTTGAGGTAATTCTTTACTTCAATGTGAGGTCATTCTTTAGTTGAGTTTGTAAGGTAATTCTTTGGGTGAGTTTGTGAGATCATTGTTTAGTTCAGTTTGTGAGGTCATTGTTTTGTTTAGTTTGTGAGATCATTCTTTTGTTTGTTTGTGAAGTCATTCTTTAGTTCAGTTTGTGAGGTCATTGTTTTGTTCAGTTAGTGAGGTCATTCTGTAGTTCATTTTGTGAAGTCATTCTTTAGTTTGTTCGTGAAGTCATTCTTTAATTTGTTTGTGAAATCATTCTTTAGTTCAGTTTGTGAGGTCAGTGTTTTTTTTTCATTTTGTGAGATCATTCTTTAATTTGTTTGTGAAGTCATTCTTTAGTTCAGTTTGTGATATCATTCTTTAGTTCAGTTTGTGAAGTCATTCTTTAGTTCAGTTTGTGAAGTCTTTATTTAGTTTGTTCGTGAAGTCATTATTTAGTTTGTTTGTGAAGTCATTCTTTAGTTCTTTTTGTGAGGTAATTGTTTTGTTCAGTTTGTGAGGTCATTCTTTAGTTTGTGTGTGAAGTCATTCTTTAGTTTGTTTGTGAAGACAATCTCTAGTTCAGTTTGTGATTATTTACTACAGTTTATGGTTATTTACTACAGTTTGGGGCTATTATTTACTACAGTTTGGGGCTATTATTTACTACAGTTCATGGTGTTTATTATTTACTACAGTTTGTGGTTATTGTTTACTACAGTTTGTGGCTATTGTTTACTACAGTTTGTGGCTATTGTTTACTACAGTTTGTGGCTATTGTTTACTACAGTTTGTGGCTATTGTTTACTACAGTTTGTGGCTATTGTTTACTACAGTTTGTGGTTATTGTTTACTACAGTTTGTGGCTATTGTTTACTACAGTTTGTGGCTATCGTTTACTACAGTTTGTGGCTATTGTTTACTACAGTTTGTGGCTATTGTTTACTACAGTTTGTGGCTATTGTTTACTACAGTTTTGTGGCTATTGTTTACTACAGTTTGTGGCTATTGTTTACTACAGTTTGTGGCTATTGTTTACTACAGTTTGTGGCTATTGTTTACTACAGTTTGTGGCTATTGTTTACTACAGTTTGTGGCTATTGTTTACTACAGTTTGTGGCTATTGTTTACTACAGTTTGTGGCTATTGTTTACTACAGTTTGTGGCTATTGTTTACTACAGTTTGTGGCTATTGTTTACTACAGTTTGTGGCTATTGTTTACTACAGTTTGTGGCTATTGTTTACTACAGTTTGTGGCTATTGTTTACTACAGTTTGTGGCTATTGTTTACTACAGTTTGTGGCTATTGTTTTACTACAGTTTGTGGCTATTGTTTACTACAGTTTGTGGCTATTGTTTACTACAGTTTGTGGCTATTGTTTACTACAGTTTGTGGCTATTGTTTACTACAGTTTGTGGCTATTGTTTACTACAGTTTGTAGCTATTGTTTACTACAGTTTGTGGCTATTGTTTACTACAGTTTGTGGCTATTGTTTACTACAGTTTGTGGTTATTGTTTACTACAGTTTGTAGCTATTGTTTACTACAGTTTGTGGCTATTGTTTACTACAGTTTGTGGCTATTGTTTACTACAGTTTGTGGCTATTGTTTACTACAATTGCCTCTTAAGAATTATTGCAAACTGAACTAAAAAATGACTGCTAACTGAACTAAACAGTGATTACTGAAGTGAAGACATGCATGGTAGGTTATATCTTTACTATTTTTTGCATTTCCAGTGGACTCCAGTAACCCACTGGCAAGACTTATGTTTGGTACATTTTATTTGCGTGTGCGTAGTGTGTCAGTGATGGAAGGGTTTATAGTCTGCAGTGCATTCTTGTTTAGATTTGTGTTGGTATTCTGTGGTTGTGCATTCAAGTGGGTGATAAACCTGAATTATAGAAAAGGACTCTGTCACATGCCTTGAGGCGTATTAGGTACATGATGCTAGCAAAATCAGAAGCTGAATTACAAGACCACATGAAGTCTAAATGAAATGTGTAGGGAACATAACATGAAAATTAGCACATGTAAAACAGAGGTAATGACTGTAACTAAAGAAGAAAAAGCAACAAAAATTCACCTAAATGATCATCCTCTGAAACAAGTAAAGAGTTCCTAGTACCTAGGAAGTATAATATCATCATATGGCAAATCAGAAGACAAGATTTGCACAGGCAAATGCAGAGAAAAGATCGGCCTATGACAGTGGGAACAATTTATAGAGATGATGGTGTGCATGTGACAACAGATAAAGAGAAAGGGGAGGCGTTTCTCCAGAGATTTTTAGAGCAGACCAATCATAATGATGCGGACACCAGGGATGCAGTTAGACAGGAGTTATCTGGCATCATGAAGACATCATACGGGTGGAAGATGTTAAACACATTTTGAAAAAGGCAAAAGACACGGCACCAGGGCCCGATGGGTTCAGGTATGGCCACATGAAGGGTTTGAGCGATATAGACCTGGAGGAGATGACCGACTGCTTTAACCAGAGCATTAGGACAGCATCAGTACCGCAGAATTGGGTGCACAGCTATCTCATCCCTCTCCCAAAACTATTCAAGGATCTTTCAAAGCTTAGCGGCTTTAGAATCATCACCCTTCAAAATACAATTGGGAAGGTTCTAGAGAAGATAGTCGCTGTCAAGCTGCAAGAGTTTTTGGAAAGGGGGAAGCTTCTTCCAAGAGGCCTGGGGAGCTACAGGCCAGGAAAAGATACCTGGTCAAATGCAGCCACTTTTGCCTTTGACGTTTATGAGGGGTTCCAGAGTAGACAGGAAACGATGGCGGCAGTGCTTGATCTCGAGGATGCGTACAATAGAGTTCAATATGATATATTGATGACCGCACTGATGGAGAAGGGGGTCAATCCATGGTTGGTGAACTGGATAGCAGCCGTCCTACATTCTCATCAGGTTGCTCTCCGTCTGGGTGCATGGACCTCAGAGCCACATATTTTAACCCCGGGACTGCCACAGGGATCTGCAGTCTCACCGGTGCTCTTTAACGTGTATACGAGCAAGATTGCAAACCTAGAAGCACCAGGGGTTGGAAGAATACTAATATTTGCAGATGATATTCTTGCATATAGGTAGGGGTGAGATAGGGAGCAAACAGCCCAGGAGTTACAGGCAACAGTAGATAAAGTGATTGACTGGTGCACAGAAATGAGTGCTGTCATCCACCCGGAAAAGGCGGCTGTTTTGTGGTGCTCTCTGGACAACAGGATTGTGAGAGCTAATGTCCCAAGCCTCGCGATAGATGGTAGAAATGTCAGCAGAGAAAACAAACTGAAGTATCTGGGGATCACATTTGACAGGAGACTATCCTTCAAGGACCATGTGGAGACGGTTGTAACAAGATCTCAAAAGGGACTCAGTGCACTTAAAACTATGGCTGCAATGGACACAGAGCAGAGAATGCTTTTCACACTATACCAGCACTTGATCCTCTCAGTAATTGATTATGGATTAGGTCTGCTCACTGTCTCAGAGAGTCAGCTGGTGAAGTTAGAGTGCATACAGAACGAAGCTATGCGGGTCATTCTGGGATGCACCAGAGACATCCTAGTAGTGTGTATGCGTTACGTCCTTGGTCTGTCGACTTGCTGGTTGGCTTAAGGTGATGCAGGCAAAGGCATACCTCAGAGTAGCTGCAGACACAGACCATCCACTGCATGAGGCGCTGGACGCAGTTAAGGGTCAGCGACTGATAAGAGGGAAATCATGGATGGCTCAGGCGGAGGATACGATCAGACAGGTGTGCCCCATGGAGAACATTAGGCGAGGAGAGGAGTGGGTCAGAGTGCCAGCGGAGCATTCAGACTTGTGCAGAGTCATATAATCACATTAAGCCGGGAGTGCAGGGAGTGGCCAGCAGGGGCTATGGAAGTGGAAATCCAGCAACTAATTCAGGACAATGCTCACTCGGGTGATGTGATTATCTACACAGATGGTTCGGTGTCAAGAGGTGAGAGAAGTGGCTGGGGGTTCATAGCCAAAGCTAATGGTCGACGTTTGGTTCAGGAGAGCCTGGCATATGATACCACAACATCCAGCTTAAGAATGGAGGTGGAGGCAGTCACTGCGCCTCTCTGCTGGATGGAGAATACGACACACACACACATCATGATTGTAACTGACTCAGAAAGCATGCTGACGAGGGTGAGAAGGGCAGGCTTCGTGCGGAGTGGCTTGTTTCGCTTCGGAGGTCACGGGTGACAAGCATCGCCTGGATCTTTTCTCCGGGGCATGCCGGTGTGCTGGGAAATGAACAAGCGGACAGATTATCTGGCTCTGCAGAACTTGGTGGAGTATTGATACATGACAAGGCAGACGTGGTTGCGGCCTTGTGGGAGCTCGTGCACACCTCGGAGGAGCAAATGGATTACCATGGTCTGGCAAGAATGAGACAGCGAGGAGTGACGAGGGGATCTGGCCGATGCTCAAAGCTCAGAGGAAAGGTGAGACGGACATATAATCAGATTGCTACTGGTACTATTGGTGTTGGAACTCGATTCCTAAATCAATCAATCAATCAGAAGACAAGATAAAAATAGATGCAGTAAGGCAAACCAACTTATTGGACAAATGGCACAAATACTAAAGAACAAACATGTATCAATAATTACTAAGAAAGCACTTTACAACACATCTTCCTACCATCTCTATGCTACCAATGCCAAACCTGGACAATAACAGAAAAAGAGGAAAAAAAAATCACAACAACAGAAATGAGATTCCTGAGAATACTCAATGTATCAAGAAGAGATAAGATCAGAAATGAAGAAATCAGGACTAAAAAGAGTGTTATAGCAGTGCTAGATTTTATTAGAAGGCAGCAAGTCAAATGCTTTGGCCATGCAAGTAGGTTACCAACGAACAATATACCACAACAAGCAATGGTGTACAGACCAAATGGAAACAGAAGAAGAGGCCAACCACGTAAATGATGGATGCAGGGAATAGCAGAGTCCATGGGAATATTGATACATGAAGCCCATAAGCGGGCACTCTCACGATGTTTATACTTCACTTCGACACCGCAATACAAGAAACAGGAGATGAGTCGTGTCTCCTTAAAGTGTCGTCCCTGGAGAGGAGAGTCGACACCCACATTAAAATTTTTTTTTTTCCTCTCAATACTGGAGAATCCACCAGCTTCCGCCCAAACACACTCCATCAGCCTTTTACACCTTTTCCTATCACTCTCTCACTGTCGTACTATGCCCCTCTCATATTTCCCCAAAGACATACTCAAAAACTCTTGCTTCTAAAAATTAATAAAGTTTAAATTTTATTAAATAAAGTGTAACGTTATGAGACGTGTATGCGAAGAAAATGTGTGACGTGTTTATAAAGGTGTGAATGGGACTCTCAGACCACAACCCGTCAGCTGATCCAGCAAGGATAGCCCACAGCACTTACCGTCAAAAGTACATCTCACCCCGTCCGAAACATCTTGCCGGATACTGCTTCCCTCTGTAGACCTCTGGTACCCAATTTCATGATCATCCGAAATAGACACCGTGGTATTAACATTTAAAATCATGGACCGGTTGCCCCCTACACAATGTCCTTCCTATCTTTCCCTTTAAAAAAAAAACTGCACAAGTCCCTTTGTATTGTACACAGTCTTTAAAGTTAATTGTTAATGTATTGATCCTCACTCGTGTCTATCTAGCCTCACGTAAAGTCTTGTGTTCTATTACACGAGAAATAACACTAGGTAACTATTAGACTTTTTCTCTTTTAGTTACTACTGTCTATCTTGTGGGCATCATAATCATCACTATCTTTGGTGAATCAACTTCCTCCTAGCTTTAGTTACGTTCTGTATGAAACTTTTTTGATTGTTGAACTGGTGCTCTCCGAATTGGGATTTGTTTTTCCCAAAAAATTTGAGTTTCCTTGGGTCTGGTAGGGAACCTTAAATGGCCTACTGCAGTCCTATCAATCATATCTACATCTGCCATTATAGGCACGTGTAAAATTAATCACTAATTAAACCGGTAGATATTTTTTTCCACTAAGCACTGCAGTGCCCTGGCACTCCGACTAACATTTTCAATCCCCTGTTGGTCCCAACTGGGTTTATATGGCAAAATACAAAATTTTGGGCCCCGTGACGTTTCCTTTATGCCCCCACAAGGGGCACATTGGGAGATCATCCCTGTCAGGGATCCATCCCCCCTCTGGCTCCCTCCCTGTTAGATGTCATCACTGTTGTGATTCCAAAACAAGCCGCGAGTTACTGTCAAGTTCCAACAAAAAGTTTTTTTTCAACAAGCTGTCAGTAGCAATCTGCCCCTCTGGTGATGTCCGGAAAATATATGACATATGGGCTGTTTACTTCCTGCTGGAATTCCTTTTTTCCATCCGACTTGTCAAAACGAGTATGATTCAGCGCACTCACTTCCTCTTTCATCTGCCCCTGTGATCTCACGGGTTCATCTGCATTCAAATGTTGACAACTTTTCAAGGGGATGCCGGGACCTGCCCCCATCAACACCGAATGTTCCAAATCCGTTAGAGATTACACGTGCAGCTACAAATTTTTTCCTGGGATTTTGACAACCCATTTGTTTTCTCTGTTAGAAAAAATAGTTGTCGCTGGCAGATAGTCCTTTCAATCAAAAATCCTCTATAATAATCAACCTTAAACACACGGTTTTTTTTTTGGGGACATAGGCCCCTCCTAAGAGAGTAGTCCATCTCACTCTTCTCCACCGTGAGTTTAATCCAGATGATTCATTTTCTTCTTCGGGAGCTGGGGTCTGACAAGAAATCCGCTCCAACATTTCCTTTCCCCGCAATGTACTCTACTGGAAATTATAAGGTTGAAGTAACAACAACCCCGCATCAAACGTGCGTTGAGCTTCTGAGAAGTAGCCCAAAAACATCAGGGCTGATATCCCACGGACCCGAAACTTAACTCCATAAAATATGGCTGAAATTTTTGCACTGCCCATACAAGGGGCAAACACTCTCTCTCGACGGTTTATATTCCTCTCCGCCTGTAGAAGTTTCTACTTGCGTATGCCAAGGTTTCAAAAACCCAAAACGTCTTTTCCTTCCTGTAACAAAGCGGCTCCAATTCAATCGCACTCGCATCTGTTCTCAACACAAATTGTTTGGGAAAGGGCAGGGGGCTGTAATACAGGTTTCTGACCAAAGCCTCCTTTAACTGACTATAGGCATTCTCACATTCTGGTGTCCAAATGATTTATCGGGAATCCCCCTTTTTAAGGTTTCGGTCACGGAGCTCCAGTTCAGTGAAATGTGGGATAAAATTTTTGGTAGAACCCCACAAAGAGAGAAAAGATCGCAAAATCCTTCTTCGTTTTTTGGGCCCTTTGGGGCATTTCTGATTTTCTCCAGGTTCTTCTCTTCTGGGACAATGTGTCCTGGAGTGATGGGGTGACCTAGAAATTCCAGAGTCCTGGGAACCAATCATGCACTTGGTTGGGGCGCAGTAAGCCCTGCTTCCTTGAGCCTATTAAACCCCTCTCCAAGGGTTGTAATGGTCAAACCCGGCTGCAGGAAATCAGAATACATCCATGAATGGATGATGGAGGGTCCTGTAACGGATCTATAAAGTCCTAAACATGCGTGTAAACACACTGGGTGCATTGCTGATCCAAAGGGCATGCCTTGAATTCGTAGTGTCCACTGGGTGAAACTAAAGCTAACATGGTCGAATCCCCGGGTTTTTACTGGTATCTGATATACCCCGACTCAGATCCACCTTTAAAAAGTACCGAGCCTTAGGAGCCTAGCGAATAACTGATTGGATTCGGCAAAGGTCCCCTGAAAGTGTATGACTGTTCAGAAGTCGGTAATCTATACACAACCTGTGTACTCCACTTGGTTTGCGTAAAAAAATCCCCCCGCATTGTATGGGATGTGGATGTGCAATCACGTCATCCTCCAGCATTTTTTTTATTTCCTCCTCCAGGGCCTTTTTTTAGAGAAGGCACTGGTAAACCTTTTGCGAACAGCCCCCTTTTGGTAAAATCATCTCGAACTCAACCAACCTCGTTCGTCTGGTTTATCATCAGTATCTCCTTATGAGACTTGAGAACCGGGGTTTCCTTTCCCTCTCCTGGGAGGTAGATCAGGGTTCACTGCACATCCCATAGGTTTCCCGGTGTTCCAAGGGGTATTCCCTGCCCTCGCTGGTTCCCCTTCTGTCTCCACTGCAACTGCCATTGCCATGAGGTGAGCTGCCTTGTCTCCGGGTCTCTCTTCGTATTTCCGCAAGAGATTGATATGGAAAATCTTCGACTTTCCCCGATCCGTATCTGATAGTTGGTTCTGGATATCACCCTTTCCACGGGAAATGGTCCTTGCCAACCTATCTCCAGTTTGTTGTTTCCCGTTGGTAGTAGCAACAATACTTTGTCTCCCACCTCTAGAGATCTTTCTTTAGACCTACGGTGTGTAGTAAGCCGCATGTCTTTTCCTGGCCTTTTTCAAGTTTTGATTTGCCATAGTCCATCCCTTGTGGAGTTTTTCTTTCAGTTCCTCCACGTATTTATAGATGAGATCACTTCTTCTGACGTCCCCCTCTTCAGTCCACTCCTCAACATGGCTTCCAACGGTCCTTTTGATTGGACGACCAAACAGCAACGTAGCGGGTGGTAGTCCTGTTGAGCCATGAGGAACTTCCCGATAGGCAAAGATGGCTGCTGGGATATATTCATCCCACCTATCGGTTTTTCCTGCGCTAGTTTCCTGAGCATTGTCATCAACGTGCCGTTGAAACGCTCCACTTGTCCATTGGCTTGAGGTGGTAAGGCTGGTATGTATGTGTTAGAGGAAACACCCTAATACCTCCTCCATGAGTTTTCCACAAAACTGAGATCCATTGTCCGTCAGAATTTGATCCGGAAAGCCTAATCTGGTAAGGCCTCCATCAGTGCGTCCGCCATTCTTTTCGAGTCAATCGTGGTCAACGGTATAGCCTCACCCCACATTGTACAGCAATCCACCATTGTGAGTATATACATGTTCCTCTTCCTAGTCCTGGAGTGGACCCACGATATCGATTGCTACCCTCTCGAAAGGAGAGTTCATGATGGGCATCTCACCCAACACCACCGGTGCTGTCCAGTGTTTCGGTGCCACCCTCTGGCACTCAGGGCATGACTTCACATACCGACGCACATCATCTGTCATTCCCGGGCAATAGTAGTGGCCGGAAATCCGCTGCATGGTGGCGGCAATACCCATGTGTCCACTAAAGGAGATGGTATGCCCCATATGAAGAATCTGGGACCTGTGAGCTTTCGGGACGACCAACTGACCGTATAGGTTGTCTCCCCTTCCTGCTCTCCTGTAGAGTATCCTATTCTTCATGTAGTACTGCCCCCGTCCTGGTGGATCAGCACTTTTCTGCAGCTTTCTGTAGCAAGGACGTAAAGTATCATCCTCACTCTGGGCAGTTCGTAGCTCCCCCGGCATTGGGTTAGTCACAATTGCGTCTGCCTCTTCCGTTTTCGTCTGAGAGCGAGTCTGCATTGCTCCCATATGAATTGGCTCCCTGGGCATTCCAGAAAGACATACCGGCAACCTAGGATGACTGGAAAAATGGGATCGGTCAATACAGCGGCCTTGATGGTGCCGGTGACGTACCTTGACCGAATCTCCACATTAGCAATGGGCAACTTCATGGTTACGGCACTCTTCTGTGCAGGCTGTATATCCAGGTTTCACCTGTGAATTGTTCTGGATGTACCAGATCCGCAGAAATCACGGCCTCCCCGTCCAGTCCTGTGTCGTATAAACACTCCACTTGACGACCGTTAACCTCTACCAATTCCACTACAGGTGGTTTTTCCTGGTCTGGAGTCTCTTCCTCGGCCTCGACCTGTTCGGTGGGCTCCACCTTAGGTTTCCCTGAGCACACGACGAATTGAGTGTCTCCTGACTTTCCCCTGCAGTCAATAGCATTGTGCGTGTTTGACTTGCATTGGTTGCAACCATTTCCCTGTCCTAGATTTTCTATTGTCGGACTTGAGTGAGCTCTCCTGGTGCGAGCTTCCTTGTTGACCTTGGCATTTTCCGTGACACCTCCTTGGAAGTCACTTGACATGCTGCAAAGTGAGGGTTCTTAGCCTTCGATTTGCAGTCCCTCGTATTGTGAGAGGGTGACTTACAAATTGAACACCACTTCTCCGACCACGGTCGTTTTGGTGTAGAGCTTGAAGTGCTCTTGCTTCCCTCCTTCTTCTTCTCTGAACTATCCTCTGATTTTGCACATAAGGTTCCCACTTTTTTGTTCCTGAGTTTTTGGCTTTCTTCTTGTCATGTTTCTCTTGACTTTTGGTGTTGGTGGAAAGGTTTTCCCCTGCCTCCCCATGTACCTCGACGAACCGTTCTGCTAATTTATTCACGAGGTCAATACGTTCCGCTCCTTGTTCTCCCAGGAACGTTCTGAGAGGTTTAGACATTTGCTTCTTCAGCTGGTCGACCACCATGAGCTCATAGTCATGTGCGAACCCAGCCAAATCCATCCACTTATGGAGATAAGATTTTAGACGCAAACTGTAGGCGGCAAACAACTCCCCCGGTTCTCGTTTCGCTGCTCGAAATTTTTTTCCGGTAGGTATGTGACGTAACCTCGAATCGTTTCAGCAGAGCCGTCTTTAACTCGTCATAATTGTTCTCATGTCCTGGTGGCAGGCGAGTATAAACCTCGTATCCGGTCCCGCGTAATCCCTGGGATAGCTTAAGATTCCATTTGTTACGCTCCAGACCCATAGCAACTGACATAGCCTCGAAGCGTTGAAGGTACTGGTCAATCTTCTCTTTGTCCTCCTCGTAGACCGCTAAAGGAAACTTCATAGCATGGTACCCATGTCCACCTACTGGTGTTGATCCTGGGATGGAGGAACCTCCAACTGCTCCCTCAGTTTCTCCATTAGATTGACTCTTGAGCTCGAGTTCCCTCATCCGGTACTCGTGCTCCCTTTTCTGTGCTTCCTGTTCAGCTTCTAATTTCCTAGCTGCTTGCTCAGCTTCAAATTTCCTAGCTGCTTGCTTAGCTTCCAATTTCCTAGCTGCTTGTTCCAACTCCATCCTTCTCAATTCCAACTCGGCCTTTCGATCTTCCCGTTCTGCTTGACGATACTCTCTCTCCACTTCCTGTATGTAATCCGTTAGAGCAGAGCCCCCCAATCCCATTTCTTCCCCCTTTGCCTTTAATTCTAACGTGGTTAGTTTAGGGGTGGCCATTATACAGAGAGGTAAGCTAGCAGGTCTAGTACAATATAACTACAAATTACTATACAGATATCTGAACAAGTACTATAAATCTAGATATTACCACACACAGCACATTCACTCAGTGACAAGAGTAGAATCAGGACCACAGACCTATGCAGACGTGTGAAGTGTGAACAGGTAAGATATTTGTCCTAACCCCTATCCACTTTCACTCTAGCTGGATTCTCCAAAATGATATCTCCCTCTTATAACTAAGGATCCCGTGTCAAAAGACCCCGTTGTCAGAAGATCCCACTGTCGAAGGTTCCTGCTTGCAGGAGATCTCGCTGTCCAAGGATTCCGTTTACGGGGGATCCCGCTGTCCAAAGATCACGTTTACGAGAGATCCCGCTGTCCAAAGATCACGTTTACGAGCCCCCATAATGTCGTGTCCTCCTTTACAGTGTCGTCCCTGGAGTGAAGAGAGTCGACACCCACATTATAATATTTTTTTTCCCTCTCAATATTCTGGAGAATCCACCAGCTTCCGTCCAACACACTCCATCAGCCTATGGACACCTTTTCCTATCACTCTCTCACTGTCGTACTATGCCCCCTCTCATACTTCCCAACGCAACATACTCAACAACTCTTGCTTCTAAAAATTAATAAAGATTAATTTATTAAAAGAAAAGTGTAACGTAGTATGAGACGTGTATGCTGAAGAAAATGTGTGACGTGTTCTATAAAGTGTGTAGAATCGGACTCTCAGACCACAACCCAGTCAGCTGATCCCAGCAAGGATAGACCACAGCACGTTACGTCAGAACATGTACATCTCACCCAGTGCCGAAACCATCTTGCCGGATACTGCTTTGCCTCTGTAGACCTCTGGTAATCCAATTTCATGATCATCCGAAATAGACACCGGTGGTATTAACAGTTAATCATGGACCGGTTGCACCCTACACAATGTCCGTTCCTATCGTTCCTTAAAAAAAAACTGCACAAGTCCTTTGTAGTGTGTACACAGTCATTAATGTTAATTGTTACTGTACTGGATCCTCCCTCGTGTCTATCTAGCCTCAAGTATCAAGTCTTGTGTTCTATTACACGAGATTATATCACACTATGTAATTATTAGACTTAATGTTTTCAGTTCGTTACTACTGTCTGATGCTGTGTGGTGCATCAGTACGCATCACTCTCTTTGGTGAATCAACTTCCTTCTAGCTTTAGTTACGTTCTGTATGCAACTTTATTGATTGTTGAACTGGTGTTCTTCCGAATGGGATTGGATTCTTTCCCAAAAACTTGTTGAGTTTCCTTGGATCTGGTAGGGAACCTTAAATGGCACTACTGCAGTCCTATCAATCATATCTACATCTGCCATTATAGGCACGTGTAAAATTAAGTCACTAATTAACACACGGTAGATATTATTTCCACTAAGCACTGCAGTGCCCTGGCACTCCGACTAGAGCATTTTCAAGTCCCCCTAGTTGGTCCCAACTCGGGTTTATATGGCAAACTACCAAAGTTGGCCACGTGACGTTATCCTTTATGCCCCCACACAGGTGGCACATTGGCAGATCATCCCCTGTCAGGGATCCATCCCCCCTCTGGCTCCCTCCATGTTAGATCTGTCATCACTGGTTGTGATTCCCAAAACAAGCCAGCGAGTTACTGTCGAGTTCCAACAAAGAGTTTTTCTCAACAAGCTGTCAGTAGCAATCTGCCCCTCTGAGTGATGTCCGGAAACTATATGACATATGGGCTGTTTACTTCCGTGCTGAGTACTTCCGTTTTCCATCCGACTTGTCAAAACGATGTATGATTCAGCGCACTCACTTCCTCTTTACATCTGCCCCTGTGATCTCACGGCTTCCATCTGCATTCAAATGTTGACAAACTTGTCAAGGCGATGCCGGGACCTGTCACCATCAACACCGAATGTTCCAAATCCGTTAGAGATGTACACGTGCAGCTACAAATATTGTCCTGGGATTTTGACAACCCATTTGTTTTCTCTGTTAGTAAAAATAGTTGTCGCTGGCAGATAGTCCTTTCAATCAAAAAATCCTCTATAATAATCAACCGGTTAAACACACGGTTTTATTTTGTGACAGATGAGATGAGATGATGCTAGCCTGGTATTTTTATAGACCAGTTGACGCTTGAGAGGTGATGTGGTCAATACTATGTCAGCCACCTTTTCAAAACATTTCCTGGGACCCTTTATAGGCTTAGCCAACCTGAGAGCCTAAGTCAATTAAAAAAATATACTTTGATGTGAATTCCAACCAATGACAACCAGACAGGCATGCTAGCCACTGTACTACAATGGCTGCTTCTCTGGGTAATGGTGAATTGTCTGGGGAGGAAAGGTAGTGAGGATGATAATTGGCCACCCCAGTTATGCTGTGGCAGTATCTTGCATGGGTCTACTTTTACTTTGTTGACTGCACTTAAAAGTCGGCAGGGTCGACTTCATTGCACTGGGTTTTTCCCCCACATGGCTCAGTCTCTTTCTGCAGCGCTGGTTGCTGAAAGCGTGACACAAAGCACAAACTCCGCAGCTCCAGCAACGACACCAGGAGTCTGAAAAAAATGCACTCGTGAACCGAAGGACACGGCCCAGAATCGAACCAACAACCTTCGGAGCCCGAGTCAGATGGAAAAATTCCTGTGAGCCGGATGTTGACTGTGATTCGAAGTACACTTGTTCCTTCAGTTAAATGCTGTCATCATTTGAAGATGCCACGTTCAAATCCTAATGTCTCTAGAGCTTTGGTTCCATTTTGTCTACTGTCTAGAGCGTTCTCTGATCTCTACTTATTTAATCTAACATCTGTGAGTGCATATCAGTGCCTGTGAATGTACGTCTCATGATATTTCGTGAGATTTTGGTAGATACTGTAGTTATGTTGAGCAATATTGTAATAAACTAGACACTGATACAGTATGCACAACAACAAAAAATGTTTTGCGTATCCTTTACAGGACATCGCTGTCAACATCAGCATCTTTCAGCTGATTGTTGATTTCTTGGCAAGATTACGCTCAGTAGTTTGCCATTGCTTTCTGAGCAGCCGGCTCATTTATCCTGCAAGTCACCAGCGCGGGTAGAACCGCTTCCAATTCTCGCGCGCTGCGAGACCCTGCGTGGATAAACGGGATTACGGAGAAAGTCATGTAACCCCTCAGCCAGAGAGACCGGCATACACAACAAATGACAGTTAATGATCAGAAGTTCTTTATGCAAATGTTTTGGCCTCTCTGTCTTCTTGACGGTCTAGGTGGGCCCATCTGGAACATGACTGCTTTTTGCAATCGTGGGTATAGAATCAGGATAACTTATTAGGTATAATTATATGTGCACAGTGGGAGCTGTGGTAGTGTAGTGGCTAGATTCTTGCATGCTGGACTGAAGGTCATGGGTTCAAATCCACATTGGTAGGTCAGCATGGCCATGGATAAGAACAAATGTTCTTAAACATCTGGTGTGCTGATAAAAAAAAAGTCGCGTAAAAGTCGACAGGGTCAACTTCATTGCACCGGGTTTTATCCCATATGGCTCGGTCTCTTTCCGCAGCACAGAAAGCGTCGCACAAAGCACGAACTCCGTAGCTTTTAGCGACGACCCACAGGAGTCTCCGAAACATTTAACCCGCAAACCGAAGGACACGGCCTGGAATCGAACCCACAACCTTCGGAGCATGAGTCAAACGGCTTGACCACTTCGCCACAGAGACTCCCATCCGGTGTGCTGATGCCGAGGTAAAGGGTAAACCCTTTATCCGGTGTGCTGATGCCGAGGTAAAGGGTTCAACCCCTACACCAGACAGACTAAAATGTTGACCTATCGTCCTTGACTTGGGGACAAATTACAAGTACCTCTGAAGTCGGAGTGGGTTTGCCTGATGACAAGGGACACTGTTAATAGGGAAAGCTAATCCACACACAAAATTCAGTCCAGCACTACTAGAAGTAGTGTGTATGGACTACGCTTGAGTTCAAAGTGAGCAAGCGCCAAAAAAAAATCCACATGGAAGCAGATTTGTAAAATTGACTGGGCTCCCAGGTCAACCCAGCTTAAAATAGTACCAAGGATTGCCCAAGGAAGTGAAGGTGGCTGGCGTGATATTTATCACATCACTTTGCATCAGACCAATGAGGGAAAGTCAACCAACACAGCTGGTGTCGTCGGCCACTATATGCTGAGGGAGGTACTGAGTAGGGGGTCTGAGTACTTATGGACTTTATGGCTCGTTGTGCAGTGGGGATAATCTGATGACTGACTTAACCCATCGAGCGCTGATTGATCTATAATAGAATGTCTCCAGCACCATATGCTTAATATGCCTTAAGTTGTGTATAAGGGTCCTTGACTTTATTTGTATAAACACTATGTTGAGTTGAGTTGAGCCAAGAACTACCATCACGGCACTTAAAACATTCCCATAAGCGCTCTGTCCTCATCTTCAACTAGCCAGCAAAGTCTCAATACTAATGGTTTCAGTTGCAGTCTGATTGTGTGTCCATCTGGTCTTCTTGGCATACTGAGTGTTGGGCAGAACCTCTGGTCATTCCTTGCCGAACCATTCTCTCCAGGGTATAATCCATCCATCATGTGCCATGCCGATAAGCGTTGGCAGTCATGTTTTGCCATCTCACTCGATCACCAGAGTCGTGGATCAGCTCTGTGTTCCTGTCTCGACCATGCCATGTGGCCAAGCCATCCAGGTATTTACTTCTCGGTCTTCCCCTTGGTCTCTTCCCTTCGATCTTGCCAGTTGTCACCAAGTTCTCCAAGTCATTTCTTCTCATAACATGCCCAAAAACTTTTGACTGTCTACGTCTAATGTCTCTAATCAGTTTACGATCTTCATTTGTTTCTTGAAGGACTTGTTCATTGGTTTTTCTGTCTGTCCATGGTATTCTTTGCATTTTCCTCAGAAACCACATTTTCACAGACATCAGATGTTTTTCAGCTTGTCTGCTCATTGTCCATGCTTCATATCCATACAAAAGTACAGGTTCTATGTAACACTTCAACACTCTTTTTCTCATTTCAGTTATCTTTTTATTGGTCAGTATGTTTTTCATCTTGCAAAAGGCTACCTTTGCAATGGCAATTCTTGTTCTAATCTCTTCATGGCATCTCCCATCAGATGTTATGACTGTTCCGAGATAACTGTACCGATTCACTTGCTTAAGAATATGCCCATTTACTCATATATCACATTGTGGTATTTCCTTCTTCCCAGTGATGACCATAATCTGTGTCTTCTTATAATTTAATTCTAACCCTAGTTGTTCACTGTGTGCAACAGCCACATCTACTAAATGTTACCGGTCCTGCTCATTGTCTGCAATCAAGAATGTATCATCTGCATATCTAATGTTATTGATGTATCGTCACCCAAAGTTGATTCCTTCCATATTTTCTATATTTCTGAAAATATTTTCACTGTACAGGGAAAAAAGATCTGGAGACATTACACATCCCTGTCTCACACCTCTTTTAATGGGCTGATATCGACCTACTTCATTATCAATTCTTTGGCCGAATGTAAGACGGGCCTGCGTGCCTAATTTGTTACCCTTTTAAAATAAGTTTGTTTGTTCGTTCGTTCAATTCTGTTAGCAGCTAGTTGTTTCAAATATATGTTGTTTACAAGTCTAAGGTCTTTTCCATCAATTCCAGGGTATAATAATGTATAAAAAATTATGGAACTCTTCGCAAATTTGCAATGTATTTGAAAGGATAAATAGTTTGCACTGTATTTGAAAGAATAAACAGTTTTCACTATATTTGAAAAGATAAACAGTATGCACTGTGGTTGAAAAGATAAACAGTATGCACTGTAGTTGAAAAGATAAGCAGTATGCACTGTAGTTGAAAAGATAAGCAGTGCAATGACAGATCTGTGTCAGATGCTGACCTCAAGTTTTGGTTTGTGACAGGTTTCATTTGGAGAGCATGACCTCTGTGATCATGAAGTGTCAGGGGACTGTGGCCAGGAAACGGGAGCAGATTATGTTGGTAAGTTCAGTGATTCTCATTGTGTTTATGTTTCTGAGAGCACTCTCAAAGTGTTGTTAAATCTCTCTCTCTCTCTCTCTCTCTCTCTCTCTCTCTCTCTCTCTCTCTCTCTCTCTCTCTCTCTCTCTCTCTCTCTCTCTCTCTCTCTCTCTCTCTCTCTCTCTCCCCCCCCCCCCCCCCCCCCCCCCCCCCCCCCCCCATCTTTTCCGACCTACATTGCTGTTATTTCTTAAAAGGCAGTTACTTTTGGCCAGTGTTCATCTTTAAGCATGGAGGGTTGTTGATCTTGACCCCCAATGTATCACCTGGAATGAGTTGTGTTTTACCTCTGCTATAATCTGCCCATTGACTGTAAGAGTGTTGCATACTGGGGATATATTTTCTTAGGTATAAGGCTTTATGAGGTGAGGGTGTTCATTTCCTTTCTAGCCAAATTTTCCTGCTCTCACTGAGTAGTGTTAAGTTCCTCTTTTATGATTTGCTGCATGGCCTGGTGATGTTTTGTGTTTTAGCAATGGGCACAGCAGTGTTGACATTATCAGGAAGTTCAAGCATAACTTTAGATGTGCAACATTCTAGGTGGGTTTAATTTTGCTACTACAAGAGAGCTTTTCTTAGAGTTTTTGCAGGATCTACAACATTTAGTAGACGAGGGTTAGAATTAAATTGTAAGAAATCACAGATTATGGTCGTCACTAGGAAGAATGAAATACCACAATGTAACATACACGTAAATGAGAATATTCTTAAGCAAGTGAATTGGTACAATTATCTCGGAACAATCTGATAGGAAATGTCTTGAAGAGATTAGAATAAGAATCGCCATGGCAACGGTAACTTTTGCAAGATGGAAAACATGCTGACCAATAAAAAGATGTCATTTGCAATGAGAAAAAGAGTGTTCAGGTGCTACATAGAACCTGTGCTTTTGTTTGGATGTGAAGCGTGGACAATGAGGAAACAGGCTGAAAAACATCTAATGGCTGTGGACATGTGGTTTCTGAGGAAAATGCAAAGAATACAGACAGAAAAAAACTAATGACCAAGTCCTACAAGAAACAAATGAAAATTGTAAACTGATTAGAGAAATTAGATGTAGACAGTCAACATTTTTTGGTCACGTTATGAGAAGAAATAAATTGGAGAACTTGGTGACAACTGGCAAGATTGAGGGGAAAAGAGCAAGAGGAAGGCAGAGAAGTAAATACCTGGATGGCTTGGCCACATGGCATGGTTGAGACAAGAACACTGAGCTGATCCACGACTCTGGTGATTGAGTGAGATGGCGAAACATGACCGCCCACACTTACCGGCATGGCACATGATGATGATGATTGAGTTCCTTGGGGGGGGGGGGGGGGGGAGAGAATGTAATGCCAGATAAAGATGCTTACAGTTGTGAGTTCACCCTGTGGAAGTATTCCGTGCATCAATATGTTGTGAGTTCACCCTGTGGAAGTATTCCGTGCATCAATATGTTGTGAGTTCACCCTGTGGAAGTATTCCGTGCATCAATATGCTGATTGAACTATTCACTGTGATCAGTGTCAAACATTGTTGTGAGTTCACCCTGTGGAAGTATTCCGTGCATCAATATGCTGATTGAACTATTCACTGTGATCAGTGTCAAACATTGTTGTGAGTTCACTCTGTGGAAGTATTCCGTGCATCAATATGCTGATTGAACTATTCACTGTGATCAGTGTCAAACATTGTTGTGAGTTCACCCTGTGGAAGTAATCCGTGCATCAATATGCTGATTGAACTATTAACTGTGATCAGTGTCAAACATTGTTGTGAGTTCACCCTGTGGAAGTATTCCGTGCATCAATATGCTGATTGAACTATTCACTGTGATCAGTGTCAAACATTGTTGTGAGTTCACCCTGTGGAAGTATTCCGTGCATCAATATGCTGATTGAACTATTCACTGTGATCAGTGTCAAACATTGTTGTGAGTTCACCCTGTGGAAGTATTCCGTGCATCAATATGCTGATTGAACTATTCACTGTGATCAGTGTCAAACATTGTTGTGAGTTCACTCTGTGGAAGTATTCCGTGCATCAATATGCTGATTGAACTATTCACTGTGATCAGTGTCAAACATTGTTGTGAGTTCACCCTGTGGAAGTAATCCGTGCATCAATATGCTGATTGAACTATTAACTGTGATCAGTGTCAAACATTGTTGTGAGTTCACCCTGTGGAAGTATTCCGTGCATCAATATGCTGATTGAACTATTCACTGTGATCAGTGTCAAACATTGTTGTGAGTTCACCCTGTGGAAGTATTCCGTGCATCAATATGCTGATTGAACTATTCACTGTGATCAGTGTCAAACATTGTTGTGAGTTCACCCTGTGGAAGTATTCCGTGCATCAATATGCTGATTGAACTATTCACTGTGATCAGTGTCAAACATTGTTGTGAGTTCACCCTGTGGAAGTATTCCGTGCATCAATATGCTGATTGAACTATTCACTGTGATCAGTGTCAAACATTGTTGTGAGTTCACCCTGTGGAAGTATTCCGTGCATCAATATGCTGATTGAACTATTCACTGTGATCAGTGTCAAACATTGTTGTGAGTTCACCCTGTGGAAGTATTCCGTGCATCAATATGCTGATTGAACTATTCACTGTGATCAGTGTCAACATTGTTGTGAGTTCACCCTGTGGAAGTATTCCGTGCATCAATATGCTGATTGAACTATTCACTGTGATCAGTGTCAAACATTGTTGTGAGTTCACCCTGTGGAAGTATTCCGTGCATCAATATGCTGATTGAACTATTCACTGTGATCAGTGTCAAACATTGTTGTGAGTTCACCCTGTGGAAGTATTCCGTGCATCAATATGCTGATTGAACTATTCACTGTGATCAGTGTCAAACATTGTTGTGAGTTCACCCTGTGGAAGTATTCCGTGCATCAATATGCTGATTGAACTATTCACTGTGATCAGTGTCAAACATTGTTGTGAGTTCACCCTGTGGAAGTATTCCGTGCATCAATATGCTGATTGAACTATTAACTGTGATCAGTGTCAAACATTATTGTGAGTTCACCCTGTGGAAGTATTCCGTGCATCAATATGCTGATTGAACTATTCACTGTGATCAGTGTCAAACATTGTTGTGAGTTCACCCTGTGGAAAGTATTCCGTGCAATCAATATGCTGATTGAACTATTCACTGTGATCAGTGTCAAACATTGTTGTGAGTTCACCCTGTGGAAGTATTCCGTGCATCAATATGCTGATTGAACTATTCACTGTGATCAGTGTCAAACATTGTTGTGAGTTCACCCTGTGGAAGTATTCCGTGCATCAATATGCTGATTGAACTATTCACTGTGATCAGTGTCAACAGTGTTGTGAGTTCACCCTGTGGAAGTATTCGTGCATCAATATGCTGATTGAACTATTCACTGTGATCAGTGGTCAAACATTGTTGTGAGTTCACCCTGTGGAAGTATTCCGTGCATCAATATGCTGATTGAACTATTCACTGTGATCAGTGTCAAACATTGTTGTGAGTTCACCCTGTGGAAGTATTCCGTGCATCAATATGCTGATTGAACTATTCACTGTGATCAGTGTCAAACATTGTTGTGAGTTCACCCTGTGGAAGTATTCCGTGCATCAATATGCTGATTGAACTATTCACTGTGATCAGTGTCAAACATTGTTGTGAGTTCACCCTGTGGAAGTATTCCGTGCATCATATGCTGATTGAACTATTCACTGTGATCAGTGTCAAACATTGTTGTGAGTTCACCCTGTGGAAGTATTCCGTGCATCAATATGCTGATTGAACTATTCACTGTGATCAGTGTCAAACATTGTTGTGAGTTCACCCTGTGGAAGTATTCCGTGCATCAATATGCTGATTGAACTATTCACTGTGATCAGTGTCAAACATTGTTGTGAGTTCACCCTGTGGAAGTATTCCGTGCATCAATATGCTGATTGAACTATTCACTGTGATCAGTGTCAAACATTGTTGTGATTCACCCTGTGGAAGTATTCCGTGCATCAATATGCTGATTGAACTATTCACTGTGATCAGTGTCAAACATTGTTGTGAGTTCACCCCTGTGGAAGTATTCCGTGCATCAATATGCTGATTGAACTATTCACTGTGATCAGTGTCAACATTGTTGTGAGTTCACCCTGTGGAAGTATTCCGTGGCATCAATATGCTGATTGAACTATTCACTGTGATCAGTGTCAAACATTGTTGTGAGTTCACCCTGTGGAAGTATTCCGTGCATCAATATGCTGATTGAACTATTCACTGTGATCAGTGTCAAACAATTGTTGTGAGTTCACCCGGTGGAAGTATTCCGTGCAATCATATGCTGATTGAACTATTCACTGTGATCAGTGTCAAACATTGTTGTGAGTTCAACCTGTGGGTAATTCCGTGCATCAATATGCTGATTGAACTATTCACTGTGATCAGTGTCAAACATTGTTGTGAGTTCAACCCTGGTGGAAGTTATTCCGTGCATCAATATTCTGATTGAACTTTCACTGTGATGCTGATTGAACTATTCACTGTGATCAGTGTCAAAACATTGTTGTGAGTTCACCCTGTGGAAGTATTCCGTGCATCAATATGCTGATTGAACTATTCACTGTGATCAGTGTCAAACATTGTTGTGAGTTCACACCTGTGGAAGTATTCCGTGCATCAATATGCTGATTGAAACTATTCACTGTGATCAGTGTCAAACATTGTTGTGAGTTCACCCTGTGGAAGTATTCCGTGCATCAATATGCTGATTGAACTATTCACTGTGATCAGTGTCAAACATTGTTGTGAGTTCACCCTGTGGAAGTATTCCGTGCATCAATATGCTGATTGAACATTCACTGTGATCAGTGGTCAAACATTGTTGTGAGTTCACCCTGTGGAAGTATTCCGTGCATCAATATGCTGATTGAACTATTCACTGTGATCAGTGTCAAACATTGTTGTGAGTTCACCCTGTGGAAGTATTCCGTGCATCAATATGCTGATTGAACTATTCACTGTGATCAGTGTCAAACATTGGTGTGAGTTCACCCTGTGGAAGTATTCCGTGCATCAATATGCTGATTGAACCTATTCACTGTGATCAGTTGTCAAACATTGTTGTGAGTTCACCCTGTGGAAGTATTCCGTGCATCAATATGCTGATTGACTATTCACTGTGATCAGTGTCAAACATTGTTGTGAGTTCACCCTGTGGAAGTATTCCGTGCATCAATATGCTGATTGAACTATTCACTGTGATCAGTGTCAAACATTGTTGTGAGTTCACCCTGTGGAAGTATTCCGTGCATCAATATGCTGATTGAACTATTCACTGTGATCAGTGTCAAACATTGTTTGTGAGTTCACCCTGTGGAAGTATTCCGTGCATCAATATTTTAACTATTCACTGTGATCAGTGTCAAACATTGTTGTGAGTTCACCCTGTGGGAAATATTCCCTGCATCAATATGCTGATTGAACTATTCACTGTGATCAGTGTCAAACATTTTGTGAGTTCCCCCGTGGAAGTATTTCCCGCATCAATATGCTGATTGAACTATTCACTGTGATCAGTGTCAAACTTGTTGTGGTTCACCCTGTGGAAGTATTCCGTGCATCAATATGCTGATTGAACTATTACTGTGATCATGTCAAACATTTTGTGAGTTCACCCTGTGGAAGTATCCGTGCATCAATATGCTGATTGAACTATTTACTGTGATCAGTGTCAAACATTGTTGTGAGTTCACCCTGTGGAAGTATTCCGTGCATCAATATGCTGATTGAACTATTCACTGTGATCAGTGTCAAACATTGTTGTGAGTTCACCCGTGGAAGTATTCCCTGCATCAATATGCTGATTGAACTATTACTGTATCAGTGTCAAACATTTTTTTCCCCTTTGGGAAATATTCCGTGCATCAATATGCTGATTGAACTATTCACTGTGATCAGTGTCAAACATTGTTGTGAGTTCACCCTGTGGAATTCCCTGCATCAATATGCTGATTGAACTATTCATGTGATCAGTGTCAAACATTGTTGTGAGTTCACCCTGTGGAAGTATTCCGTGCATCAATATGCTGATTGAACTATTCACTGTGATCAGTGTCAAACATTGTTGTGAGTTCACCCCGTGGAAGTATTCCGTGCATCAATATGCTGATTGAACTATTCACTGTGATCAGTGTCAAACATTGTTTTGAGTTCACCCCGTGGAAGTATTCCGTGCATCAATATGCTGATTGAACTATTCACTGTGATCAGTGTCAAAAATTGTTGTGAGTTCACCCTTTTGGGGGGGCCCCAAAAAAATTAAAAAATTTTTTTGGGGATTGGATTTATAATTGCTGATTGAACTTCACTGTGATCAGTGTCAAACATTGTTGTGAGTTCACCCTGTGGAAGTATTCCGTGCATCAATATGCTGATTGAACTATTCACTGTGATCAGTGTCAACATTGTTGTGAGTTCACCCTGTGGAAGTATTCCGTGCATCAATATGCTGATTGAACTATTCACTGTGATCAGTGTCAACATTGTTGTGAGTTCACCCTGTGGAAGTATTCCGTGCATCAATATGCTGATTGAACTATTCACTGTGATCAGTGTCAAACATTGTTGTGAGTTCACCCTGTGGAAGTATTCCGTGCATCAATATGCTGATTGAACTATTAACTGTGATCAGTGTCAAACATTATTGTGAGTTCACCCTGTGGAAGTATTCCGTGCATCAATATGCTGATTGAACTATTCACTGTGATCAGTGTCAAACATTGTTGTGAGTTCACCCTGTGGAAGTATTCCGTGCATCAATATGCTGATTGAACTATTCAATGTGATCAGTGTCAAACATTGTTGTGAGTTCACCCTGTGGAAGTATTCCGTGCATCAATATGCTGATTGAACTATTCACTGTGATCAGTGTCAAACATTGTTGTGAGTTCACCCTGTGGAAGTATTCCGTGCATCAATATGCTGATTGAACTATTCACTGTGATCAGTGTCAAACATTGTTGTGAGTTCACCCTGTGGAAGTATTCCGTGCATCAATATGCTGATTGAACTATTCACTGTGATCAGTGTCAAACATTGTTGTGAGTTCACCCTGTGGAAGTATTCCGTGCATCAATATGCTGATTGAACTATTCACTGTGATCAGTGTCAAACATTGTTGTGAGTTCACCCTGTGGAAGTATTCCGTGCATCAATATGCTGATTGAACTATTCACTGTGATCAGTGTCAAACATTGTTGTGAGTTCACCCTGTGGAAGTATTCCGTGCATCATATGCTGATTGAACTATTCACTGTGATCAGTGTCAAACATTGTTGTGAGTTCACCCTGTGGAAGTATTCCGTGCATCAATATGCTGATTGAACTATTCACTGTGATCAGTGTCAAACATTGTTGTGAGTTCACCCTGTGGAAGTATTCCGTGCATCAATATGCTGATTGAACTATTCACTGTGATCAGTGTCAAACATTGTTGTGAGTTCACCCTGTGGAAGTATTCCGTGCATCAATATGCTGATTGAACTATTCACTGTGATCAGTGTCAAACATTGTTGTGAGTTCACCCTGTGGAAGTATTCCGTGCATCAATATGCTGATTGAACTATTCACTGTGATCAGTGTCAAACATTGTTGTGAGTTCACCCTGTGGAAGTATTCCGTGCATCAATATGCTGATTGAACTATTCACTGTGATCAGTGTCAAACATTGTTGTGAGTTCACCCTGTGGAAGTATTCCGTGCATCAATATGCTGATTGAACTATTCACTGTGATCAGTGTCAAACATTGTTGTGAGTTCACCCTGTGGAAGTATTCCGTGCATCAATATGCTGATTGAACTATTCACTGTGATCAGTGTCAAACATTGTTGTGAGTTCACCCTGTGGAAGTATTCCGTGCATCAATATGCTGATTGAACTATTAACTGTGATCAGTGTCAAACATTATTGTGAGTTCACCCTGTGGAAGTATTCCGTGCATCAATATGCTGATTGAACTATTCACTGTGATCAGTGTCAACATTGTTGTGAGTTCACCCTGTGGAAGTATTCCGTGCATCAATATGCTGATTGAACTATTCACTGTGATCAGTGTCAAACATTGTTGTGAGTTCACCCTGTGGAAGTATTCCGTGCATCAATATGCTGATTGAACTATTCACTGTGATCAGTGTCAAACATTGTTGTGAGTTCACCCTGTGGAAGTATTCGTGCATCAATATGCTGATTGAACTATTCACTGTGATCAGTGTCAAACATTGTTGTGAGTTCACCCTGTGGAAGTATTCCGTGCATCAATATGCTGATTGAACTATTCACTGTGATCAGTGTCAAACATTGTTGTGAGTTCACCCTGTGGAAGTATTCCGTGCATCAATATGCTGATTGAACTTATTCCTGTGATCAGTGTCAAACTATTGTTGTGAGTTCACCCTGTGAAGTATTCCGGGCATCAATTGCTGATTGAACTATTCACTGTGATCAGTGTCAAACATTGTTGTGAGTTCACCCTGTGGAAGTATTCCGTGCATCAATATGCTGATTGAACTATTTACCTGTGATCAGTGTCAAACATTGTTGTGAGTTCACCCTGTGGAAGTTTCCGTGCATCATATGCTGATTGAACTATTCACTGTGATCAGTGTCAAACATTGTTGTGAGTTCACCCTGTGGAAGTATTCCGTGCATCAATATGCTGATTGAACTATTCACTGTGATCAGTGTCAACATTGTTGTGAGTTCACCCTGTGGAAGTATTCCGTGCATCAATATGCTGATTGAACTATTCACTGTGATCAGTGTCAAACATTATTGTGAGTTCACCCTGTGGAAGTATTCCGTGCATCAATATGCTGATTGAACTATTCACTGTGATCAGTGTCAAACATTGTTGTGAGTTCACCCTGTGGAAGTATTCCGTGCATCAATATGCTGATTAAACCTATTCACTGTGATCAGTGTCAAACATTGTTGTGAGTTCACCCTGTGGAAGTATTCCGTGCATCAATATGCTGATTGAACTATTCACTGTGATCAGTGTCAAACATTGTTGTGAGTTCACCCTGTGGAAGTATTCCGTGCATCAATATGTTGTGAGTTCACCCTGTGGAAGTATTCCGTGCATCAATATGTTGTGAGTTCACCCTGTGGAAGTATTCCGTGCATCAATATGTTGTGAGTTCACCCTGTGGAAGTATTCCGTGCATCATATGTTGTGAGTTCACCCTGTGGAAGTATTCCGTGCATCAATATGCTGATTGAACTATTCACTGTGATCAGTGTCAAACATTGTTGTGAGTTCACCCTGTGGAAGTATTCCGTGCATCAATATGCTGATTGAACTATTCACTGTGATCAGTTTCAAACATTGTTGTGAGTTCACCCTGTGGAAGTATTCCGTGCATCAATATGCTGATTGAACTATTCACTGTGATCAGTGTCAAACATTATTGTGAGTTCACCCTGTGGAAGTATTCCGTGCATCAATATGCTGATTGAACTATTCACTGTGATCAGTGTCAAACATTGTTGTGAGTTCACCCTGTGGAAGTATTCCGTGCATCAATATGCTGATTGAACTATTCACTGTGATCAGTGTCAAACATTGTTGTGAGTTCACCCTGTGGAAGTATTCCGTGCATCAATATGTTGTGAGTTCACCCTGTGGAAGTATTCCGTGCATCAATATGTTGTGAGTTCACCCTGTGGAAGTATTCCGTGCATCAATATGCTGATTGAACTATTCACTGTGATCAGTGTCAAACATTGTTGTGAGTTCACCCTGTGGAAGTATTCCGTGCATCAATATGCTGATTGAACTATTCACTGTGATCAGTTTCAAACATTATTTATCGACTTTCCAACCATGATACAAAATCTAATTATCTAAACTACTTTCTGCAGAATGTGGTATTTTTTTAGTATTCAGTTTTATGTGAGAGAAATTAAATGCCCTTTGTTTGTAATTATATGAGGCATTTGTCCAACGCAACCCTGAAATAAGTCAAAATTACCTTGGAAAAGCCCTGGGAAAAGGTTGGTGAACTTAGCTACAACCCCTGCAATCAGGAGGCCATACCACTGTCTCATTCTGCTGAAGTTGTAACTAGGGTAGTGATTTGTGATCTTGTGTTGCTGACAGTTAACCAGGCACATGTCCAGTCCACTGTTGACTGTGCTAATGAAATTGCTAACTGTTATTGTGAGCATTTACTGCTAGACTGCTAGTCCCAAAGGAGATACTGTCTTAGGGGTGTCCACACTAAGGGGGAAGGGAGGGGAGGGGGCAAGACAGCTGAGACTTGCTATGTGTTATCGAGATATATATATATATATATATATATATATATATATATATATATATATATATATATATATATATATATATATATATATATATATATATATAGCTGACCCACTTAGAGGTACCGTTTGGAGTTTCCCTTCGTTAAGTATGAGACCATGATGTCTTTAGTCAGAACTCTTTTGTGGACTGGACAGTGTCTCTTTAATTGAAAGTGTATACTTCACTCATGATAATGCTGTAACCTAGTATGCCTGAAATTCTCTTGATCCACTCTTCATAAAGTTGTGATTTATGCCTGAAACCTGATTGCTTCGTATCACATTATGTTGTGATATTTAATGTTTGAAATCACGTTGCTTCATATTACATAACATTGTACATTTGTTAAGTTAGTTGCTTGTCCTTTACAAGATGTCACAGTCAACCCCAGAATTTATTAGCTGTTGATGATTCTCTAAGCAATTTTACATTTAGTTTTCCCTTGCTTTCTGAATGACTGATGCTTATAACATTGTGAAAATCTACTCATGGCCATCTGCTCCCAAATTGCCTGTGGCTGATTTCCTACCCAGTGAGTCAGAACTGAATTGGTGTGCCTGAAATCTCTCTCTCTCTCTCTCTCTCTCTCTCTCTCTCTCTCTCTCTCTCTCTCTCTCTCTCTCTCTCTCTCTCTCTCTCTCTCTCTCTCTCTCTCTCTCTCTCTCTCTCTGTATCACATAATGTTGTGATATAGCATATCTGAAAGTCTCTTTCTTGACACCCCATAATTTTGTGAGCAATACTTCCTCTAAACTCTGCAACGTCCTGTAAAGGATCAACAACCAACTGTTTTAACTGCACTGTAGAGGGAGCTTGCAGTGGCTGGTTGTCATGTGTTGAATCCCCAGTGAAGCAGTGATTGTTGTCAGTGATCCGAACTCCTGGCAATACAAGATGGTTGGCATGATATTGACCCCATCACCCACCCAGGGTCGATTGATTAAAGAAATATAGGGCTAGGACCATATACCCAATACACCTACTGGTGTGACAAGGAGGGGTTCTTGAGTTGACTTGACCCCACTGTGCTGTCACAGGTAACACAGATGTTTATTTGGAACAGGGTAGTAAGTGTTACCAATTAAAACTTGGAACTATTAGCAGTATGACTCTTTGCTGACTGTTGAACGAGGGGATGGAGCGCGTGTGGGAATGTCCTGAGTGCAGTGATCACGTTTCTTATCTCAACTCACCCCAACCATTTAAAACTAGGACTGATCAGCTGTTGCATTTACTCTTTATTATTGTATGGTGCAGTAACATGGGCAGTGTTAGGGTTAAACGGGACATTCAACAGGAGGAATATCATGACAGAAAAGAATATGATTAAGTGTTACTAAAATTAGCATTGACATAAACTGAAAACTGAAAAACAAGGCAAAATAAAAAAAGGAAGAGTTATAACACATGAAGTGACGTAGAGACAAATTAGGAATATGGCAAAGATATGGACGGAAATTAATAAGAGGAATGAAGGAATTGAGGAGAAGAATACATAAATGGACACACATAGTATTATTTGGCACTCACAGAAGAAGAAGGAAATAGAGATTAGAAGACGCACTTGACAACATAAAATCTGAAAGCTATAATAGTTACCAACCGGGATCGAACCTGTCACCTCCAAATGACGACAGCGCCTCGCTGCAGGAACAAGTGTACTTCGACGCACGACCAACTAGACACTCCTAAAAAAGTGTCTTCATTGGACGTGTCTATCATACACATGAACCAAACAACTATGGAATACGGACAGAATTCGTATCAAACCATTCAGATATCACCATAGGTCTCATAATTTATATTGAACCGGCAATAAATTATGAGACCTATGGTGATATCTGAATGGTTTGATACGAATTCTGTCCGTATTCCATAGTTGTTTGGTTCATGTGTATGATAGACTTTCTTTCCCCCGCCTTCTCCACCTGATCCCACAAGCACACGACCACCTCCCCCTTGTCCATAGGTAGTCTATCACCAAGGGTGCGTCCCCTGCCAGCCTATCAGCATGTTCACCTCCCCCGTACCCCTGCATGGCCAAGGCAAAATATCCATACAGTTCTCACAATCTGTGACCTCTGAAGCAACGATAGCCATTCCACACGAAACATTCCTTTCTCCACCTTACTAAGCATACTCTTTGAATCTGTAATGAATACAATGTGTGTTGCAGTGTCTCCTGTAACCAATGGAATGCCGCCGTACTGCTTCCGCCTTCATGCTGGGGGTCGCAGTCTCATATCCAGACTCCTTTTTCAAGACTCATCCTTTGCAATAAAACCCCAACCACTACGTCTGTTTCTCACCACTGACCCGTCAGGTAGACCGCTATGCACCTGATGTGTGTTACTCTGGATCAGTTGTTGCACTTCAAACTCAGTGCGGCCCGCTGCCCATTCCCTAACGACCCAGTGTTACTATTATTACATTGTGCCAGTCCGTCATGAGATATATGGGAGGACATGGACGAAGCTGCCTGGGATAGCTAACAATAAGAAGGCTTGAAGTGTGTTGGTTCAGGGCCTATAACTCAATGGGGGACAAAGGGCGAGAGAGAGAGAGAGAGAGAGAGAGAGAGAGAGAGAGAGAGAGAGAGAGAGAGAGAGAGAGAGAGAGAGAGAGAGAGAAGGGTCCATGGTTGTGCATCATAAAACTAAATGGAAGTTCGTATTGCACAGTATCATGGTAGAGTTCAAGGGAGAAAGGGGGGGGGGGGGGGAAATGAATAAGGAGAAGGGTGAAGGAATTAAGGAGAAGGAAGAAGAAACGAAGAGGGTGGAATAAATTAGGAGGAAGAAATTAAGGAAGAAAAGTGAGAAGAAGTAGAAAGAAGGAATGAAGATGATAACGAATGAGAACTAATAAGGACAGATGATGACATGGAAGAACTGGCCAGAGAATTTAACACCAGTATCCAAAGGGGAGCCGGTCTCTCTGGCCGAGGGGTTACACCACTTTCTCCGTAATCCCGTTTATCATGCAGAGTCTCGTAGCGGGCGAGAACTGGGAGCGGTTCGTCCCCCGCTGGTGACTTGCGGGATAACTGAGCTGGCTGCTCAGAAAGCAATGGCAAACTACTGAGCGTAATCTTGCCAAGAAATCAACAGACAGCTGAAAGATGCTGCTGTTGACAGCGATGTCCTGTAAAAGGATATGCTAATGTTAAAACAATCCAAAGGGGCCTGGTCAAAGAGGAATGGCTACACAGCTACGTGTTACCACTGCCAAAACCTAACAAAGACCATTCCAAGATATGCGGCTACAGAATCATTACGATGCAGAACACTGCTGGCAAGCTACTGGAGAAAGTTGTAGCACACAAAGACTTGCTCGTGACTTGGAACAACTCGGCTGCTTCCCGCCCACACTTGGAGGATACAGACGTAACAAAGAGTCATGGCTGAATGCGGCGGTCTTTGCTCAAGATGTTTACGAAGGATTTCAGGTCAGAGAAGAGACATGTGCGGCCGCCATAGACTTAGAGGACGCATAAAATAAAGTATCCTTCGAGCACTTGATGCAAACCCTTCTCAGACTGAAAGTGTACCCTCACCTTATACGATGGATAGCTGCAGTCCTAAGACGTGGGAGTCTTCTGAGCCGACAACGATATGTCCAGGTTTGCCGCAGGGTTCACCACTGTCACCAGTACTATTCAACGTATATACGGTGCCGATCACTGAACAACAGTTAGACGGGAGGGGTAGGGCGCTTGCTGACGACATTCTCGTGTATCGACAGGGTCGAGATATGCAGGGCGAACTAGATCGAATTTCCTCATGGTGTTCTGATGCCAGTGCCCTTGTCAACCCTGCAAAGGCATCGGTTACATGGTTCTCCCTAAACAACCATATTGTGAAAACAGACATGCCGGCAGTGAGGATGGACGGGAGTATTTTGAGTAGAACCCAGTCGATGACATATCTTGGCGTGAAGTTTGATCGTAGCCTGTCATTCGGAGATCATGTTGATTATGTCATAACGAAAGCTTAAGAAGGTTTGTCAGCAATGAGGGTCTTGGCAACTGCCAATATTGAGCAAAGACTGTTAGTACTTTTATTCCAAGGACTGGTACTTTTACCAATCGAGTATGCCCTGGCCATCCTCACTGTCAGCCCTACACAGATTGGAAGACTTGAAAAGGTACAAAACGAAGCCATGCGCATCATTTTGGGCTGCACAAGAGACACCAGCTGTGTAGCAGTGAGATACCTCCTTGACTTCCGGACCATGAACCACAGGATCAAGATCTGGATAGCTCGTGGATACTTAAAAATAAGTGCACATGAACAGCACCCTATGCATGAAGATATATTCAGAGAAAAGGGCGACGGGCTAAAGAGGGGCAAATCATGGATGGGTCGGGCGGAAGATGTCATCAGACAGGTCTGCAGTCCTACCAATATCAACCCCGGCAAGGAATGTGTGCCTGTGCCTTCAGCTTTTAAGTGCACCTTCTCCTTCATTATCACACTCGACAGGCGGTGCAGAGAGCAGAACCCTGCCGCTGTCAATGTAGAGGTCAACACGCTCATCAATGAACACTCAGACAACCCCGAAGTGCTCATCTATACAGATGGATCTGTTGTAAGCAGCAGAGAAGTGCGTGGGCATTTACAGCCCGTTCAGCGGGCCGAACCGTTCAAGAATCCAGTGGTGCCCACTCCGTGACCACGAGCAGCATGACGATGGAAGTGATGGCAGTAACACAGGCTTTCATGTGGCTGGAATCACAGCATTATACCAACGTGTGTGTACTAAGTGATTCAATGAGCATGATTCGGAGGGTCGATGCAGGATCTGTACGTAGACAGTGGACTGATTCGCTGCGGAAGTCCGTTGTCCGTAAGGTTACCTTCATCTTCGTCCCGGGACATGCGGGAGTCGAGGGAAATGAACGAGCTGATAAATTGGCGGGCTCTGCATCCCCTGCTGATGGCCAGCCCATGGATCGCGCCGATGTTATTAACATCCTTAAAGAGATGTCGAGAACAGAGGACTTTGACGTCAGTGAATCCACATCGTTGTCCAGGATGAGAGACTTGGGAGTAAGAATTGGCACGGCCAGACACGAGAGGTACATCGGGAAAACGAGGGGCCTCGTTAACCAACACAGAACTGGCACTATTAGCCACTAGATGCTGATGCATATGCTGGGGGGGGGGGGGGGTCTGAGCACCTATGGACCTGTCCGGAGCGCAATGACGATACCCCAACTGATAACTAATAAGGAAACCACGAGAGCGTCTTCAATTGAATCCCATCACTGTCCGCATTCTACTGAGCCACTCGCGCCCTTTAACCTCCAGATTGTGGTACAGGTCACACTCTCCTCCCAAGCTTCTGTCGCATCTCCTGCATCGAACATTTCTTGCGCGCTGGCACGCGAGTCGGCGCCACTCACGCACTCGTCGTCAAATCTGTGCCGTGAGAACAAGAAACAACCACTTTCCGATCCAAACGTGTTTGCATATCCAAGGAGACATGTGTTTGCCACATATGGATGTATAGCAATGTGTATGGTTTTGTTACGTTCTGCTACAAGTGATAATTATAAGGCTGTTTTATCTTATTCATTTAAAACAAATTCAAAAAGCTTCGAGTATTTGGAATGACAAGTTTATTCTGCTTAACTTCTCTCTACGTTTAGGAATTCTTTAAAATATAAGTAATTGGAATTAATGTTTTGTTTTTCGTTATTTCAAAAGTAATTTAGAACAAGTATCTTATTTTGCGTGACTTATCTCTAAAAAGTTTTACGCATTAGGGATATAATACGGATTTTTATAAGCAGTTAGAATTGTATTTTGCGTGGCTGCATAAGTAATAGAATTCATTTTTGTTTCAGTGACTTAATAAATAATTTAAAGTTAATCGTTTATTTTACGTGATCTCTCACCACTTTTGTGTAAGTAATTTAGAATCAATCTTTTATTTTACGTGACTTTTAAATTAATTTAGAATCATTGTGCACGTGTTCTTTTAAAAAAAAAAAAAACCTAATAAGTAACTTTGCAATGTAATCGTTTATTTTGCGTGTTTTGTTAACACTGTATGTAATTTAGCATATATTCTTTATTTTACTCGATGTCTCAACATGTTATGTGTAGTTTAAATAGATCATCTACAAAGTGCTGCTTTCAAAATACTGTACATGTAATTGAAACCACTTGTATTACACAAGGTTTTAGTTTGATGTGTTTTGAAAGCAGTAATTTGCTGGCAAGTAAAGGTGAGGGATCCTTGTCCATGCCCTTGGGTATACTGCGTATATGGTGGTAGCGGCATGTTTTTGTTTATCACTCGTCACTTGCTAGATGATGTGGCCAGTCTCACGCCACTTTCTAGATTGTCTGTCTATACCTGTCTGCCTACCTACCTACCTATCTACGTACGTACGTACCTACCTACCTACCTACCGCCTGCCTACCTACTTACCTGCTGCCTGCCTACCTACTTACCTACTACCTACCTACCTACCAACCAGTTTGTTTATCTGCATGCCTACCCTCCTACCTAGCTTGCTGTCTCTCTGTCTGCCTACCTACCTACCTACCTACCGCCTGCCTACCTACTTACCTGCCTGCCTGCCTACCTACTTACCTACTACCTACCTACCAACCAGTTTGTTTATCTGCATGCCTACCCTCCTACCTAGCTTGCTGTCGCTCTGTCTGCCTACCTACCTACCAACCAGTATGTCTGTTATTATGCCTATCTCTGCCTGCCTACCTACCTAACCTACATTTCTGTATATGTCCGTCTACCTAGCTAGCTGTCTTTCTGCCTGCCTACTTACCCGCCTACCTGTATATGTCTGTCTACCTAGCCAGATGTCTATCTGTCTCTCTGCCTGCCTACCTACCCGCCTGCCTATTTGCCCGCCTGCCTGCCTACCTGTATATGTCTGTCTACCTAGCTAGCTGTCTGTCTACTTACCCGTCTGCCTCCCTACCTGTACATGTCTGTCTACCTAGCTAGCTGTCTATCTGTCTCTCTGCCTGCCTACCTACCCGCCTACCTGTATATGTCTGTCTACCTAGCCATCTGTCTATCTGTCTCTCTGCCTGCATACCTACCCGCCTGCCTATTTACCCGCCTGCCTGCCTACCTTTATATGTCTGTCTACCTAGCTAGCTGTCTGTCTCTCTGCCTGTCTACTTACCCGCCTGCCTCCCTACCTGTACATGTCTGTCTACCTAGCTAGCTGTCTATCTGTCTCTCTGCCTGCCTACCTACCCGCCTAACTACCTACCTGTATACGTCTGTCTATGACTATGTTACATTATCCTTATAGGCCACCGTCTTTATTCCACATCATTCTTAGCCGCCGCCCCCCCCCCCCCCCAACACAAGCACACACGTGGAGCAATGCCAGCATGTCACTGCAAAGATCAATTGTTGCCTCCTTGTTGCGACGCTTGCGTAATCCCAGGACCCGCTGTCTGACTCATCGGGTGCCCATGGCTCTCGGGGACACGGCTTCCATCAATATAGTTATTGGCGTCTCATGTCGAGGCCAGAGGGCATCTAATGTTGAAACTAGCTGCCCCGTTGACAAGTCGCTAGTCAGTCAGCGGTGCTAACAGTTTCACGCTGTTCTTTCTATACTTTGTGCGCGTCCTCTTGTTAAGCTAACCATTTGACCGTTCTCTCTCCCCCCCCCCCCCTTCTAATCCAAGCTTCTGTTGGTTTGTCTAGTGTTGCTTCTACTACTTAACATATGCCTCTGTCTGTGTGTGTGCGCGCGCGCGTGAATTTTTATTCCTGTCTGTCTGTAGAATGTATCATAGTACTTTTGTATACTTTGCATGGTTTTTTTACCACGTTAATCAAGATTTTTGAATCTGTCTGTCTGTCTGTCTGTCTGTCTGTCTGTCTGTCTGTCTGTCTGTCTGTCTGTCTGTCTGTCTGTCCGTCCGTCCGTCCGTCCGTCCGTCCGTCCGTCCGACCGCCCGCCCGCCCGTCCGTCTATCTATCTATCTCTCTCTGTTTGTCTCTTAGCTTGTCTGTCTATATCTGCTTATCCAGCTATATCTGCTCTTTTATGTATCTACCTACCCGCCTACCTTCTCTGCCTCAGAGAGAGAGAGAGAGAGAGAGAGAGAGAGATAGATAGAGAGAGAGAGAGAGAGAGAGATAGATAGAGAGAGAGAGAGAGAGAGAGAGAACATGTTTAAGAAAAAGGTGAGCCATAAGTGAATTTGAGAAGTTACAAATAGTCTATAAAAATCAAGGAAAACAACTAAAGCACCGGAGGAAAAGAAAGAATTAGGACAGAAGACAGAATATCATGTCACACAAGTAGAACGACAGCGCCAACAGCCAAGAAGTATCGGAGACACGGGAAATCGATGATGCAGAGAAGTTGCCTCAGCGTGTTGTCATTGGACGACCGTCCTGGGTGCTTCCTTGAGATAGCCGGGAATATTGTGGAACAGCCTGCAAGTGGGGGATACATTAATTAAAGGTTGTAATTATGGTTTATAGCAAATAAAAAGACAATTTTAAGTTGTGAGGTATTAGAGGATACGATACAGGATGGAAGTAAATGTCTTATGATGCCACAGATGTTTGACATAGGAGGCAGAGGGAGGAGAGAGAGAGAGAGAGAGAGAGAGAGAGAGAGAGAGAGAGAGAGAGAGAGAGAGGAGTGAGAGAGTGCTAGTTGGAAGACGAGACTTTTAGATTGAGGGTGATATGAGATGGTTAGAGAGGGAAGAAAAGGCGGACACGTGAGAGTGATAGAGAGCAAGGGGTAAAGTAAGAGAGAGAGAGAGTGTGTGTGTGTGAGGGTGAGATTAGGGAGATGGTGAGAGAAATAGAGAGAGGCAGACAGAAAGGTGAGAGGGAAAGAGCGAGAATTAAAGTAAAAGAGAGAGTGCGCAAGAGGCGTGTGCGACGGAGAGAGAGAGAGAGAGAGAGAGAGAGAGAGAGAGAGAGAGAGAGAGAGAGAGAGAGAGATTGTGCGGATGATTGAGGATGTGTGTATGAGAGAGTGACAGAGTGAGATAGACAGAAAGACACACAAACACACACAGATGGGGAGGGCATTGGCGGGTATTTTAATGTTTGGCGCTTGCCTCATATGGGGTGTTTTGTTTTAATGTATGTGCAGTGTTTGAAAATTGCCGGTCCAAGTTTTGTATTTACCTATTATGATACGGAACGTCACAGAGGGTGAATACCAAACTTGGACCGGTAATATTTTAAAATACTGCACAATCATTAAAAATACACTCTAGTTTTATTTACAGGCCGATTGGCACTAGATAAATGATGTTGCTACTCTGACCACCTTTATCTTCCAGTACATTTCCTGGTACTGATTGTAGTCTGAGCGACCCGGAAGCTCACATCAATTGTTATGGTCTGCCCTCGTGCGGATTCGAACCACTTCTGTGGCTGCTAACACGCATTAATGGTTGCAGCGCCCTTACGCTCAGATTTGCTTATGGCATAGAAGAAGACGCTCTAACCTACCCTCTTTTTCTATCTCTTTCTTTCTCCCCCCCCCCTCTATTTATATCGCTCTCTCTCCCTCCTTCTTTTTCTATCGCTCTCTCACCCACCATGTTCCCGTCTTCGCCCTTTCTTTGTCGCTGTACATCCACCTCTCTCTATCTCTTTCTATCCCTTTCCTTTATCTGTCTCTCTCCCTTCCTTTCTGTTACCCTCTATGTGTACCTACGCCTCTCCTTTCCACTCTGTCTGTCCCTCTTTATGTTTCTCTTCTTTCCTCCCGCTCTGTGTCTTTCTTCGTTCCTCGCTTTCTCACCATCATTCTTCCCGTTTCTCTCCGTTCCTCTCTTGCTTCTCCCTCATCTCTATATTGCCGCGTCCTCATTCCACCACACAGCCACCGCCCCCTCCCCAAACATTGCAGCAATTGTCCAGCACTTGCTGAGCCCGAAGACACCCCATGTCCTGTGGTGGTTTCTTTAACTAGGTTGCTCAAGGTCAGGAAGTTTGTTCCTGTCATCGGAAGCCCGTGCTTCCAGACTGTTCCATTTCTTTGTCTTCGTCAAGAGCCGTTGTCCGTTCGATCGCTGTGTGTAGAAGGAAATTAGGACACCCGAGAACCACAATGTAATCTGTAGAATAGGAGCTTATTTCTCTCTCTCTCTCTCTCTCTCTCTCTCTCTCTCTCTCTCTCTCTCTCTCTCTCTCTCTCTCTCTCTCTCTCTCTCTCTCTCTGTCTGTCTGTCTGTCTCTCTCGTTCTTTCTCTCTCTTTCCTTCCTTCTATGTGTGTGGGTGGGGGATAGCTTAGGGGTTAATGAACTCAGATTCACAGTTCCCCGACATAGCGGGTCGAGGCTCGAAATCAGTCGCAGACGATTTCGGAGCAGATAGCTTTGCGTTAATTTAGATGATATGAGCGTCGGCTTGTCAGAAAGCAATGTCAGACTAATGAACTATTGTTGTTTGTCCATCAAGAATGATGATGACCATTCATTTCATCCAGTGGGGTTGAAAGTATGGAGCCGTGGGTTCTAAGATGGCTGATAAGGCCTATTTTGGCTCGAAATGTTCTTTTTGACAATGTGGACAAAGAATGCTTGACGTTTCTGGAGGAGGATTTCCTGCAGTGGTCTTTCTGTCCTGCCTTTTCTTTACAGCTCTTGCAGTCCTGGTTGCCTCACACATGACTGCACCCTTGTGTAATGACGCACGCCACGAATTTCGGTCTCTGGCTGCAGTCTCCCAGGTGTCATGATGAATTCCAAAAGCATTCAGAGAGATTTTCAGTGTCTTTAAAGCGTTTCCTCTGGCCGCCTTGGGAGCGTTTAACACAACGCAGTTCGCTGTAAAAAATTCGTTTAGGGAGCCTGTGATCTGGCATGCGAGTCAAGTGACCAGCCCAGCGAATTTGATACTTCATCAGTACAGTGTGGATACTGGGCATGGACGCTCTTTCTAGGACTTCAGTGTCTGGGATCTTGTCTTGCCATTTAATCTTCAGTAGCTTCCTTAGGCAGACTGTGTGGAAGTGGTTTAATTTCCTAGCGTGTCGCTGATAAACAGTCCAGGTTTCACAAGCATATAGCAGTGTGGATAATACAACTGCTTTGTAGACTTTTAGCTTTGTTTGCAGGCTTATTCCAGTTCTGTCCCATACATTCTTGTACAGTCTGCCAAAGGCTGCACTGGCCTTGGAGATTCTTGTATTCACTTCGTCATCAATTGTGGCAGCTTGTGACACAGTGCTGCCAAGATAGGTGAATTTGTCCACAACACTTAGTCTATGACCATTCACTTTGATATTCGGCACAGTGTGATTATTCCCTGGAGCTGGCTGGCACATAACTACAGTCTTCTCCAAGTTGATATTGAGCCCAAAGTTGGGACAGGCATGTGAGAAAGCTGTAACATTATGTTGCATGTCCGCCTCTGAGTTGGGGTAACTAATGAACTATTGCCTAGTAAATAACATACATCCAAAGAATTGGATTGATTGCAAAGTCATGTAAAAGGATATGTAATTTAGTTTTATATACGAGGGAAAGTCATAAAGAGGCAAGGATTTTATTATAAAGTGCATATATATATATATATATATATATATATATATATATATATATATATATATATATATATATATATATATATATATATATATATCCTATTATGGACAACAGAAGATCTTATTTCACGACACAAACTGGCCCTTAAGCAATACCCCACGCAGGAGTCGTGAGGAATTATCATTTTGAGCATGCGTAACAGCAATTAGAAAATGGCTGCCAACTGTCGACTTGCGCCGTGGAAGAACAATCAAGCATTATTTGCTTGTTTGTGTGTGTGCTGTTTTTTTTTTTGGAAAGGGGAGGGGGGTACGTGGGGTTCGGCGAAGTGTGAAACCATTTTAAATCTACAGAAGAATGAATGTTCAGTATGGAGACAGATGTTTGAATCAGGGGAGAGAATATGAATGGATAGAAACATTTCAAAGGAAACACCTGTTCTCCCCGGTTAAAAACAGACGCAGGAATCCGCTGGGAAAGTCATGATGACCACCTTTTGGGATATCAAAGGTCATTTATTGGTGCATTTTCAGAAAAATGTAAAGCTGACTAGTGCTCGATGTAGTGACATGCTAGTGAACAAATTGAAGCCATCGATTGGATTGAAACGCCGGGGACTTCTCTCAAAGAGAGTATTGTTGCCGCACGACGACGCCCGCTCTCATACGCCTGCGCATTCAGTTCATACACTCTGAAATCTGAGGTCTTGAAACATCAAGCATACCTGTACCCGACTTGGCGCCATCGGACTTTCACTTATTTGGACCCTTGAAAGAACATTTGCGGGGTCAGAGGTTTGCAGATGACGACAAGGTAATTGAGGCGGTGCAAAATTAGTATAAAGGCTACCCCCCCCCCCCCCCCCCCCAATTTTTTTAAAAACATTCTAAGAAGGCATCAGCAAGCTAATGGACAGGTGAACCAAGTGTGTTGCCAGACAGGGGGATTATGTTGGGAAATAACACACACAATTTGTATTTATTGTGTTTAAAAAAAAGATATTCGTAAATGTCCTGTTACATAATTAGTTCTCCGTGTGTGTGTGTGTGTGCACGCGCGCATACACGCACGCGTATATGCTCTTTCTTCCTTTTATGACAACAGACGCCGACGACGTATCATAATTAAAGAAGCAACAGTGAAATTTAGGTTGTTGACATCTCCATAAAATGTGTCCTCAAAAGGAACCAGCCTGGGCCAAAATCATGTTTTCTGTTCTGCATGTGTTGGAGACTCTTGCCGGAAATATTTAGCCGCCATTTCACCAGTTACATTCATCAAAAGGGGTTGAATAGATAAAGATAGAATGGGCATAAGGACGGATAGAGCAGCCTGTATAACAGTTGGACATTTGTGTGATTGATTGATTGATTTAGGAATCGACATCACAGCATTCGGGGCATTCCCATAAGTGCTCCGTTCCCCATCCTCAGCAGCCAGCGAAGAGTTCCAACACTAATAGTACCAGTAGCAATCTAATTATAAGTCCGTCTCGCCTTTCCACTGAGCGTTGAGCGTCGGCCAGATCCCTTCGTCACTCCTCGTTGTCTCATTCTTGCCAGGCCATGGTAATCCATTTGCTCCTCCGAGGTGTGCACGTGCTCCCACAAGGCCGCAACCACGTCTGCCTTGTCATGTATCAATACTCCACCAAGTTCTGCAGAGCCAGCCAATCTGTCCGCCTGTTCATTTCCCAGCACACCAGGCATGCCCCGGAGAAAAGATCCAGGCGATGCTTGTCACCCGTGACCTCCGAAGCGAAGCAAGCCACTCCGCACGAAGTCTGCCCGTCCTCACCCTCGTCAGCATGCTTTCTGAGTCAGTTACAATCACGATGTGTGTGTGTGTCGTATTCTCCATCCAGCGGAGAGCCGCAGTGACTGCCTCCACTTCCATTCTTAAGCTGGATGTTGTGGTATCATATGCCAGGCTCTCCTGCCCCAAACATCGACCATTAGCTTTGGCTATGAACCCCCAGCCACTTCTCTCACCTCTTGACACCGAACCATCTGTGTAGATAATCACATCACTCGAGTGAGCATTGTCCTGAATTAGTTGCTGGATTTCCACTTCCGTGGCCCCTGCTGGCCACTCCCTGCACTCCCGGCTTAATGTGATTATAACTCTGCACAAGTCTGACTGCTCCGCTGGCACTCTGACCCACTCCTCTCCACGCCTAATGTTCTCCAAGGGGCACACCTGTCTGATCGTATCCTCCGCCTGAGCCATCCATGATTTCCCTCTTATCAGTCGCTGACCCTTAACTGCGTCCAGCGCCTCATGCAGTGGGTGGTCTGTGTCTGCAGCTACTCTGAGGTATGCCTTCGCCTGCATCACCTTGAGCCTACCAGCAACAGTCGGCAGACCAAGGATGTAACGCATACACACTACTGGGGTGTCTCTAGTGCATCCCAGAATGACCCGCATAGCTTCGTTCTGTATGCGCTCTAACTTCACCAGCTGACTCTCTGAGACAGTGAGCAGACCTAATCCATAATCAATTACTGAGAGGATCAAGTGCTGGTATAGTGTGAAAAGCATTCTCTGCTCTATGTCCATTGCAGCCATAGTTTTAAGTGCACTGAGTCCCTTTTGAGATCTTGTCACGACCGTCTCCACATGGTCCTTGAAGGATAGGCTCCTGTCAAATGTGATCCCCAGATACTTCAGTTTGTTCTCTCTGCTGACATTTCTACCATCTATCGCGAGGCTTGGGACATCAGCTCTTACAATCCTGTTGTCCAGAGAGCACCACAAAACAGCCGCCTTTTCCGGGTGGATGACAGCACTCATTTCTGTGCACCAGTCAATCACTTTATCTACTGTCGCCTGTAACTCCTGGGCTGTTTGCTCCCTATCTCTCCCCTGCCTATATGCAAGAATATCATCTGCAAATGTTAGTATTCTTCCAACCCCTGGTGCTTCTAGGTTTGCAATCTTGCTCGTATACACATTAAGAGCACCGGTGAGACTGCAGATCCCTGTGGCAGTCCCGGGGTTAACATATGTGGCTCTGAGGTCGGACTTTTGTGTGAGTCAAAATAAATTAAACTTAGCGCAAAACTTAGAATACTCAATTCTAACGTGAAATCAGTACGGCTGTGTGGATAAGAATTTCAGAACAATGAAAACGATTACAAATAAACTACAAACATTCACTAAATTAGTGCCTGCGCATAATATAAGGAATAAAATGGTACGACAAAATCATCCAATGTGAAGCTCATGGAGAGAACTAGACAAATAGCAGTCAACCAAGATGTGAAAAAAGACTCTAGCGCAGGAAAAGCCGTGTGTTAGAAAAACCTGAGAATAGCATAACTAGACAAACCAGCCACATGGCAACATAAATAGAGGGAGACCCAGAACTCATGGAGAATAGAAATAGAAGCAAATAAACAATATGAGCAGGACATAGGGTTGCAAGGGGTAGCCATAGATAGGGCTTGGGGTGAGTTGGTTAAGGGACTGTGCCCCGATGAGGGATGGAAGCAGAAGAAGAAGTGGTAATATTCATCAGCATCTCTCATCTTGAGCTGGTTGATCAGGCGGTATCTCAGCCAGTGTGCGGGGCCTGAAGGTTGTTACTTGTTCACTTCTGTGGACTTGGTAATGAGCACCATCCTTTTGGTGGACTGAATGCTCTTTGCTATGCATTCTTTCATTCTTACGGTATGACCCCCACCTCTGTCTCTCACTGTTCCTATTTCTCTCCTTCTCTCTGTTCCCCCCCCCTCTCTCTCTCTCTTTCTGTTTCTAGTTTAAGTTTAGTTTAGTCGACGGATCAACATCACGGCACACGGGTGTAACCCATAAGTGCTCCGTTCTACTCCTAACTCAAGTCTGAGTCCGGAAAATCTCAGCTCAGTGCACGAACTCCGTAGCACCGGCGAGGATCCTGAAATACTTTGGGTAGATTTTTAACTCGAAATTTTGCCCGGGCAGCGCCGTTAGGCTACTCTTTTTCGATTTCCAACTGCCAAGGGATTTTTTAACGCGCGCAACAATATACACGGCAGTCCGATCTCACTACCCAGAGACCAGGGGAAACTTTGTAGAAGTCCACGTGAAAAAAATCCCGGCCCTCACCGAGGCTCACCGGGGCTTGCACCCTGGACCTCCAGCACTCGAGGCGGACACCATATCTCGAAACCACTCAGCTCCTTCTCTATGTTTCGCTCTTCACTCACACACTAACACTCTTTGGGTGACTGCCTTGGTATTCCCACAAACATGAAGGCGCATGGTCTCCTCAGCCTTTACGCTCTCTCTCTCTCTCTCTCTCTCTCTCTCTCTCTCTCTCTCTCTCTCTCTCTCTCTCTCTCTCTCTCTCTCTCTCTCTCTCTCTCGTCACCACCCGTCTCACGCCTGTGTCACTGTGCCGATACATCAGTTCTCTCCCATACTTTCCACGCGGCTCATTTTTAACCTGCCTTATTCACGCACCGCCACACACACTCTCACGCACAAACACTCACTCTATCTAACTCAACTGCCGTTACAAGTGCTCATCGGGACATGCTAATATTCTAAAGAGCCCTCTCTCATCTGAGTTGTGCATGGCACTGAGTGCTTTCACGGCGCACTAATGACTTACTCTTTCATGCCGCTTCATTACCGAGTCACTTGTGTGGCTACGTGCATGCTCGGATACAAACATGCATACTTTCTCCACCTCATGCTGTCGTTGTTTCTTTCCTCCACGCACCTCCTCCCTGTCTCTTTCTCTCCTTCTCACTCGCGCAATAAAGCTATCTTGGTTACATAATTGTGCTCACACATACAGATACACACACACAGACACACACAAACTTACATACACACATACATACATTACATACATACATACATACATACATACATACATACATACATACATACATACATACATACATACATACATACATACATACACGCACGCGTGCATGTGTGCGCACGCGCGCATACGTACGTACTTAACGTACAGACACGAAGAAAGGATGCATCCGTGAGAAAATCGCGGTGTGTAAAGTGGTTTACGAACAACTCCGTGGGACCCACAGAATATAGGTAGGTTAGGCATTACATAAAAACAACTGGCTCGCAACATACATACACACACATGCGCGCGCGCGCACTCGCACACATACACATTTCGATTATGTCTTTCGTGACAATTCTGAACATTTTAAATTAAACTTGCGGCATTTGTTCATGGTTCTACCACTCTCTGTGATTGACTGGCTAATCAATACCAGCAAGTGCTTCTATCGCCTGTGGGGTTTCCCGCAGTGTGCTCTATGGAGGACGCACTAGACAACATAACATTTTAAAGCTATAATTGTATGTTGTCTAGTGCATCCTCCAATCTCTACTTCCTTCTTCTCCTTCTATGAGCGCTAAACAATACTATATGTGTTTATTTGTGTACTGTCTCAGTGTCCTCAAAAGGTTCCCAATTGATTTTCTGTGTAACACGTGCACCATGGAGAGATGGCAACACTGGTGACTGCAGCAAGTCATCGGAAACCCTTGCGTTACTCCAGTGTTAACCCAGCGGAGCTGAAGCTAATCGATAACCGTAAATCTGCCTCGATAGTGCGGCTGCGGTCGTTCACGTTGTGTCATTGCTGGTCTTATCCAGGTGCCAGGTTTGAAGCGGACATCGATGTCCATCACTCCCCGCTCCTCTTTATCTGTTGGTATTTTGCTGTCGGTACAGTTTGACATTACCTCGACATGCCGATGATTTGGAAGCAGATCGCTTACATTGATATCGAAAGTTTCAGCGTCGGCTATTCTGCATCGACCTCTGTATTCTGTCTTTCTTTCTGCCTTTCTGTCTGTCTTTCTGTCTGTCTGTCTTTCTTTCTTTCTTTCTTTCTTTCTTTCTTGGGGACGTAAATTACAAGTACCTCTGAAGTCGCAGTGGGTTCGCCTGCTGGTGAGGGACACTGTTAAAAAGGAAAGCTAATGCAGTCCATCACTACTATAAATAGTGTGTGCGGACTACGCTTGAGTTCAAAGCGAGCGAGCGCAAAAAAATACTCAGTGCCGTGTGTTACTGAGGCTCATAAGAAAAACAAAACCTGATAACCTTGGTTATTGTGCATGTCATAAGAGGCAGCTAAGAAAGGTTGATATGAGACTGGCTGTCTCATCCCTTTAACAAGTTCCAGCTGCATAACCCAGCCAACAATGAACAAGTCTGCAGGTGGCTTGATGCGTGTTGGTTGCGGGCCTATGCATCCTTTGAGAGATGCGGAGAAGAAGAAGACCACGAGCAAAGAAGAAAAAGATCACGAACTAAAAGAAGAAAAAAAATAATAAAGAAGTGGAACCAGAAGAAGAAAAAGAAAGAAGAAGATGGACTCGGTATTGATTGGTGGGTTTAAGGACATATTTATATCTAACTAGGGCAGTGTGTCAGTTTACTGAGACTGGTCTAGCTAATGGACTGTCATGGGATTTACTTCACCGGACACAGTGTTCACATCCCGGTAATCCGCACAGCCCGGGCATCAGTGCCCCCGACCTCGGCCTGTCAGTGTCATTAACTCACAGAAGCAATGCACTCTACAGTTTAATGTGGTTAATTTGGCTCTAGTTTTGACTTGTCAGAACGGCGCTACAAGGCTCGCCTGCTGGGTTTTTGGCGCGTTCAGATGACAACCGCGTTTGTGCTCTTTGCACCGAATCTAACCCTGAATGGCGTGTGCGGGCGTTATGTTTTTGTTTATGAATTCACTGGATGGCGATGATTTTTGATGGAGTCCGGTGTATTGGTGGCCAGGTCTGTCGTTGTGAGGCTGTTGTAGGGACCTTTCTTCCGACCGTGCAGTAAACTCCACGGGAACTGTTACAATGCTCTCCTTCTTCTCTCCATGCCCAGAATTCAACGGAGTAGGGAAGTTCTATAGTGGGACGTCAGATCTGTGGAGGGGCATATTAGTATGTAACGAGGTCAGGATTCGGCCCAGCACGTATAGACTATTCGAGATTAGGCCCATGTTGACGATTTCTCCACGGGTTTTAGGTATATCATTGTCAACAGACTACAGCCCGAGAGGGTGTATCGAATGAGTAAGAGACATGTTTGGAGCAACACTTACCTGCTAGCGCGGCTGTCCTGTCAGTCTGTCTGCCGGTTTGTGTCAGTCTACAGGTCTATCATGTGACCATCAGACTGGAATTTGTGTAGCACGCGGAATCTGAAAATGAGAACCAGGAACTGTTCTGACCGGTAACGTGTAGGCCCAAGTCTTTATATGGGAGTCTTCATTTTTCTAGCTGGGTATTCTTGTATTTTGCTCGTTGGGTGTCCTGTGGGCTAATGTGGGCTTACGTTTCCTTTGATAAGGGCTACCCCTACCCCGCCACCCAAATTACAGGGTACGTTGATATTGATTGTCATTGACTGTCGACTAACAATAGTTCGTCCATTTGTTTTTACTTTAACAGGCCAATGTTTTATATGTCGTTTCTGAGTATGTGTTTGATCAACTTGTGTGTAGTTAGGATACGTCAAGAAATCTCTTGGCCGTCCAAAGTGAATGGACATGTGGACTAGCATATCAATAGACATATGTTTACAATGCCGCTGTGGTTGGTACAAGGTCGCCCTTTGTCTCTAAATTCAAGTTCAGATTCCGATGTTGGTGACGGGGATAGTTGACGACAATGATAGCGATAACTATCGAGTAAGCGCTAGCTATTCGGAGTATAGCAATGAGTTTGAAGACGATGATTTTGATAACAGTAGTTTGGACATTGATGAAGCTGAGAGGAGTAAGATAACTGCACAACTGAATCCGGAACAGGATGAGGGTGATATTGATGGGGGAGAGAACGCTGAGAAGAAACTGGTAGAGGCTCCGGAGTGTACAGGAAAATTGAACAAGTGGGAAAGTAAGTATATTTTGTGTGTGTGTGTGTGTGTTTAACATTTATTTTACTCTTCTTCTTGTTTAGTTGGACATTGGGTTGTTTGATGACAGTGGAGTAAACATTACAACCATCATCACCATCATGTGCTTTGCAAAGAATTATGGGCATTAATGTCTCATTTGAGATCTTGGTCTTTGGTGTTCTTAGTTGATTTAGTTGGTGGTATTCCTTCACACCATCAGCCTAGACACCAAGGATCATTACTAACCTAGGTCTGATCCCAGGCAGTCCGTGTGTGTTGTGCTGAATCATGACCCGGTGGAAGTCTAATATATCTCATCACTGTACGCTATCATTCGACACATTATCGTTGTGCACACCGCACTAATTTCTGGGCTCATAGTGGGGAAAGGCAACTCTGCAACACAGCTCCTGATGGGACATACCTGGTCGGGAGAAAAGTCTCTGCACAACCTCACTCCGACAGATGCAAGTCCTTTTTATGGGTTAAATCGACGTGAAAGCCAATGATTGAACTTATGAGTTAAAAACCCCAGTTTTCCCGAGGATTCACAAACTTGTGAAGTCCATTCTGTAGAGCTACTGATTAAAACAACATGGCCCTGTAGCAGTTTCGTGCTATTGGTATGCCATGTGATAGCTCCATCACATTGTATAGGCCTAGAACAAGGAGTAAGAGGCGGTCAGTCTTCCTCTCACTGTGGCAATCGACGAGCCCTGACTTGGAACGAGTTACTGAAGCTGATACGGAATTGTGGAATCGGTGGGTGAAAGGTAATGAATTGGTTTCTTATCTGTAGAAAACCAGCACACTACATGCGAGCGTTCTCTGTGAAGTCTTCATGGACCGTGTGCGAGGCATGGGGGATGATTACTTACCATGACTACGGGGAATTACCGTGACTCTCTTGCAGTCTCGCAGGATCCGAAGTATTTCTCTCTCGGCAGTCTTATCACAGCGACGATCACGGTGTGCTATAGTGTGTTTACTTTTGTCTGCCCCAATATAAAATTCCATATCTCAGTAACCAACTGAAGGAAAATGATGAGATTTAGCATATAACCTTATCATTATGTCCACCCAACAAAAAAATTTTTGTTCTGGAGATTTTACAGCAGATTTCAAAGTTTGTTTATATGCGGTATATAATTTAAGAGTCAGAGATGAAGTTCATAATTTTAAATGTATTACAGCGTAGCCAGACAATCAGCGTTCAATGCTGAATATTTTACGTGTTTCACGGGATTGGCCTTATGCCAAGAACCCCGCGTTGTTTAAACTGGGACTGTTCAGAGGTGTCTCAAAATGTGGGTTATTTCATGAAACCTGATTAATATGTTTGTTTTTTAATTTAAAAAAAAAATCTTACCACTTATCGCTAACATTGAAATGTGTGAATATTTTTCAATGGGATTGAATGCGAAATTGTGTATACACTTCAAAGCATCGCTATGAAGATGCACACATATTTTTGTCAAGAAGCTGATCGCAGGAAACTGTTTTATACTATTACAAATTCCGAAAAAAGAACAGTGCATGCATTGGGTTTGAGTAAACGGTCATTTCGTCGATGGGTGCAAGAATCTGGAATTAAACCACCATGCAATAACCAAACGGTAGGTAGAAAGGTTATTGTAGACAGCTTTGACAAAGATGTCATAAGGCGAGCTATTATAAAAATGCTTTAAAAAGTCACTTAAAAGTCGACAGGGTCGACTTCATTGCACCGAGTTCTATCGCATATGGCTCGGTCTCTTTCCGCAGCGTGGAAAGCATCGCACAAAGCACAAACTCCGCAGCTCTAGCGACGACCCACAGAAGTCTCCGAAAAATTTAACTCGTGAACCGAAGGATGCGGCCCGGAATCGAACCCACAACCTTTGGAGCCCGAGTCAAAAGGCTTGACCACTTCGCCATGGAGACTCCTAAAATTATAATTTTGGATTTTATATCCAGGATTATCCAGCATTATAAAAATGCTGGATGCCAAAGAAACAGTGACTGTAAGAAAACTTAGGGTTTGGTTGAGAAAGAACAAATCAAATCAAATCAACTTTATTAGGGTCACAAATTGGGCGCGCAGGCCCGTCTTACATTCGGCCCTTCCAATCACTCGTCTTTCGTTCATCAAGAGCATTATACATTTACATAGGAAGAAAAATAAACATTGTGAAATGAATGTTGTAAACATAAACAAGGCTAATTACCATGTTATGAGGCTCATCTCCCACCTATCCATACATCACCCCACCCACACAACACCCCCACCTACCCACACAACACCCCCACCTACCCACACACACGCGCACCAAGGGACACATACACACCCCACCTACCCACAAACACGCACACCAAGGGACACATACATACCCCACCAACCGACCCATCCCCCTCCTGCACATCCCCCACCCGCACACACTGCCCTCACCTGATCCCCCAACCAAATCACACTTGCCACCCACAAACATTCCCCCACCAACCCACACATCCCACGCCCATCCACCCCACGCCCATCCACATACACATCCTAACCCACACATCCTCTCCCCACCCACACCTCAAACCACCCATCCCCCAGCCACATCTCTATCGACAACATATTCCCCACCCATGCACACAATCCCCCACCAACCCACACATCGCACATCCACTCACACATCCCCAAACCATACACACACATCCCCACCAACTAACATGTCCCTCCCCCCCACACACACACATCTCCCTAACCACCCATACATCCACAATCCACTCACACACACCCCACCACCCACACATACAACTTCCACCCACCCACACATGCCATAACCTAATCCTCCACCACACAATCCCCCACCCGCACATCACATACACCCCCTACCACGCAATATTCCCAACCCACGCACCACACACACACACATCCCTCATCAACACATCCCCACTTACACACCACACACATATCCCCCACCCAGATACCACACAATATTCCCACCCACACCCACACAGATACCCTTACCCATCCACCAAACATACCCCCACTCACACACCACAAAAATCCCCCACCCACATACACATACCTCACCCACACAATATCCCCAACCAACACACCACACACCTCTCCCCACCCACCCACTCTCTCTCTCTCTCTCTCTCTCTCTCTCTCTCTCTCTCTCTCTCTCTCTCTCTCTCTCTCTCTGTCTGTATTCTTTCATATACACACACTCACACGCATGCGCACGCTCACACACACACTAACACATCAACTCTCCCACTGTCTCACTCTCTAACACACAATCCTTCACACACACACACACACTCACTCTCTCAATCACACTCTCTCACACATACACATACACATGCACATGAACTCATGCACACACGCACACACTCCCTCACTCACTCTCACACATACACGTACGAATGCATGCACTGACACATTCCCCCACCATTTCTAGCTCAATCACTCTCTCCACACACGCACGCACATGCGCACATACTCTCTCCCTCTCTCTGACACCCACTTTATCTTTCTCTCTCTCTCTCTCTCTCTCTCTCTCTCTCTCTCTCTCTCTCTCTCTCTCTCTCTCTCTCTCTCTCTCTCTCTCTCTCTCTCTCTCTCTCTCTCTCTCTCTCTCCCCCACACGCACACACATATATAGTGAACAATTATAGTTAAACAATTATAATGAACAATTATACTGAACAATTATACCAGTAAATGAATTATGGTGGCATATAGTCGGTATGGATTAAGTATTGAAAGAGTTTTCGGTTAAATGTGTAGGGACTCATTGGAGTTTTCAGATCTGGAGGCAGATCATTCCATAAGTGAGCACCAGAATAGGCGAAACATGTTTTGTATAGGTCCAATCTAGGCTTTGAGACATGTAACAAATTTAGGCGCTTGCTGTTCATTGCATTAGATTGAATCAGCGGCAGAAGATACTCTGGGGTATTTTGAGATATAATTTTATTCACTAATTTGGCTTTGTTGAAAAGGAAGCGCTTTTGTAGTGGTAGAAGTCTTAGATGACTGTACAAAATATTACTTTCAACGTGCTTTATGCCAGAAACCAGACGAATAGCGCGGTTTTGTAGAGAACATAGTCGTTTTAAATTAGATTTAGGGCAACCATCCCAAACTGTGGAACAGTAATCGAGATGTGATTGGATATAGCATGTATAGAATATTTTTCGTGTGCTTTCGTCCAGGAAGTGCTGAATTTTAGCAAGTTGGTAAACTTTTTGTGCTATTTTCTTGGTAAGAGCATGAACATGAGAGCTCCAGTTCAAATGGCTGTCTATTAAAAGCCCTAGTGTTTTATGTTCAGTCAGAACAATAACATAGAGCTATCCAAAACAACTTTGTTGAAAATTATAAGGACATTATCTTCACTTTTAGAAAGTGCAAGGGCGGTAGAAATATTCTTTGCGAGCAACCGCATTTAGGAGCCATGAGAAGCAGATACCTATGTGAAATAAGGGAAATGCGCAAAGAAAATTATGGCATAGTGTGTTTGGATGAAATGTGGATCAATGTGCACCACACAAGTGATAAGGAATGGCAATCAGTGGATGGACAGATAAAGCGATATGTGCCCAGTAGTATAGGACAGCTTTTGGTCATGGCCCATGCTGGTAATACTCATAATGGCTTACAACAGAATGCTGGGCTCGTGTTCGTATCAAAGCATACAGACAATAGGGATTATTATAATAAGATGAATGGTAATGTATTTAGAGATTGGCTCGATAATACAGTGCTTCAATCCCTAGATAGACCGTCGTGTCCAATTATGGACAATGCATGATATCAATGTTGTTGCCCAAGAAGACAAAATACCTACAGCATCGAGCACAAAGGGAGCAATAAAGATATGGCTCCGAATGGAAAACATACCATTTCCAGAAACGTATTGCTAGAATTGTGGTCCCTTGTAAAACAGACGCCAAACAGCAAGAAATATCAAATTGACAAGTTGATAGAAGAGCATCTTCATGGGTGCTTGAGACTTCCGCCGTACCATTCTCATTTTAACCTTATAGAACTTGTGTGGGCTAAAATTAAAGGACAGATGGCAGCTGACAATACTATATTCAAATTGTCTGACGTCAAGATACTAATCCAGTCTGCACTATTAAATATTGATAAAAGTTACTGGAAAAATGTGAGGACCATGTGTTGAAAGAGGGAGAGGATTATTGGAGAAAGGATGGATTGAATTTTATGCAACCGAGAGCAGTCATCAACCTACTGGAATCGTCCGACACAGATTAAGGTCTGAGCAGATCGCAGACCTTAATCCACGTGCACACCAACTGGGATATTTTGCTACAAATATTCAGAAGAATTGCAGGCCTTAAACATTACAGCATCGGCATAAACAATACAACGTGTTCATGGCAACAGTTTGTATTCCACAGTGATGAATTTTCAATTCCGTGAGCCCTCAACGGTGACAAACAACTGACATTGAAAAAACAAAAAGCTCTAGACGCATTGAATACCAACCGAAGAGTAATATTGCGGTGGGAACTGACATATTGTGGCATAACAAGAAACGTGAGAAGAAACACGTTGTCAAATGAGGGGACAACACACGAACATACGAATCATTCTATAAACTTCAATGAAAAGAGGACCAACATCTTGACCGTTAAGAAGGAAGCCCACTACAGAGACATTCACAGCTATATTCGTCGTGCAAAACATGTAATCATGTTCCGTCTCAGCAGAGCAGACAATGCACCCACTCCCATACGAATCTAGATACGCCTTGTGTTTGTCATCCGAACTGGCGGGGGCATTGGCATTACTGTAAAACAAGTTTGTTAGCGAGAAATCACTAGTTTTTTCATCAAAACATCAAAGAAATGTCGTCGCTTTTCATGATTTAAGTTGCTTTTGGACCTATCAAAAACATATTCCTTGGGTGGGGGGCAGCGCCGGATTTAGACTTGATAAGGCCCTAAGCTATTTGAAATATGGGGCCCTTTATAAGTCCAGATATTCTATGTCTTACATAGGGCAATATTTTTTGGGAACCCCCCACTTTCTTGGGGGCCCTAAGCTATAGCTTGTTTAGCTTATACGTAAATCCTGCACTGGTGGGGAAGACGGCAGAAAAAATTTCATAATGATGCAACAGACAGTTTTCAAAATAATTGATCGTGAATGACGTCATTCATTTCTGGACATGTGCATGTTTCAAAGATAGTCCATGTAGAGAAGATGAAAGGGCTTGGTGAACATAGTTCCCGACCCTAGCTGCATCCGTTGGGGTTAGTCGGATTGTTGCTTTGTGAGATGATGAAAGGACTTGGTGAACATAGTTCCCGACCCTAGCTGCATCCGTTGGGGTTAGTCGGATTGTTGCTTTGTGAGATGATGAAAGGACTTGGTGAATATAGTTCCCGACCCTAGCAGCATCCGCTGGGGTTAGTCGGATTGTTGCTTTGTAAGACGATGAAAGGTCTTGGTGAATATAGTTCCCGACTCTGTCACACCAGTGTTTCTGCATCCTTTGGGATTAGTCGAATTGTTGCTTTTAAGCGTGCAGTAGCTACTGGTGGAATTACTATATCAGTATCAGAAAATCTCTCACCAGATGCCTAATGAGGACAAAAAGCCACAATGAAAAATCGCATGTGTATGACTCCCATAGGCGCTAAATACACAGTAGAAGTGGCAGCCGGGAAACCAGATGTCTTTAGTATTCTCTCATCAACTGAAAATTCATCATCACCAACTGACTTGCCGTGTGCAAAACTTGTTTGGCTCCATTTGTCTTTCGAAATGTAACTCTAATCATAAGCCATATGTCCTGCCTATGTTGCTGCCATCTTGAATCCATCTACCCTGTGGTCTTCGTGTTCCCCACTTTCCCAATACACCTCCCTCCATAATGAGCTTGTCCACACATTCTCGTGTTTTCACGTGCCCAGAATATTTCATTGTCCTCAACTGTATTTGCATTAATAACCAGTCCTTTCAATATATATTTCATTTAGGATAGGCCCGTTTGTTATTTTTCCTCCAATGAATTGTTAATGCTTTTCTAACACTTGTGTTCAAAGTTGCATATGTGCTAGTCAGCTGAATTGTTAAATGTCCCAGTTTCACTCCCGTGTGTTGTCACATGAAATATACACGCGCTTAGTACTGACTTGTGTTGTCCCATCTGTTTCAACCTGTACAGAATGTAACTGCTTTAGCTTTTGCAGAGCAGCAATGTTTGTTCTTTTAATTTCTGTCATCACATTTGTATCTCCCTTCAGCGGTGAACACATGTATCCAGAACTGCTGACTTTCTGTAATTTCTCGACGTTGGTAGATATATCTGTCAACATATTTATTGTAACGGTTATAATTATTGTTGTGAATGTTGCCTTGAGATTTAAATGTTGTTTTCACTTTGCTCTTGCGCCGACTAAATAGGATTCTCAATTCCCACGGTGCGTTCTTGATACAGTGTCGTCTGGATGTCCACAAGTCAGAGAATTGTCACGATCTTTTCGTTCACTTGTAAGCAGCTGGTATTTTGTTTCCCGCGTGAAGTGCGCTATCTACAAATCTTGCAGGCTGCCATATAATTGGACATCTAGGCTTGGTTGTCTAGGGCTGTTCAGCTCCCCCACCCCGTGCATCGTACGCATAGGTTTGTTTAATGTGCTATGGACAGCGTCGTGTTGGTTGACCACTGCCTCTTCTCCCAGAAGCCATGCCCTCCATTACTGTGGCCTCTAAACAACTGGCGTTTAATATGGCTAACGTATTTCCGTTTCCGAGGCATTGCGCTGTTGATGATCCAGGTTTCTTCCATATTGAAATCTTGGAGAATGTCAGTACTGTCTTCTTGATCCTCTGATCTAACAGTATGTTTGCACAAATACAGTTCTAAATCCTCCATTTTCTTCTGTAGTGATTGGGAAATGATCGAAGACACATCCGTATGTTGCTACAGGAAAGATGCATGCTCTCAGAATGTTTACTTCAACTTGTTTGCTGGTGATATAGCATCATCATCAAGTGCATTGCCATCTGGCGTACGCGTTCACATCTCTCCACAGATCTCGGTCTTTGGTATTCTGGGTCAACTGTGCTGACGATATTCCTCCATGCCACCGTCTTAATCCATCCAGCATCATTTCTCTTGGTCTGCCCCTGCCTCTCTTCCCATCGATCTTTCCAGTGTCACGGTGTTCTCCAGCGCTTCTCTTATAATCTCACGACCAAAGAAATCTTTTTATCTCTTTCTTATTGTCGTATATTATTATATCACAGGCCTATAAAACTGTTCACCTGGGCATTTCTATGGCCACTCTCCTTCTGACGACTTGTTACCAGTTCCATTGCTGTTATTTATGCAACCAAGGTTTTCATTATTGTCCGTATATGTTTTGTACTGAGTAATTTTCTTTCTCACATCTTTCCAACCTTTCTTGAAACTCTCGCCACGCAGAAATATCAAATGTTGGGGAACCCTTCGCAGCAATGAAATATGGTAAATACATTCATAGGTGTTAATAGGCGTTCATATAAGTAGAGGCAAGAAGTCGAGATTAGCGGGCTTACCCACCATCATCATGTGCCGTGCCGATGAACGTCATGGTTCGCCATCTCACACCATCACCAGTCGTGGATCAGCTCTTGTGTTCGTGTCCCGATAACGCCAGGTGGCCACGCTATCCATTTATTTATCTCGCTGTCTCTCCCCTTGCTCTTGTCTTATCAATCTTGCCATTTGTCACCAAGTTGTCCAGTGTATTTCTCCCGTACATACCTTCATCATATGAGCATTTAAAGATATAGTTGCTCTGTCAGAGATTTAAGCGGCTTCCTGGCCTAGAGGTTAGCGACTTTTCTCTGCAGTCTCGTATACTCTCGTAAGTAACGTGACGACGATGAGAATCAGCAGTGGTTCGAATCGCGTCGGTAACTTACGGGGTATGTGAGCCGGCTGCTCAGAAAGCAATGGCAAACTACTGAGCGTAATCTTGCCAAGAAATCAACACACAGCTGAAAGATGCTGATGTTGACAGCGATGTCCTGTAAAGGATATGCAAACATATATATCGAGATTTAAACCTACCGCTTCGTAATATAGCAACACAACAGCTTCTCGGCGAAGTACCAAATCAATACATGTTAATTTATTTCCCGCGGCAGTGGGCCGTTCACGATACACCAGCTTGAAACATGCACACGTAAGAGTCAATTATGTGACAATTTTCGCGTTTATCATTGTGCGCCATACCGAGTAAGCGGGAACATTCGTGAATCACACCATCTAAAAACCTAACATGTGACAAGTGAACTCAGTAAACAAAACTATATTTGTTTTCGGAATAATCTGGAAAACGTTTCCCCCAGTCTATCGATACCGTTTTGTCATCTCGCAAATCATGTTTTGAATAGGGTCTGTGTTCTTGTTTCTGTTGTATTTTGTAGCTAGGGAGAGCAGACAATGAACCCATCTGCCAGCCTAATTTTTCCCCTCTCTGGCTCTGGGTTCCTAATCTGTAGCAACTCCAGCCGTTCTGTTGTGTACGTTTACCGCCGTGTCATTACCATCATCATGCACCATGCCGGTGTACATGGCGATCGAGGTTCTTTATCTGACACGGTTCATGTCTGCGTTGAGTTTTACTTTGTTATATCTAGTGGGAATACGCAAGTTCATCCAACAGGGCGTCTCCCCCTGTTCTCATCAAACCTTCTGTTCTCTCGTCTCTCTCCCTCTGTTCTCCCAAGTCTTTCCCCCTCTGTTCTCTTCAGTCATTCTCTCTCTCTCTCTCTCTCTCTCTCTCTCTCTCTCTCTCTCTCTCTCTCTGTTCTCCCTAATCCTCCCTCTGTTGTCTTTAGGCTTTCTTTGTTCTCAAGTGGTCGCCCTCTGCTCTCCTCAGACCTTCACATTCTGTTCTTTTCGGGCATTCTCCCTCTTTTCTCTGCGGTTCATCTCCCTGCTCTCTGCAGTCCGTCTTCCTCTGTACTAATCTTCTTCCTTTGTTCTATCCAGGCCCTCTCCCTCTGTTCTCCCCCGTATGTTCTCCCTAGATCATTCTCCATTTGTTCTCTTCATGCCTTCTCCCTTTGTTCTCTCCAGGCCTTAGCACCTCTCTTCTTCTAGCTTGTCACGGCGTTCTTCGACTCCTCTCTTCTCAACAAATTGCGATTGTCTCATACCTTATCGGGAAACCTTCCATTTAAAATATGTGTTGCTTCACTTCAGCACTGGCCTTCTAAACCGTTCATGATATTACCCACATTTCCAGCCAGTGGTATTTCGGCGGTCTCGTTTCTTTCTGACCTCATGCCGTTATCGCCTTTGATTTAACAGCCAGGAAGGTAGCCGTGGGCGGAGACTAGGCAAAACCAACAAGATGCATCTGCATTGAGCATTGGTGCCTGTGATGTTGGCACGTGAACGTAGACATTGAAATATCAGATTGTATTCCTGCTGGATGTTGTTAACCTCGTTGTGGGGTTGTTACTGAGCGTTTGTGTCTGTGTGTGTTTTTGTTTGTGGTTTTATATGATTTACTGATGTGGCGTTTGTTGCATAACTTGTAGGCTCAGGTGTTTGCTGGTTTATTGTGCGATCTGTTGGCGTGGGTGTTTTTGTCTGTTGGTCTGTCTGATTTTCTGTGTGGTGTGTGTTGGTTTGCTGCATGACGTTTTGGTGTTTTTGGTTGGTGGTTTTCATACTTGGCTTGTTGTCATGTTTTTTGTTATTGTTGCATATCTTGTTAGTGTTTTGTTTCTTTGTTTGTTATACGATTTGTTGATGTGATGTTTGCTGCATGATTTGTTGGTGTGGTGTTTGCTACATGATTTGATGATGTGGTGTTTGTTCCAGGATTTGTTGGTGGGGTGTTTCTACATGATTTGTTGGTGATATGTTTGCTACATGGTTTGTTGGTGATATGTTTATTACATGATTTGTCGGTGTGATGTTTGTTACATGATTTGTTGGTGTGATATTTGTTACAGGATTTGTTGGTGTGATGTTTGTTACAGGATTTGTTGGTGTGATGTTTGCTTCATGACTTGTTGGTATGATGTTTGCTACATGATTTGTTGGTGTGGTGTTTGTTACATGATTTCTTTTTGAGATGTTTGCTTCATGACTTGCTGGTCTGATGTTTACTACATGATTTGTTGGTGTGATGTTTGCTACATGATTTATTGGTGTGATGTTTGTTTCATGATTTGTTGGTGTGATGTTTGCTACATGATTTGTTGGTGTGGTGTTTGTTACATGATTTGTTGGTGTGGTGTTTGTTACATGATTTCTTTTTAAGATGTTTGCTTCATGACTTGCTGGTCTGATGTTTACTACATGATTTGTTGGTGTGGTGTTTGTTACATGATTTGTTTTTGAAATGTTTGCTTCATAACTTGTTGGTGTGATGTTTGCTACATGATTTGTTTGTAACATGTTTGTTACATGATTTGTTGGTGTGATGTTTGCTACATGATTTGTTTGTGACATGTTTGTTACATGATTTGTTGGTGTGATGTTTGCTGCTTTGTCACTTTACCTGTTGGCATGAGTGTTTGTGTTTGTTGGCTTGTTGTTTGATTTGTTGGTGTTTTGTTTGTTACCTGAATTGTTGGTGTGGTGTTTGTTGTATGACTTGTTTGCACATATGGTTTTTTGTTGTTGTAGAACTTGTTTGTGTGGATCTCTTTGTTTGTTGTTTCTTGTATGAATTGTTGGTATGGTGTTTGTTTATTTGCCATATGAGTGTTTTTGTTTGTTGGGCTGTATGACTTTGTTTGACATAGTGTTTGTTGCTTTGTTGCATCAGAAATTGGTGTTGCAGTTTGTGCCTGTTGGTTTGTTCACTGACGGGTTGGTATCGGTGTTGGTTTGTTATGATGTATTGGTGTACATAGTAGTTTTTTTTATCCCTCGTTGTTAAATGTTTAATTTCCCATAGAAAAATAATACAGACTTTGAGTGTTAGCGGTATTAGAAAGTATGCATCTGTTGTTGCATTTAATGTATATGTTTTGTTTATGAATAGAGAAGATTTATGAATGGTTAGGCAGTTAGGCAGGTAGAGGGAGAACTGGATGGATGGATGGTTAGGTAGGTTGGCAGGTAAAATGAGAGGTGGATGGATAGATACAGGGGGAGGTGGATGGATGGAGATGGGGCATTCAATGCAAGAATGAAGGATTCTTGATGTGGTCAACAGCAGTCACCTGGAAAGCTGAAATGCTTCTTACAGCTTGTGGGTTCCTTTGTAATATTTTTATGAGACTGTTGAACATCACTTCTCTGAGTGTTAAGCTCCTGTAGATATCAGGAACTGTCGAACATCACTTCTTTGAGTGTCCAGCTCTTGTAGATATCAGGAACTGTCAAACATCACTTCTTTGAGTGTCCAGCTCTTGTAGATATCAGGAACTGTCAAACATTACTTCTTTGAGTGCCCAGCTCTCATACATACCACAAACTGTTAAACATTACATCTTTGAGTGCATATCTCTCATACATACCGCAAACTGTTAAACATTACTTCTTTGAGTGCCCAGCTTTCATACATACCACAAACTGTTAAACATTACTTCTTTGAGTGCCCAGCTCTCATACATACCACAAACTGTTAAACATTACTTCTTTGAGTGCCCAGCCTCGTAGATATCACAAACTGTTAAACATCACTTCTTTGAGTGTCCAGCTCTCATACATACCACAAACTGTTAAACATTACTTCTTTGAGTGCCCAGCTCTCATACATACCACAAACTGTTAAACATTACTTCTTTGAATGCCCAGCTCTCATACATACCACAGACTGTTAAACATTACTTCTTTGAGTGCCCAGCTCTCATACATACCACAAACTGTTAAACATTACTTCTTTGAGTGCCCAGCCTCATAGATATCACAAACTGTTAAACATCACTTCTTTGAGTGTCCAGCTCTCATACATACCACAAACTGTTAAACATTACTTCTTTGAGTGCCCAGCTCGCATGCATACCACAAACTGTTAAACATTACTTCTTTGAATGCCCAGCTCTCATACATACCACAAACTGTTAAACATTACTTCTTTGAGTGCCCAGCTCTCATACATACCACAAACTGTTAAACATTACTTCTTTGAGTGCCCAGCTCTCGCAGATATAAAGAACTGTCAAACATCACGTCTTTGAGTGTTCAGCTCTCGGAGATGTCAAGAAATTGTTACTTCTCCAGGGCCTAATAACAGGGCCCATTTAAATGAAACAAAACACTTTATGAACACTAGGGGATATCACTACATGGCATTAGGCCAAAGAGTGAATGCCTAGGTGCCTATGTATTAATAACAAGAGCATGCAAGACAGATTGCAGGTATCAGACAATATGTTTTATGTTAATAATACCATTATACATTCAAAAGGTAGAATAAAGTAAAACATAAATAATGACAAACAATGCAACAAATATGGCAACACATATATGAGGGGGCTTCAAATCAAAACCAGAGAAGTGTGATAGAAATTACAATAATCATGACATTGTCTTGTAATCTGTCAATATTGTTGTTAACAATGTCAGTAATGTTAAGCACATGACATCACAGGTGCAGTTGAACACAGTGACATCAGTAGGAAAGTTTAAAGATGGCCGCCCCACTACTGACATGCACCAAAGAGGAGCAGCATTCTCTTATCCGGTTTTTGATCAGTGAAGGGGTGAAACCTATAAAAATTCATCTGTGAATGAAGATCCAATATGGTGATGCATGCCTGTCAGTCCAGCAAGTGTATGATTGGAGTGGGAAGTTTCAAAACTTTTTGGTCTGATGAAGAGGTACAGCAGGTGGTGCATGAGTGATTACACACGCGACCAAGAAAATTTTTTTACAGGAATCCAAGCACTTTATCATCTATTCTATGGTCACATGAAACAACCCCAGATTCCAAACTCCATGGAAACCTGCAGCATCTGCAGAAGACAGTATAATTTTTGCATGTAACAAAATTACAGATACTGGTTAATTCCAAATGAACACAACAAAGAGGAAGAAACAGAAGAAGTGATTTGATACTAAATATTGTGTTTGTTGTGTTGTCTGCACAGATGATGACCCAGCAATGTCATCACACACTAGCCTGTGTGATGAGAGAAGTGATTTGATACTAAATATTGTGTTTGTTGTGTTGTCTGCACAGATGATGACCCAGCAATGTCATCACACACTAGCCTGTGTGATGAGAGCTTTGAGGAGGATAGAAGAAGTGATTTGATACTAAATATTGTGTTTGTTGTGTTGTCTGCACAGATGATGACCCAGCAATGTCATCACACACTAGCCTGTGTGATGAGAGCTTTGAGGAGGATAGAAGAAGTGATTTGATACTAAATATTCTGTTTGTTGTGTTGTCTGCACAGATGATGACCCAGCAATGTCATCACACACTAGCCTGTGTGATGAGAGCTTTGAGGAGGATAGAAGAAGTGATTTGATACTAAATATTCTGTTTGTTGTGTTGTCTGCACAGATGATGACCCAGCAATGTCATCACACACTAGCCTGTGTGATGAGAGCTTTGAGGAGGATAGAAGAAGTGATTTGATACTAAATATTGTGTTTGTTGTGTTGTCTGCACAGATGATGACCCAGCAATGTCATCACACACTAGCCTGTGTGATGAGAGCTTTGAGGAGGATAGAAGAAGTGATTTGATACTAAATATTGTGTTTGTTGTGTTGTCTGCACAGATGATGACCCAGCAATGTCATCACACACTAGCCTGTGTGATGAGAGCTTTGAGGAGGATAGAAGAAGTGATTTGATACTAAATATTTTGTTTGTTGTGTTGTCTGCACAGATGATGACCCAGCAATGTCATCACACACTAGCCTGTGTGATGAGAGCTTTGAGGAGGATAGAAGAAGTGATTTGATACTAAATATTGTGTTTGTTGTGTTGTCTGCACAGATGATGACCCAGCAATGTCATCACACACTAGCCTGTGTGATGAGAGCTTTGAGGAGGATAGAAGAAGTGATTTGATACTAAATATTCTGTTTGTTGTGTTGTCTGCACAGATGATGACCCAGCAATGTCATCACACACTAGCCTGTGTGATGAGAGCTTTGAGGAGGATAGAAGAAGTGATTTGATACTAAATATTCTGTTTGTTGTGTTGTCTGCACAGATGATGACCCAGCAATGTCATCACACACTAGCCTGTGTGATGAGAGCTTTGAGGAGGATAGAAGAAGTGATTTGATACTAAATATTGTGTTTGTTGTGTTGTCTGCACAGATGATGACCCAGCAATGTCATCACACACTAGCCTGTGTGATGAGAGCTTTGAGGAGGATAGAAGAAGTGATTTGATACTAAATATTGTGTTTGTTGTGTTGTCTGCACAGATGATGACCCAGCAATGTCATCACACACTAGCCTGTGTGATGAGAGCTTTGAGGAGGATAGAAGAAGTGATTTGATACTAAATATTGTGTTTGTTGTGTTGTCTGCACAGATGATGACCCAGCAATGTCATCACACACTAGCCTGTGTGATGAGAGCTTTGAGGAGGATAGAAGAAGTGATTTGATACTAAATATTCTGTTTGTTGTGTTGTCTGCACAGATGATGACCCAGCAATGTCATCACACACTAGCCTGTGTGATGAGAGCTTTGAGGAGGATAGAAGAAGTGATTTGATACTAAATATTCTGTTTGTTGTGTTGTCTGCACAGATGATGACCCAGCAATGTCATCACACACTAGCCTGTGTGATGAGAGCTTTGAGGAGGATAGAAGAAGTGATTTGATACTAAATATTCTGTTTGTTGTGTTGTCTGCACAGATGATGACCCAGCAATGTCATCACACACTAGCCTGTGTGATGAGAGCTTTGAGGAGGATGGCCATCCAGGACAAGCGGCCGTGGCTGGACTGGACGAGGGGGAAACCAGCATGACGGAGAGTGCTGAGAGCTGCCTGGTGGACTTTTGTGGACTGATCCAGAAGTTGGATTCTGAAAGGTTGGTCTGTTTGTTGTGAAGTTTAACTTAAATGTTGGGTTCTGAAAAGTTGGTCTGTTTATTCTGTGACATCAGACTTAGATGTTGAATTCTGAAAGGCTGATTTGTTGGTTCTGAGAAGACTAATTTGAATGTTGGATTATGAAAGGTTGGTATATTTTTTCAGAGAAGTTCAGCTTAAATGTTGGATTATGAAAGGTTTTTGTTCTTTATTCTGAACAGTTGATCTGCTTGCTCTGTGAAGTTCAACTTCATTTTGGATTCAGAAAGATTATCTTTTTGTTCACTGATCTTTAACTTAATTGTTATTCCTAGGCACACACTGCTATTGTAGTTTTAAGTACCTCCAAACATACAAGAGCATAGTGTTATGAGGTGGGATAACCAACTCTTTTACTCATTGCCTCTCTTTTCCCAGGAAAGCTCCTTGTGCCTATTACCCAAGGTTAAGTGGACAACAGAGTCATGATAACATATAAATGACCGCCTCTTCTGGAGATTGAGCTCTGAGCCTCTGTATTTATAAATGTATACACTGACCACTGTGCTTTCCACACACTCAGACATGTGCACACATACACACATGCATGCATTAGTGAGTAAATTAGGTGTTCAAGTAAAGATAGTCCTGTACTTTGGCTTGCTTCTTCCTCTCATTATATATCATATAAGTTGATATTTCTTAGAAAGAGTGACACCTTTCTTGCACCCAGTGATAGCAAACATATAGAGATGATAACAAGCTGATGTCACAGTTGGATGAATGTGAAATGTAACCAGGAAGCTTGGAAAACGCACAGTACAAACGTTTAAAAAAAACATTTCCACAAAAGACTTCTTCAGCATACAAACAACAGCAAACAAGCTGTATGTCTTGTTTTGCATATTGATGAAGACTGGTTGAAAGTTTGTGTACTTGTTTGTATTGTTTATCCAGCCTCCTAGTTACATTTCATGTTCATTCCCTCACACCCAAGGTTATAGTGTTGTCAATTTGTTCTGCCACTGATCTAACTGGGATGACTTCAAATTCTGTAACTGAACTTGTTGTCATTGGTGCTTTTGTATGAGAAAACTCTGTGATGAATGGACTGTAAACCAGATCAATAATAGTGTCTTACATGCTATTATGAGAGGTGTAGTAGCACAGTGGCGAACATGTTTGCCTGCTGCCCTGGTGGGCAAGTGTTCAAATCACCAATGAAGCAGATTGGTAAAAATTGACCTGGCTTCCGAAGTCAACTTATTTAAAATGGGTTTGACAAATTGTCCTGGGCAGTACAGTTGGCCTGTATGATGTTGACCACACAGTCCATCAAGTGCTAATTGATTTGTACAAATCTGGGGCTTGCACCATATACTCAATATGTCTCAAGGCATGGAATGGGATCTGTACCTTTACATGCTGTTTTCTCAAAAGTCCATGTAAATTTGCTGTTTTCTGCAGGAGTGCCCTGTATTTGTTGTTTACCATCCATGTCCTCATGATATGGATTCTTTTGGTTCCAAAATTGGCATTTTGTAATTCATAGTTCTATTCCTCAACATTGCCATGAGGAGAAATAAACTTGGTAACAACTGGCAGACTTGGTTGGGAAAAAAAGCAAGGGAAAGACAGAGAGATAAATACCTGGATGGCCTGGCCACGTGGTGTAATCGGGACAAGAGCTCAGACCTGATCCAGGACTCTGGTGATTGTGTGAGATGGCACCATGTACCCACTGTTGGGTATTGGAACTGCCGCAGTGCAAAGCAGAGAGGTCTGTCAGTCAAAAACTGTCATTTACTGCCAATACAGTACCTTGAGGTATATGCAATCCAGTACCTTGAGGTGTATGGTGGGGGGAGGGGGGTCTTGAGCCTGAGGAATTAAGGCCACCTGGCTATTGCAATTGCCGCAAACTGTGCAGGTTAGATTTTTCTTTTTGCCCCCAACAGAAAAAAAACTCTGTACTTTACTCAGGATTTGAACCCGGGTCTTCCGAAGGAGAATCCGGCATTCTAGCCACTCAGCCACCGCTACTCTGCAGGACCAATATTGGAAAAATTGGTCTACGATTTTGATGTCCTCGTGTTACTAGAACTGAAAACAAACTCTTTTGAGTGCTCTGGATATTCATGTTACATCAACCCAACCGGGCATGGAAGACATGGGCAGGCTCTGGTGGTCAAAGATGACTTACAGCACATGATACTGGATACGAGTGGTTATGGTCCACGGTTATTAACATGGCACATGATGATGACGATGACTCACAACATAATATCTATAGCCTGGTTTAAACACATTTGGAGCCGTGCTGGTGCTGTGGAGTTGGTGAGATTTTCCTTCTGCGATCTATGGGAGGAGTCTGGAGCACTTGTGGTGCTCACATGCATTGGTATTGATCCTGTACTGAAGAAACCAAACTCATGAACATCATTAAGTATTTCAGCACTTGGGCTGGTCCTGAAGCTTTCTGAATTTTTATTTGTTTTTATTTGCGTTCGCTCGCTTTGAACTCAAGTGTAATCCATACATTATACTACTTGTAGTACTGGACTAATATCTTGGGTCACTGATTACCAACAATGGTGACACAATGACAGAAATTAAACGGCGACTATCAATTGCTCTTCAAAGACTAAAACAACTGAATAAATTATGAAGTGGGACAGACAGAACTACAAAAATTAGATTTTTAAGAGCATGCATCTTTCCCATTGCAACATATGCCTGTAAGACATGGACACTTACTAAACAAGCTGAACAGCGCATAAATGCCTTTGAATATAAATGTTATAGACGAGTTCTAAGAATATCTTTGGTAAAGAAAAGAACAAATGCATCCATACTTAAAGAATTGAATATTGAAGAAGGTTGGCTATTAAAGACGATAAAACAAAGAAAATTGAAATATTTTGGTCACTTTAAACGTCACGAAGGTTTGGAGAGAACAATATTGGAAGGATATATGCCTGGGAAGAGAGGAAGAGGAAGGCCATAGAGAAGATGGGTGCAGGATGTGGCGGATGATCTCCAGATAGGTGTATCAGACGCGGGACATCTTGCTTATGATCGAGAGGTTTTCCGGAAGGTTGTTATGGCAGCGAGGTTCTGCAAAGGACATGCTACTGAATGAACGAATGAATGAGTACTGGACTGAATTTTGTGGGTGGATTAGATTTTACCTATTAATATTGTCCCTTACCATCAGGCAAACCCACTCCAACTTCAGAGGTACTTATAATTTATGTCCCCAAGTCAAGGACGACGTATCAACATTTTAGTCCAACTTTCAGGTGTAAGGGTTGCCTTACCTCGTCTTCAGCACACCAGATTTTTAAGAACACACATTCTTATTCATTGGCCATGCTGACTTGCTTAAGCTTTATGATAATTCCATCCATTTCATAGTTGTCCGTCTATTGCTACTCTCTTGTTCAACAGTGATTTTGTTTCTGTGTGTGTGTTCGCTTGCTTTCAACCATACAAGTGCTACGTCTTCTAGTGCACTGAACTGATTTTTGCATGTGGATTAGCTTTCCCTATTTCCACTGTCCCTCACCATCAGGTTAACCCACTCCGACTTCTGAGGTACTTCTAATTTATATCTCAAAGTCAAGGGTGAGAAGTCAACATTTTAATTCAACTGATCGGCGAAGAGGTTGAACCCACAACCTCAGCATCAGCAAACCGGAAGTGTAAGAGCAAGCGCTCTTATCTATTCGACCATGCTGACCTTGTTCAATAATGCTATCTTCTTCTTCTTCTTCTTCTTCTTCTTCTTCTTCTTCTTCTTCTTCTTCTTCTTCTTCTTCTTCTTCTTCTTCTTCTTCTTCTTCTTCTTCTTCTTCTTCTACTTCTTCTTCTTCTTCTTCTTCTTCTTCTTCTTCTTCTTCTTCTTCTTCTTCTTCTTCTTCTTCTTCTTCTTCTTCTTCTTCTTCTTCAGCGTTCCGAGCCATTGAGGTTCTTTGCTGCAGATACAATCCGTCTCCATTCGTCTCTCTGGTTGACCTTCTCTTGCCAGTCGTTGATTCCAAGTGCTTGTAGGTCTGTATGTATATTATCTCTCCACTGTCTTCTTGGTCTACCTCGGGGTCTACGGTCATTTACTTCCTGAGTGTAAGCGAGTTTTGTTTCCCTATTATCTTCCATTCTTTCTACATTGTAGTCTATTAACCTTCATGATATCAGTGATTAGCGGGGACTTAAAGTTACATTAATTGGTTAATACTGTTTAACCTCTGCATTGTTGTGGCCAGTTTTCGTCTGACATCTTGTGAACAACCCCATTGCTGTTAATTAAGGAGCCAAGTTATTCAGTTTGCGACATTGTCAGTCGCTCCATTGTTGGCTAATTTTGTTGTTAATTAAGGAGCCAAGATATTCAGTTTGTGACATTGTCAGTCTCTACATTGTTGACTGATGTTTGTTGGATATACTCATAGTTTGCCTGGGTATAGTTTTATCCGTTTGCAATTTCAGGAAACAGCTGTTAATGGAGCATGAGAGAGATGAACAGCATAGACACTGGTTCTACAAACAGCTGAAGACAATCACACAGAAGATGGAGGGTCTGCAGCATTCTGAAAAGGTATCAGATTCATTTGGTTATAAAAGGTATCAGATTCATTTGGTTATAAAAGGTATCAGATTCATTTGGTTATAAAAGGTATCAGATTCACTTGGTTATATCTTGTCATAGAGTTGTCTCACAGCTGGGTTCCCTATTGACTCATTCTTTTGTAATGAGACACTGAACTCCTGCAACGTGACTGTGTCAGCAGACTGAACAAGTATGTGTCTATGATTTTCACCGATTACAGTATGTGACATATGGTTATCTTCATACATCATGATCAGTGGCCTGTACTGTGCAGAACCTCATTCCATAACAGTCTTTCAAAATTGCTATCACAAGCCAGGTGTCCTGCCTCTGTTACCATCACATATACATTATAATTTATACAGATAATATTTATATAACATAATTATCTGTCACACCCTGAATCCATCTATGTTGTGGTCTTCCTTATCTCTGCATTCCCATCACACTTTTCTCCATAATCTTTTGTCTAGACTTTCATGTCTTTCTATATGTCCAAATTATTTCTGTGCTCATTTCCTACAGTTAACTAACCAAATGTAAAAAAAAAAAGTAATCTGTCATTGCTTTCCTTTTAAGCAGTCACCATACTGATCAATGATTGATCATTGTCATTATAATACATCTTCTGATCTGAACTTGAGACTACCTGCATTCTGCCACCTGCTTCTGTGTTTCATGTTACCACAGTTGTAGGACTAATCTGGTATCCTGAAGGCTGGCTGGGGGAAACAGGTGCCTTATTTCTGTATGGTTGTCACCAAGGCATGAATCATTTCTTTAATCAAAGGGGTTACAGACACAGTTCGTAATCCCGCATACCTGTGTTCGAAACACAGCTATGTTGGTTTTTTTATGAAATGGTATGGATGCTGGTCATTCAGAAAGCAATGGCAAACTACTGAACGTAAACTTGCCCAGGAATCACGGACATATAAAAAATGCTGGGGTTGACTGCTACATCCTGTAAAGGACATGCAAGTAACTTTAACTCTGCAGCCTACCAGGGAGACTGGGTTGGCAACTGGTCAAAGCGCTCATGGTATATGGAGACCACATGATCTTGCCAATCACCTGTACTTTTAAGGATGCAGGCTTGTTTGTAAGCTTGGGTCTCACACTGACAAAACCTGTCTTTACCTCCACTTGAGGGAATCCTGGGATGTCACTAGGCCAGTGATCAAAGGGAGGAACAGCCAAAGTGAATAAGTTGCTGAAGACTCAAGCTCTGCACACTTCAAGACTGCAAGAGAGACACAGCAAAGCCCCATAGTGATAGACACTCAACACTCTTGTATTGCACTCACCACTTGCAACACTCAGAAGCATGCTGGGAATGTGTGTGTTTGCCTACAAGGATAAAAACCAAGTCATCACAGTCTACAAGTCCTCAAGTGGTGCATGAGTGGTCAATGGGAGTACCATAACAACCAGGCTTACACTCTGGCAGATGCCAAGGCAGTCTTCATCACTAGCTACATATTGCCTAAAGTTTCAAGTTCAGTGCATTGGCTTTCAGGTCATCTAAGGGCTGTGGGTGATATGAAAGCAAACCACTATGCTTGATTTCGATGGTATGAGGTATTAGCGATTAAGAAAGCAATGGCAGACTACTGAACAAAATTTGCCTAGCAAATCAGAAAAAGCCAATCAGTGTAGGGGCTGATTGCAGTTTCCTGTATAGAACATGCAGTGAACTTTGTAATTCTCTGAGACGGGCACACATCGCTCTGAGTGAGGCTGGTGTAGAGACTGTTCTCTCAGCCCAATACCAAAATACCATCTTCACAAGGACTGCATCTTTCCTGCCCCTCTCCAAGCCCAGAAACCAGCAAAGTGTGCAAGATATGTACTTAACTTCACATCTGCAGAGAGACATATTAGGGTGTCAGCAGGCTAGGATCCAGCACAGCACGTACATATGGGTTGGGATTAGGCCTTAGTAGGCCATGCTGTCTCCTTTTGGGCTTAGATATTTCATTGTCAACAGATTCCAACACCGGGGAAAGAGGTAGACGGTGAAGAGTACAAGGGTAGTTGCAGACTTCCAACAACAGTGGCAGGTTTGTAATGAAGGGACAAATCTGGTTTCCAATATGTATAGTATAGATGATGCATTGTGAAGTGACAAACCTGGTTTCCAATATGTATAGTATAGATGATGCATTGTCAAGTGTGCTAACACAAAATTGAGTCACACATTTGATAATACATTGAGAGTTTGCTTGCCACTGTGTTACATTCAACGCAGTCTCTGCTGTACCTTGTATTATAGCGGCATTACACACAGCTTAAGACAGTCACTGATTCTTGTAATGACATGGGTTCTCTTGCAGACTTTCCTCAGCCCCTGACCTGTTCCCATGCACATATGTCATAATTGTATTCATGACAAATGATGATTCTGATGTATGGAGGTGAATCATGGATATTCAGTGAGATCAGTGAAAAAATTAATTGAAGGCTGCAAGGATGTAGTTCTATAGGGGAATGTTGAAAAAAAAAAGGAAGAGCAATTATGACTTGTTGAAAGAAGTTAACTCCTGAGAACTGGTTACTGGCTTGAGAAGTAAACACTCTTGCGATACATAATGAGAAGAGGAACACTAGAGTACAGTGTGATAACAACAACTGGAAAAGGGAAGGTCTAAAGAGACAGTGTTAGATAATTTGACTTCTTGGAATAAAAAAGAAACATCTGTATAAGTAATTGATTGGAAGTACACAAAACAGGACGCTGTAGATATACATACCGATCAACACCATACCAATAAGAGTAAGATGTAAGAACTTCGCTTCATTGTTGTATGAAATGGAGAACGAACAAACAAACTTTATTTTCGAAGGATAACAAATTGGGCACGCAGGCCCGTTTTTAAAGTATGAAAGATATTGCTATGATTAAATTCACCACATGTAATGTTAGTTACCTAACTATAAGTGAAAGTTAACTGTTGCATTCCTGGAGGTGTAGTACATATATGGTTGTAGCCCTATATTTGTATGAACCAGTTATCATTCACTGGACGATGTGGTCAGCTTTAACACTGACCATCTTTATTTCATAAGGCATTTTGTGGTACCCATTTTATGCTGGGTGAACCTGAGAACCATAGGCAATCTTTAAACATTCACCTCAGTGGAGATGTGAACACATAACCACTGGGCTTGCAGCAGTTGTGCTGGCCATTTTGCTATTACAGATCCTAGTACGCTACTGTATGGCGCGGAAGCCTGGACATTGAGCAAGCAACTAGAAAGTCGCATAGACGCCCTGGAGATGTGGATGTACAGACGAATATGTCGTATTTCATGGAAACAAAAACATCAAATTCACAGGTTCTAGAAAAACTGGGAATGAAGAGAGAGTTGAAAGAAATAAAGAGGAGGCAAGTTAAATATTTTGGCAACTTTAAAAGACATGATACTCTTATAAAAACCTTACTGGAGGGCAAGCGAGCAAGAGGTAGACAACGATACAAGAGGGAAGATAACATCAAGAGATGAACGAACATCAGCCTGACAGAATTTACAGTCAGGGCGAGAGACAGACAGTGTTGGAGATCCATTGCAGCCAACCTTCATTGTATCCTGATTGAGTATCCTAATGATAATGATATTTAATCGTCTTGTAGTCTCTTTGTCCATGGATCTTAATTTCTTTCACTTGTGTGTGGTGAAAGATGAGGTTTCCTGCCTGTTTGTCATACTATTACATTAGAATCTCATAACTTTATTGCTATTTTGCCTGCAGTTTTCAGTGCAGACAGATATTGCCAGGTGCCAGTTGGAAATGGAGGCTCACAAGGTGCAGGGTGCCATGCAGGAAAAACTGGGGTCAGGTGAGCAGAGCAAACTGAGACAGGAGGCGAGGCTGGACAGGATTAGAAATATTGAGTCTGAGATCAGATCCTTGCAGGTGAAAGCAAAGCAGGTGTGTTTGTCATATATTTACTTCTGTCTTTTTTTTTTTTTTTTATCTATTTACCAAAACTTATCTGTCATCTTTTCCACCTGGCTGCTTTCAGTATTTACTATCGCAAAAACAATACATGCAGATATGTTCTTTTCTGTCTTCCCAACTAACCAGTCTTAAAACATGACTGACTGCCTGCCTACCACCTTCCAACCCATGTACCTACCTACATACCCACCAACATACCTATGTATTTTTTAACCAGCCAGTTAGCCAACCAATTTACCTATCTGACTGCATTTTTACCAACCAATCAATCTACCTGACAGCCTTTAAACCTAAAAATCAACCAATCTAGATACCCAGTTGCCTGCATTTATATTATCCAACCAAACTGCAACCAAAATAATATAAACTGCAACAAAAATAGATTACTTATGGATAAGGGGGAGGTGGTCGTGTTCTTGTGGGCCAAGGTAGAGAAGGTGGGGGAACAGACTGAGAACCCGTATGTGGAAAGGATGAGATTACTGGGGATTGGTAGAGGTTCTGATAGAATCTCACAACAGAAGGAATACCTCTGAAGTCAGAATGGTCTTGCCTGAATGGCGAGGGACACCGGTAAAGGGGAAAGCAAGCCCACACACAAAACTTAGTCCTTTACTACTTTAAACAGTGTGTAAGGACTACGCTCGAGTTTAAGCGAGGGAACGAAAAGAAGAAGAAGAACTGAGAAGGAAGACCAGGAGAACTTTCAATCAGATAGTGGTGGGAATGGTTAGTAATGTGACTCTTCACTGGCTGTTGAACAAGGGGACAGAGTGTGTATGGGAATGTCCTGATTGCAGTGATGTCAGCTTTTAGCTCAACTTAGATCAACTCAACTGCAACCAAAATGTATCTACATGAATGCCTATCCTTCTATCAACCAGCCATCTAATTTAGACTGCCTTTCTAACAGTCAAGACTTGCATACTTGACTCCCTTTCCACCTCAACATCCTTAACACACAGTTACAAGATAATGCATGTTATTTACAGGTAGTCACAATCAACCCCAGCATGTTTGGGCTGTTTTTTTATTTGCTAGGCAATGTTTGCATTCAGTAGTTTGTCATTGGTTTCTAAACAACCGCCGCTCATACCATTGACATCAACACAAGTCGGTCTACTTCCAATTCGCTGGCAGCTACTTTTGAACACTCGACTCAGTATGTTGGGGATTTGTGAGCTGAGTTCACCACACCTAAGCCACAGTACTGGCCAAACAACACACTGCACCAGATAAATTGCAATAGTGTGGGGATTGGAGAAGAGGGCTGTGGGCACCTTGGTTAGTTGGTTGTCTTGAAGGCTGAGCTTGTGACCCTCAAGTCCGATGCAGTGTCATTCAAATCATCTGAGCCCCCTGTAGGTCAGCATGACGGAATGGATAAGAATGGGTGTTCTTAAACATCCGGTGTGCTGAGGCTGCAGTAAACCCCTACCGGACAGTTGGACTGAAATGTTGACTTATCGTCCTTGACTTGGGGACGTAAATTACAAGTACCTCTGAAGTCGGAGTGGGTTTGCCTGCTGGCGAGGGTCACTGTTAATAGGTAAAGCAAATCCACATGCAAAATTCAGTCCAGCATTATTAAAAGCAGTGTGCCTGGACTACGCTTGAGTTCAAATTGAGCGAGTGAAAAAAAAACACCTGAGCCCCACAAATGGCTTGCATTTATCAGAGAGAGTAGAGTAGAGTCTTCTCCTGACCCAGTACCAAAGCACCGTTTCCATGGGGGTTGTGTTGCAGAGCTCTGTTTTCACTCTCCAAGTTTAGAAGTCAGAATCATGTTCAGTACTGGAACTTCATGTCTGAGGACAGGCATAATATGATGTAACTAGGTCATAGTTCAGCACAGTGCAGGCAGACAGGCTGGGATTAGACCTGGGTGGGTGTTGTTTCCTTGGGTTGTAGATATATCATTGTCAACAGATTCCAGCACAGTGCAGGCAGACAGGCTGGGATTAGACCTAGGTGGGTGTTGTTTCCTTGGGTTGTAGATATATCATTGTCAACAGATTCCAGCACAGCACTGGCAGACAGGCTGGGATTAGACCTAGGTGGGTGTTGTTTCCTTGGGTTGTAGATATATCATTGTCAACAGATTCCAGCACAGTGCAGGCAGACAGGCTGGGATTAGACCTAGTTGGGTGTTGTTTCCTTGGGTTGTAGATATATCATTGTCAACAGATTCCAGCACAGCACTGGCAGACAGGCTGGGATTAGACCTAGGTGGGTGTTGTTTCCTTGGGTTGTAGATATATCATTGTCAACAGATTCCAGCACAGTGCAGGCAGACAGGCTGGGATTAGACCTAGGTGGGTGTTGTTTCCTTGGGTTGTAGATATATCATTGTCAACAGATTCCAGCACAGCACTGGCAGACAGGCTGGGATTAGACCTAGGTGGGTGTTGTTTCCTTGGGTTGTAGATATATCATTGTCAACAGATTCCAGCACAGCACTGGCAGACAGGCTGGGATTAGACCTGGGTGGGTGTTGTTTCCTTGGGTTGTAGATATATCATTGTCAACAGATTCCAGCACAGTGCAGGCAGACAGGCTGGGATTAGACCTAGGTGGGTGTTGTTTCCTTGGGTTGTAGATATATCATTGTCAACAGATTCCAGCACAGTGCAGGCAGACAGACTGAGATTAGACCTAGGTGGGTGTTGTTTCCTTGGGTTGTAGATATATCATTGTCAACAGATTCCAGCACAGTGCAGGCAGACAGACTGAGATTAGACCTAGGTGGGTGTTGTTTCCTTGGGTTGTAGATATATCATTGTCAACAGATTCCAGCACAGTGCAGGCAGACAGGCTGGGATTAGACCTGGGTGGGTGTTGTTTCCTTGGGTTGTAGATATATCATTGTCAACAGATTCCAGCACAGCACTGGCAGACAGGCTGGGATTAGACCTAGGTGGGTGTTGTTTCCTTGGGTTGTAGATATATCATTGTCAACAGATTCCAGCACAGTGCAGGCAGACAGGCTGGGATTAGACCTGGGTGGGTGTTGTTTCCTTGGGTTGTAGATATATCATTGTCAACAGATTCCAGCACAGTGCAGGCAGACAGGCTGGGATTAGACCTAGGTGGGTGTTGTTTCCTTGGGTTGTAGATATATCATTGTCAACAGATTCCAGCACAGCACTGGCAGACAGGCTGGGATTAGACCTAGGTGGGTGTTGTTTCCTTGGGTTGTAGATATATCATTGTCAACAGATTCCAGCACAGTGCAGGCAGACAGGCTGGGATTAGACCTGGGTGGGTGTTGTTTCCTTGGGTTGTAGATATATCATTGTCAACAGATTCCAGCACAGCACTGGCAGACAGGCTGGGATTAGACCTGGGTGGGTGTTGTTTCCTTGGGTTGTAGATATATCATTGTCAACAGATTCCAGCACAGTGCAGGCAGACAGGCTGGGATTAGACCTGGGTGGGTGTTGTTTCCTTGGGTTGTAGATATATCATTGTCAACAGATTCCAGCACAGTGCAGGCAGACAGGCTGGGATTAGACCTGGGTGGGTGTTGTTTCCTTGGGTTGTAGATATATCATTGTCAACAGATTCCAGCACAGTGCAGGCAGACAGACTGAGATTAGACCTAGGTGGGTGTTGTTTCCTTGGGTTGTAGATATATCATTGTCAACAGATTCCAGCACAGCACTGGCAGACAGGCTGGGATTAGACCTAGGTGGGTGTTGTTTCCTTGGGTTGTAGATATATCATTGTCAACAGATTCCAACCCAATGCCCAAAGGGAGTTCAGTTATTTAACCAGAATATTGTTTCAGACAGTTTTTCTTGAAGAATGATGTTACTAGTGAACTAATCATCATTGAAATGTATATCTATCCAGGCATCCAGAGATGTGAAAGATGCTGCCACTTCAACAATGCTAGGAAGAGATGTATGTGTTCCCTATTATTTTTTTTTAACTGTTGGTTTTAGCTATTTATTTGTTCACTGTAGGCTTTGTGTTTCATGTCGTGACTTTGGGTATCATTATGGTAATCATCCAGCGCTGTGTTGAATAGTGTGGTGGTCATGCATCTCCACATCTTGCAATCTCCACATCTTGCAATCTCCCACTGCATGTAACAGTTTGTGTGCTGATGCCTTTCCATACCATGACAAAAGGCTGTCAAGAATCTCCACTCCATGTTTCTCTGTATATGCTCTCTGTCTGTTTGCCTGTCTGTCTCTTTTTTATTCATTTATTATTCATTCAAAATGTACATGACATTTTGTACTACCTGTTCTGGAGCAGTAAATCTGTTGATAGGTTTTAATATATTATTTTTTGTCTAGCCTTTTGATCCCGAGTTCCCAATTTCTCTGTCTCAGTGTAATTTCTCAGTACACTTATAAACATGGGCATATAATTGCCCTTACGGAAGGGATCAGGGCTAACACCAGGTACCCAGTATCCTCATGGCATGGTAAAGGGCCCTTCACTGTATTTACCTCATTTCATATCTTGAAATTCTTTGTTCCTGATCTTTGGTCGGGTAGAAACCACATGAGAATAAACACTGTAAAGGCTGAGGTAATGAAAATAAGTAAAAGTTCCAAGATATTACATAACAAGATCAACAAAGTTGTCAACACTTACATGGGTGGACAGAGAAAACATGAAGTAGTCTTCAAGAAACATTGCTTGCTTGCTTGCTTGTGTTCGCTGGCTGTGAAGTCATGTATGTCGGATGAAGACATCCTGTTGTCCAACATCAGTGTGATGTCATACCAGATCTGAGGTTTGCGTGAGTATCCATTGTCCCATGTCTGACTTACTGGTGTGCAGACTGGTTGTTCCTTGCCGTGCAGGCAGATACTCTCCGACTTCGGGAGAATCAGTGATCCTACTACGTCAGCCAGGACCCGAAGGGACCTGTTGCCCAGGACGTGCTAGTAGGTCTTGGCCAGTATAGAACCTGGCCCTGGTGCCTTGAAAACACCTCAGCGTCCCTTCAAGAAACACGAAAACTATAAGTTAGAGAAAATATCCAAGACAGTCAAGATCATTTGGACATGTAGTGAAGCAAAAACTTTGTGACAGTTGGCAAACTTTATGGAAAAAGAGCATAGGGAAGACAAAGAGATAAACTTCTAGATGGCTTAGACATGTAACATCATCAGGACAAGAACACAAACCTGAACAGGGACCTTTTGGTTGGGAGATGGTGAGTCATGACCACCCTCATCTTTTAACATGACCACCCACATCTTTTAACATAACATGTGCATGAGTGCATGAAGATGATTCATTGCTCCTTCAAAGGTTTTCAAGATCAAGCCCAACCAGGAGGACGGAGTAGGTGGTTATGTGGCAGATCACATGGCATTGCTGAATGGCCGATGTATCTCAGTGGCTACACAGACAGGGGACGTCAGCCTCTTGGAGATACCTGATGGAGTCGCTCCAGGCATTCCCATGAGTTCCAATATAATGGCTATGTACCATGGAGCCTGGCCGATTGAGAAGGGTTTGTTTCATTTGTGTTGTTAGTTGAATGGATGAATATCTGCAGACCGTCTAAATCTTAATCTCTGTATCTGTTTATGCTGTCTTACTCCCCCATTACTAATAATCTCTCTCTCTCTCTCTCTCTCTCTCTCTCTCTCTCTCTCTCTCTCTCTCTCTCTCTCTCTCTCTCTCTCTCTCTCTCTCTCTCTCTCTCTCTCTCTCTCTCTCTCTGCTATCTGTTTATGCTGTCTTACTCCCCCATTACTAATAATCTCTCTCTCTCGCTTCTCTCTCTCTCCTCTCTCTCATCTCTCTCTCTCTTCTTCTTCTTCTTCTTCTTCTTCTTCTTCTTCTTCTTCTTCTTCTTCTTCTTCTTCTTCTTCTTCTTCTTCTTCTTCTTCTTCTTCTTCTTCTTCTTCTTGTCTTCTTCTTCTTCTTCTTCTTCTTCTTCTTCTTCTTCTTCTTCTTCTTCTTCTTCTTCTTCTTCTTCTTCTTCTTCTTCTTCTTCTTCTTCTTCTTCTTCTTCTTCTTCTTCTTCTTCTTGGTGTGTGAGGATGTGTGTGTGTGGGTGGGGAAATGTGTGTGGGTGGGGGATCAGTTGGTGGGTGGCGGCATGTATGTTTGCCTGGTTCTGTGTGAGTGCGTGGAGGTATGTGTGGGTGGATGGGGGAAGTTTGGTGGCTGCGGGATATGAGGGTGGATGGGGGATGTGTCTCACAACATTGCAATATGCAATGTTTATGTTTACAACTTTCATTTGATAATGTTTTTTTTTTTGTTTTCTCATGTGAATGTATCATGTGTAATATGCATTGTTTATACTTACAAAATCCATTTGACAATGTTTTTTCCCGTATGTTAATGTAACATGCACATTTGATGAATGAAAGGTGAGTGATTGAAAGGGCCGAATGTAAGACGGGCCTGCGTGCCCAATTTGTTACCGTTTTAAAATAAAGTTTGTTTGTTCGTTCGTTCGTTCGTTCGTTCGTTCATTCATTCATTCATTCATTCATTCATTCTCTCTCTCTCTCTCTCTCTCTCTCTCTCTCTCTCTCTCTCTCTCTCTCTCCTCTCTCTCTCTCTCTCTCTCTTCTCTCTCTCTCTCTCTCTCTCTCTCTCTCTCTCTCTCTCTCTCTCTTTGTGTCACTATATCTTTCTCTGTCTGCCTCATCCCCTTCCATTCACTCTTTCTCTCTCATCTCCACCCTTTTCCTCCATCACTCATCTCCTTCCTCACTTCCCAGCTCTCCCTTGATAGAGGTATTTCCTCAATTGTAAGCATCGCTATCTACCACAGTTGGACCCACTGGATAGTGTATACATTTTTTGGCTTTACCCTTCCCTGCCTTGGAAATTTGCTTTCATATACATATACATGCGCACACTGTGCGTGAGAGACAGAGGTACAGGAATATAATATTTGCACACAAGACATACAGAGTGTTTGATGAATAACAAAATGTTCCCATGGTTAACTTACCCACATGTTCTATCAATCTCCAACTTACCCACATGTTCTATCAATCTCCAACTTACCCACATGTTCTATCAATCTCCAACTTACCCACATGTTCTATCAATCTCCAACTTACCCACATGTTCTATCAATCTCCAGCTTACCAACATGTTCTGTCAATCTCCAACTTTCCCACTTGTTCTGTCAATCTCCAATTTACCCAAATGTTCAGTCAATCTCCTACTTACCTGCATGTTCTATCAATCTCCAACTTACCCTCATGTTCTATCGGTATCCAATTTACCCACAAGTTCAGTCAATCACCAGCTTACCCACATGTTCTATCAATCTGCAACTTACCCACACGTTTTATCAATCTCCAACTTACCTACATGTTCTATCAATCTCCAACTTACTTATCCACATGTTCTGTCAATCTGCAACTTACCCACATGTTCTGCCAATCTCCAATTTATCCAAATGCTCAGTCAATCTCCAGCTTACCCACATGTTCTATCAATCTCCAGCTTACCCACATGTTCTATCAATCTTCAACTTAACCACATGTTCTATCAATCTCCAGCTTACCCACGTGTTCTGTCAATCTCCAGCTTACTTACCCACACGTTCTATCAATCTCCAACTTACTTACCCATATGTTCTATCAATCTCCAACTTACCCGCATGTTCAATCAATCTCCAACTTACCCACATGTTCAATCAATCTCCAACTTACCCACATGTTCAATCAATCTCCAACATACTTACCCATATGTTCTATCAATCTCCAACTTACATGTTCTATCAATCTCCAATTTACCCACATGTTCTATCAATCTCCAACTTACCCACATGTTCTATCAATCTCCAACTTACCCACATATTCTATCAATCTCCAGCTTACCCACATATTCTATCAATCTCCAACTTACATGTTCTATCAATCTCCAATTTACCCACATGTTCTATCAATCTCCAACTTACCCACATGTTCTATCAATCTCCAGCTTACCCACATGTTCAATCAATCTCCAACTTACCCACATGTTCAATCAATCTCCAGCTTACCCACATGTTCAATCAATCTTCAAATCACCCACATGTTCTGTCAATCTCTAACTTACCCACATGTTCTTTCATTCTCAGCAGTTACAGGTGGTAATGGCTCATACTGCAGCCCGCTGTCCCAGGATCTAGCCAGTGTCATTAGCTTCAACTCCACAAACACGGCCAGGAGCAGCAGCCTTGGGCCGACATCGGGAAGTTCTCAGTCGGGCTCAGCTGCATCTGCCGTTGGGGAGCAGTCCCACCAGCTGGGAACTAAGGTTATCATCACCGTTGTTATATCTTGGCTGTTATCTTTCATCAGGTCATCATCATCATTGTTATCTTTGCTGTTATCTTTCATCAGTGTTGTAATTGTCATCATTGTTATCTTTGCTGTTACATTTCATCATTGTTGTTGTCATTGTCATCATCATTATTGTTATATTTTTGCTGTTACCTTTTACCAGTGTTGTTGTCATTGTCATCATCATCATTGTTATCTTCGCTGTTACATTTCATCACAGTTGTTGTCATTGCCATCATCATCATCACTGTAGTCATTCAATAAATATGATAACCACTTGTCATTGGTTGACATCATCATCATTGTCATCCACTACCATTATCATCAGAACCCATCATCGTTCTTTGGCTTGTCCCTTGCATAATTTGTCCCCCATTAACAATGTTTCAGCGTCTCTCTATCTTTAGCCAGATGTCTTGCCTCAGTTGCTGCCATGTGAAACTGTCTGCCGCATGTTAAATCCACCTACATTCTGATCTTCCTCTTAACTTTCCTAATACACCTTAGATAGTAATGATCTTCACCAGACTATTCATGTCTTCCAAAATAATATATTCCCTTAGTGAATTTAAACACAGAAGTCACAAACAATATGTTGCACAATTTATTGCCTGGTATATTTCACATTTTCTTAGACGGTTCCAGCAATTTTATGCAAACAGAAAGAGTTAGTTTTAAATTTTTAAATTACCGTTATGATAGCAAATGCGCTGCAATTGAACAATACCTGTGGCTTTGTGTTTGAAATGTTTCAGCCGAAGTATATTTCATTTATTTACTTCATATGGTATATAATGATGCAGTATGCACCTGACGAGATGCCGTAAAATATGCCAGACAAGAAATCATCCAACATATTGTATGCGGCTTCTGTGTTTAAATTTGTCTTTTTAAATTGCCCAATATGTTTCATTTTCCTCTGTTTTATTTATCTTAGTAGCCAATCTTCTTCAGTATTGAGTTCTTGTCGGATAGATCTATTTATTCTCTTTTTATTCAGATAAGTTGTTAATATTCTTCTGTCACACTTATATATTCAAAGACACACATGTGCCTTTGAGCTGATTTGTTAAATGTTTCACACCTGTATGATGCCACATAAAATGTACATGCTATGTCAAAAAGAAATGAACATATTTAAAAAGTTGCTCATCATTATGGTCTCCCTGCAGGTTGAAATGGTGTACTCCCTGCTGAGCATGCTGGGAACTCACGATAAAGATGATATGTCAAGAACGCTTTTTGCCATGTCACAGTCACAGGATAGCTGTATCGCGATGAGGCAGTCAGGTAACTTGATGTTCGGAACTATATTTGATTGGACATTATTCAGCATCTATTAGTAACATCATGACAGCTGGAAAGATCGAGGGTTAGAGAAGCAGAGGCAGACCAAGAGAAATTATGCTGGATGGATTGAGACGCTGGCGTGGAGTAATTTCAGCAGCCTGAGATCTGTGGAGAGACATAAACGTCCAGCTTGATGGTGATGATGAGGAATGTGTTAGTCTGAGAGAACTGCCTCACTTACAGCAACATGTCTGGGAAACTGCAATACTGTGGCCACATTAAACGTACAGTGACTAGAAAGAATAATAATAGAAGGCATGGGTCTTGATAGAAGAAAAGGGTTAACCAACATGGTGGTGGACACAGGATACTTTTTTTTTTGCGCTCACTCACTTTGAACTCAAGCGTAGTCCATACACACTACTTATAGTAATGCTGTACTTAATTTTGCCTGCTGATTAGCTTTCCCTATTATAACAGTGTCCCTCGCCATCAGATGAACCCACTCCAACTTCAGAGGTACTTGTAATTTACATCCCCAAGTCAAGGACGATAGGTCAATGTTTTAGTCCAACTGTCTGGTGTAGGGGTTGAATCCCTTACCTCGGGATCAGCATACAAGATGTTTAAAAACACATTCTTTTTCATTCGGCCATGCTGACCTTTGGACGCAGGATTGTACTGATACTCCTGGCATGAAACTGCATGAGGCATGGAAGTGTCTTGTGGTGGGCCATGATGTTCAGCAAACAACCTACTACATGATGATGGTGATTTGCATACATTGGAATTTACTTGGCTTAATATGTTTGCGTCTGGGGGAACAGACTCATAAACAGCAACATGTTTAGATAGCTGAAATATTTTGACCATATTAAATGCATGGGGGATCAGAAAGAACAGTAAATGTTTTGTGGAAATTGTGTAATACACTTGTGTGGGTGTGATTCCTCTAGACAGATTCAATCCAAAGTTATGGGCTTTTATCTACCAGTGGGTTGTGTTCTTACCAATTTTCTGCCGGGAAATTTTTAATGCGCCCAATTTTACACCCAACCCTCCTATACTTAGCTATCTCATGCAGCTCCATCCATATCCTCCCTATACTATTTTCTTTTTTACATTCTCTTTTGTATTTTATGTCTTCTTCTATTTCTTTTGCCCTTCCAGACAAAGGCACTTTTAGTTGTACTGTGCTAAGATTGTCTCAGTGTGTTTCCAATACCAGGTCTTTTCTTCACCTCTTGATTCACTGGTTTTTGTCTAATCCTCTCTGTGAGCTTCACATTGGTGATTCCGTCATACTGTTTTTTTATTATTTCTATTTGGTGCAGATGGAGCCCGTTAGTAGATAGACTAATGGTACTCTACTAACGGGCCACATCTACCCATGAGTAGGTCTTCTTTCCTAACTATTTATGCCAGGGCAGCTTCCTTACAGCCTACTCTTTATGATTTCCGACTGCAGTAGGATTTTTAACTTAACACTGGACCTACTTATGATTAATTTTAGAATTGACAGTTGTTTCCCCTTGAATCTATTGCCAGGTTGTCTCCCCCTGTTGCTGCAGTTGCTGCATGGCAGCGAGAAGGACTCTGGACTCCTAGGCAAGACCCGCGGCAGTAAGGCAGCTCGGATGAGAGCAGCAGCGGCCCTGCAGAACATTGTCAAGTGTAACCATGACGATAAGAGAGGAAGGAGAGAGGCTAGGACGCTGAGGCTTCTGGAGCAGCTGCGAGCTTATTGTGACCAGCAGCGAGGGGAGAGTGAGGATGAGGATGAGGAGGCTGTGATTAGCAGTGAGTGGTTATGTTTATACCATAGAGGGATGTGAGGGTCCTATTAGCAGTGAGTGGTTGTGTGTGGTTGTGTCATAGAGGGATGTGAGGGTTGTTGTTAGCAGTGTGTAGTTATCATTGAGGGGTGTGAGGGTCGCTGTTAGCAGTGAGTGGTTGTGTGTGATGGTATCATAGAGAGATGTGAGGGCTGTTTTTAACAGTGAATGGTTGTATCATAGAGGGATGTTGTTAGCAGTGAGTGGTTGTGTATGGTGGTATAATAGAGGGATATGAGGGCTGTTTTTAACAGTGAATGGTTGTATCATAGAGGGATGTTGTTAGCAGTGAGTGGTTGTGTGTGGTTGTATCATAGAGGGATGTGATGGTCACTGTTAGCAGTTAATGGGTGTGTGTGGTTGTATCATAGAGGGATGTGAGGGCTGTTGTTAGCAGTGAGTGGTTGTATCATAGAGGGATGTGAGGGCTGTTGTTAGCAGTGAGTGGTTGTATCATAGAAGGATGTGAGGGCTGCTGGTAGCAGTTAATGGTTGTGTGTGGTTGTATCATAGAGGGATGTGAGGGCTGTTGTTAGCAGTGAGTGGTTGTATCATAGAGGGATGTGAGGGCTGCTGGTAGCAGTTAATGGTTGTGTGTGGTTGTATCATAGAGGGATGTGAGGGCTGTTGTTAGCAGTGAATGGTTGTATCATAGAGGGGTGTGAGGGTTATTGTTAGCAGTGAATGGTTGTGTGTGGGTGTATCATAGAGGGATGTGAGAGCTGTTGTTAACAGTGAGTGGGTGTATCATAGAGGGATGTGAGGGCTGCTGGTAGCAGTTAATGGTTGTGTGTGGTTGTATCATAGAGGGATGTGAGGGCTGTTGTTAGCAGTGAATGGTTGTCATAGAGGGATGTGAGGGTCACTGTTAGCAGTGAAAGGTTGTGTGTGGTTGTTGGCTAGGATGATTTGGTGGGAATTGATTGTGGGCTAGGATGACTTGATGGGAATTCGTTGTGATCTAGGTTGACTTGGTGGGAATTGGTTGTGGACTAGGATGATTTGATGGGAATTGGTTGTTGGCTAGGATGACTTGGTAGGAATTGGTTGTTGGCTTGGATGATTTGGTGGGAATTGATTGGACTAGGATGACTTGGTAGGAATTGGTTGTTGACTAAAATGACTTGATAGGAATTGGTTGTTGGCTAGGATGATTTGGTGGGAATTGTTTGTTGGCTAGGATGACTTGGTAGGAATTGACTGTGGGCTAGGATGACTTGATAGGAATTGGTTGTTGGCTTGGATGATTTGGTGGGAATTGGTTGTGGGCTAGGATGAATTGATGGGAATTGGTTTTGGGCAAGGATGACTTGGTGGGAATTGGTTATGGGCTAGGATGACTTCATAGGAATTGGTTGTTGGCTTGGATTATTTGGTAGGAATTGATTGTTGGCTAGGATGACTTGGTAGGAATTGGTTGTTGGCTTGGATAATTTGGTGGGAATTGATTTTGGGCTATGATGACTTGGTAGGAATTGGTTGTTGGCTTGGATAATTTGGTGGGAATTGATTGTGGGCTAGGATCACTTGATGGGAATTGGTTTTGGGCTAGGATGACTTGGTAGGAATTGGTTGTTGGCTTGGATTATTTGGTAGGAATTGATTGTTGGCTAGGATGACTTGGTAGGAATTGGTTGTTGGCTTGGATGATTTGGTGGGAATTGATTTTGGGCTAGGATGACTTGGTGGGAATTGGCTGTTGGCTAGGATGACTTAGTAGGAATTGGTTGTGGACTAGGATGACTTGGTTGGAATTGGTTGTGGGCCTATACCTCATTGGGGGATGAAAGAAAAGAAATATATGGTTGTATCACTTCACCTGATTAATTGTTTCAGTTCACCTGTTTAAGAATGATACCATTTGACATACTAGTAAACAGTTTGTTGTCCTCCCTGTCACAGACTACACACAGACAGACCACCAGCCAGTGGCAGCCATCTCAACCGTCATGAGGTTGTCATTTGATGAAGACTACAGACATGCTATCTGCACTCTGGGAGGACTTCAGACAATAGCCGAGCTGCTGGAGGTGGAGACTCGAGCTGCCACATCGTTAAGTGAGAGCAGGTACAAGAGGCATTATCTGTACAAGAGGCATTATCTGTACAAGAGGCATTATCTGTACAAGAGGCATTATCTGTACAAGAGGCATTATCTGTGATTTGTTCTTTTCTTTTCTTTGTTTTGTTTTGTCTGGTGTGGTCTGTGTGTATTCCCTTACACATCTAACTGTCCACTGTTTCTTCATACAAATGTGACCGACCACTGTTTCTCCATACAAATGTGACAGACCACTGTTTCTCCATACAAATGTGACTGACCACTGTTTCTGTCTATATTTGTGACTGTCCACTGTTTCTGTCTATATTTGTAATTGTCCACTGTTTCTGCCTGTCACAAACCTAACGTATAGATATTTCCACCTGCGCCATCAAGGACCTGCCTCATCTCAGTCTATTATGACTCATGACCATATCCATGGCTTCAATGTAGCCACTTTAGTAAAAATATTTTGAATTGCTTTTTAATTATATAATCTACATTGTTGGATACCGCTTGATAAAAACAAATTCAACAGTTTGTAGGTAAATTTTAAGCTGGGATATTAATGCTTGTGTGTCAGTTTATCATTTAATAGGAACATATAGAAAAAACATTTTTGACCTTTTTACACACACACACACACAACTGTGGGTTACACTCATGCCAAGGGAGATTAACCCTTTACCGGGCAAATCGTTCGAATGCGTCCTTACCCCGGACTGAGCAAACCTTCTGAATGCGCCTGAGCTACTACTAGCATTGTAAAAAAGCGATCGCGGGGCTTTCTTAGATTTCCGATTGTCTACTTTCGGTTTCACCGATAGCTTGACAAGGTGGCCGCCATTTGCAAGCATGTACTATGAATTTGAACGGATTTTGTTTATAGTTTTCGGGGTTTTTATGCTTAGTTTTTCAAAACGGATTTTGATGATTTTTCAAGTGATAGTGGAGATTTTGCTGGGTTCAATTTAAGTGACATTTAAGTGCACGAATTTGACTGAATCAGAGCTAGATTTCAGTGATCAGCATTACTTTGCATTAGCAGTCGTGAGTCAGACTTTAAAGAAAGTGATTCTGATTCTGAAAATGTGTTTGTAAATTTCCGTATAAATAACTAATAATGACAAACAATATGTTGTATTTTGTAAATATTTGTGTTCACGTGTGGATTACCGGGAACATTCACGTAAGTAAAATACTCTGCATGCCTTCATTTTGTTTTTTATTTAACCCTTTACAGGGCAGACGCTTGTCCGTTTTTTAGCCCTGAACGGGCAAGATTTTTTCAGGTTTGGTAAAATTTCAGGTCGTGTTAGTAAAAACATCACAAATAAGGTGTTAGTCAACCGATTTTAGTTAAATAAACAACACAATGAAGGGAAAAGCATGCAGAATATGTTACTCACATGATTGTTGTTGGTAATCCATATACGAACACAAATATTTACTAAATACAGCATGTTGTTTGTGATTTTCCGTCATCTATACGGCAATTTACAAACACATTTTCAGAATCATAATCACTTTCTTTAAGTCCGACTCAGACTGCTAATGCAAAGTAACGCTTTGCACTGATATCTAGCTCCGATTAACAGTCAACTTCGTGCCCTATAATGTCATTTAAATTGAACCTAGCGAAATCTCGGCTATCACTTGAAGAATCGCCGAAATCCGTTTTGAAAAACAGCTTAAAAACCCCGAAAACTATCAAAAAAAGTCCGTAAAAGTCCGTTCAAATTCATTGTAGCGCGTTTACAAATGGCGGCCACGTTGTCAAGCTGTCGGCGAAAGCGAAAGTAGCCGTTGGAAGTCTTGGAAAGCTGAGAGATCGCGTTTTTACAATGCATAATAGTATCGGACGTAATCAGATGCTATGCACGTTTAAGGCATCGGCCGGTAATGGCCGCTGTGCCCTGTAAAGGGTTAAGTAAAATCGGTTGACTAACACCTTTTATGTGATGATTTTACTAATGTAACCCGAAATTTTACCGAACATCAAAATTCTTCTTGCATGTTCAGGGCTACAAAACGGACAAACGTCTGCCCTGTAAAGGGTTAACACAGTGGCCCGTCTAACTCAAGGACAGATAGCTCTGCCAGTTTATATATATATATATATATATATATATATATATATATATATATATATATATATATATATATATATATATACACACACACACTCACACACACAGATATATACATCTCCAAGTCGTGCTATGATGACGTCAGACCGTGCGCTATCGGTACGCGCAGTCTTGTCAACGCTAAGACGCCAGCATAGATAGATGTATTTTGGCAAAAGATGTTCCGTTGGAAAGATGAAAGATTATCAATGATCTGGTCCGTGTAGAGTGATGAAAAATTACACATACATACAATAATGGGTGTTGAATGTAATCATGCATTCATTATCATTGTAGTCACTCTAAATATTCCATAACAATATTAAATGTTCCTAGCTGGAGTAAAACTGTCATCTCCCGCCATTGAAATACAGTATTACAGCATGCGATCTTCATAATTTCAGTGTGACATTTATTGCTAACTTAAATGGTCAAAAATTACAAAATACACATAAAAATGGATGCTAAATTTAATAATACATAGTATAACAATGTATTACATCTCATAAAACGGTATTTACGGGTTTACTTATCACTTAGAATAGACAGCCTGGTTCTCCGGTATAACAAGGATTCTCAAAGCGCCAGAAATGCACAAGGCAAAACGGGGTGGGGAAAAATATATAAGTAATTGGTGTCTGATTTAACTCGATGTTGAAATAATCCGGGAATTTTCAATTCAATTCAACTTTATTTTAAAAGGGTTACAAATTGGGCACGCAGGCCCGTCTTACATTCGGCCCTTCCAATCACTCATCTTTCATTCATCAATAGTGCATGATACATTCACATAGGAAAATACATTGTCAAATGAATGTTGTAAACATAAACAATGCATATTACAATGTTATGAGACACATCCCTCACCCACCCACACATCCCCTCCCACCCACATACACCCCCATCCACCCACACACAACCCCCACCCACCCACACACACCTCACCCACCCACACATATCACCCACCCATACACACACACCCTCCACCCACACACCCCCACCCACTCCCACATATCCACCCACACACCCCACCCACTCCCACATATCCACCCCATCCACCCACACACACCCTCACCCAGCCATACACATCCTCCATCCACACACACCCCACCCAAACACCCCACCCATCCACACACACCCCCACCTAAACACCCACCCTTCCCTATTAACACAATCCCCCTACACACACATCTTCCCACAAACACACCCATCCTCCAGCCCATACACACCCACCCATATCCACACACCTCCAACAACCCAGCCAAACACTAATCCCCCCAACCACACATCCCCGCACCCACACACACACACCCCACCAATCAACACACCCCGCACCCACCCACCTATATACACATTCCCCACCCACCAATCCACACAACCCCCCCCCCACCAACACCCACACACTTCTTACCATCCACCCAAACACCCCCACACACACATCCCTCACCCACAGATCTCCCCACCCACCTACCCATACACCCTCCACCTACTGGCACATACCTCACTCACACCTGCATCCCACACCCACACACACATCCCCCACCCACACACATCTCCCTACCCATACATACATATTTAACATCATGAATACTCTAAACCTCTTTAAATCAGAGACACAAAAACAAGAAAATGAAAGTTGCCGCAAAAGAATATCCGTTAAAGTTTGGCAACCGAAAACGTAGTGCCTAGCTTCACGCAGGGGGTGATCTCCATTTGCAGCAACTCTCAGCTACCCTATGCCTATCTGCCATTGTTGGTAGCGCCAGGATATGCCTTATGCATATAATTGGCGTGTCCTTTGAGAACCCCAGAATCACCTGCATGGCCGCATTTTGTATGTGCTCCAACCTTTCAAGCTAGCTCTTTGATACTGTCAGGAGCCCCAAACCATACTCAGTGACAGAAATTATTAACTGCTGAATGAGCCTGTAAAGCATCATCTGCTCTACCCCGGTTGCTGCCATCGCCTTCAAAGCATTAAGTCCCTTACCAGCTTTCACCACCAAAGCCTCCACATGATCTTTAAAAGACATACACCCGTCGAATGTGATACCCAAGTACTTCAGTTTATTCTCTCTACTAAGAGGACATCCATTCAATATAATACATGGGACAGCCTTGACAATCTGGTTATCCAGGGAGTACCAGACAACTGATGCCTTGTCTGGGTTTGTAATGGCCCCTGTGTCCCTGCACCACTCTGCCACCCTGTTTACTGCCACCTGTAAGTGGGCAGCCAAACTTTCAGTCTCTGCCCTGACTATACACCAGCACATCATCTGCAAATGTCATGATTCTACCAACACCTGTTGTCTCAATAGCTGCGACTTTGCTGGTGTAGACATTAAAGAGCACTGGGGACATGGCAGATCCCTGTGGCAACCCAGGTGTAATAGTACAGGGGTCGGAAGTCCAGGAACTCATGTGCAGTGCAACATTAAGCTCATAAAGGACAAGACAAGGGCATACCTCCATGTCCAACAGAGTGTATTATCAACTGATCATACCTGACCCTGTTATACGCATCCTCCAGGTCAAGAGCTACCGCCACTGTCTCTTGTTTATCCTTGAAACCTTCATAGACATCAAATGAAAAAGTTGCAGCATTGGCCCAGGTGTCCTTCCCAGGCCGGTAACTCCTGAGCCCATGGGAAGCAGATTACGACTTTCCAAATGTCACTGGAGCTTGCGGGCTACTATCTTTTTGAGGACTTTGCCAAAGGTGTTTTGCAGTGTTATGATTCGGTATCCATTAAGTCTGAAGGATGTGCTTTGGGGTTTGAGTGTCTGCCTTTTACTTGCTATCTGTGGTATGTGACTGGTTGAGGATGAAAAATGTGTGTGTGTTTGAGGATGAAAAATGTGTGTGTGGTTGAGGATGAAAAATGTGTTTGCGAGAGGCTGAAAAATGTGTTTGCGGACAGTGTCCTGTGCATAATTTAAAGATGGTGGTTTGTATGTGGCTTTGTTTGCCTTTATAAGTTTCCATTGCGGTTCCTTGTCATCAAAGCTAGTGTTGAGCCTCTTTGTAGATGGAGCAGATCTGAAGGATGCGGTATGAATTCTCACATTCTGTCAGGGATATATGACAGTTCAAAACTGAAAAGATGTGTTTACAGGCATTGTCCTAATCTAAAGATGGTGATGTTTTGTTGTTGTTGTATTTGTCAATGTACATATGTTCAACAGCATTGCCATCCGCAAGAACTCCTGCATGGCACTGACAAATCTTACCTTTGGAGACGGCAAGAACAAGGCCTTGCTGTGTTCCATGCATAGCGCCATGGAAGCTCTAACCTACCAGGTGGCCTCCAGCAGCGAGGATCTGATACAGCCATCGGCCAGTGTCCTGAGGAACCTCAGCTGGCGGGCGGACCTGGCCAGCAAGAAAGCTTTAAGGGAGGTATGGATCACTGTTTGAATCAATGTCCACTTGTTTTGCTATTGTGTGAGTTACTGTGTGTTGTTTTTGCTATTGTATGAGTTACCATGTTGTTTTTGCTATTGTCTGAGTTATTATGTGTTGTGTTTGCTGTTGTGTGAGTTACTATGTGTTGTTTTTGCTAATATATGAATCACTGTATGTAAAGTTGGCTGTTATCTGAGTCGCTGTATGTTAAGTTAGCTATTGTATGAGTCACTGTATGTTGAGTTAGTTATTGTATGAGTCACTATATGTTAAGTTAGCTATTGTATGAGTCACTGTATGTTGAGTTAACTGTTGCATGAGTCACAGTTAGTTAGTTAGTTAGTCGACAGATGATCCTCATTGCACATCAAACCATTCAGTCCATAAATAAGTGCTCAGATCCCCTCCTCAGCAAATCCCGCAGTGTGTAGCGGCTCACGACACCAGTTCTGTGTTGGTTTATTATTCTTCTTTGGCTTCCTGCATAGTGTTCTTGTTTGGCCACACTTCTTTTAACTTGCTGTTCTCGCAGCCTGACCATGGTTGTAGGTTCCCAGTCATCGCTTGGTTCTCATAAACCACTTACTTCTTGTAGAGCATTCAGAATGTCTGCCTGGTCCATGGCTCGTCCGCCTTCCACAGTAGCCCTACCTGCAATCCTGTCAGCCTGCTCATTTCCTTGTACGCCTGCATGCCCTGGCACGAAGATGAAACTAATCTTTGCTAGCCAAGACCGCTCCAGAGACAGCAGCCACTCTCTTCGGACCCACCCCATCTCAATCCGCCTGAGCATACTCATTGAGTCAATAAAGACACAAGCCTGATTGAATGTCTGTGTCTCGAGCCATGTTATTGCTTTACTTACTGCCATGACTTCCATAGTCAGGCTGCGTGTGGTCAAAGCAAAAGCGCCAGACTCATCCTTCACAGTTTTCCCTCCGGCCTGAGCCATAAAGGCCCATGAACTTCTCACTCCTCGGATGGCCGACCCAATCGTGTAAATGACAGCATCATCCTCTTAACGAATTCTCGAAGATCAGAGCCTGTACTTCCACCTCCACAGCAGCTGGATTTTCTTGCCTGCATTTCCTGTCTAGTTGGATGCACACTGAAAAGGATGTACAGAACTCTGTTGGCACTTGTACCCACTCCTCGCCAGGTTCTAAGTCCTCAAGTGAACACAGCTGCTGAAGAATGTCTTTGGCTTGACCCATCCATGACTTTCCTCTTTTTAACCTGCTACCCTTTACCTTCTTAATCTTGCTATGCAGTGGATGTTGTGTGTTTGTGTTGACTCTGAGATAGGCATGAGCTTGGTAAATTTGTATTCTGTCCCTCATGGTTGGAAAATCAAGAAGGTAGCGCATCGCCCTGCATGCTGTATCTCTTGTACATCCAAGAATAATGCGCATAGCTTCATTCTGTATCCTTTCCATCCTTTCTATCTGCTTATGGCTGAGAGTCAGGATTGCCATTGCATACTCCAAAACAGACATGACCAGCCCCTCGTACAGAAGACATAGATGGCGCTGCTCACAGTTTGCTGCCGCCATCACCCGCATCGCAGCCACACCCCACTTGGCCTTTGTTATCACCTTGTCTGCGTTCTCAGTATAAGCTAAGCTTCGATCAAATCCTATACCCATGTAATTCATTGCCTGCATTCTTTCCACCGTCTCTGAACCCAAATTTATAGTTAGTGTTGGGGTGTTGACACTATGGTTATTTAAAGAGAACCATGTCACTGTTGCCTTTGTTGGGTTGACCATTGCCCCAGCTTCAACACACAAGTGCTTATGCTATTGAATTCAGTTTGTAGTTCTACAGCAACCTGATCTCTGTCGTTACCCTGATGATACACTAAAACATTGTCTGCATATGACAATGTCCTACCCGGTCCTATGATTTGCTCGCTGGTAATTCTCACATTGTAAGCGTTGAACAGCACCGGAGATAATGGTGATCCCTGTGGTATTGTTGAGTTAACTAATGTTTGAGTCACTGTATGTTAAGTTAGCTATTATATGAGTCACTGTATATTGAGTTAGCTATTGTAAGAGTCACTGTATATTAGTTAGCTATTGTAAGAGTCCAGTCACTGTATGTTGAGTTAGCTATTGTAAGAGTCAAGTCACTGTATGTTGAGTTAGCTATTGTAAGAGTCACTGTATATTAATTAGCTATTGTAAGAGTCAAGTCACTGTATGTTGAGTTAGCTATTGTAAGAGTCAAGTCACTGTATGTTGAGTTAGCTATTGTAAGAGTCAAGTCACTGTATATTGAGTTAGCTATTGTAAGAGTCAAGTCACTGTATGTTGAGTTAGCTATTGTAAGAGTCAAGTCACTGTATGTTGAGTTAGCTATTGTAACAGTCACTGTATATTAGTTAGCTATTGTAAGAGTCAAGTCACTGTATGTTGAGTTAGCTATTGTAAGAGTCAAGTCACTGTATGTTGAGTTAGCTATTGTAAGAGTCAAGTCACTGTATGTTGAGTTAGCTATTGTAAGAGTCACTTTGTCAGTTTTGCTGATGTTTGATTCACTGTCACTTAGAAAAAGTCGCTTAAAAGTCAACAAGGTCGACTTCATTGCACCGGGTTTTATCCCATATGGCTCGGTCTCTTTTCGCAGCGCAGAAAGCGTTGCATAAAGCACGACCTCTATAGCTTACTGTAGTCACTGTATGAATAACACTGTACAATAGTTGATTTACTGTATGTTGAGATAGCTATTGTAAGAGTCACTTTGTCAGTTTTGCTAATGTTTGATTCACTGTATGTTGAATTAGCTAATGTATGAGTCACTAGCTAATGTATGAGTCACTGTCTGTTGAGTTAGCTAGTGTATGAGTCACTGTATGTTGGCTTTACTATTATATGAGTCACTATGTTTTTGCTTTACTATTGTATGAATCGCTATGTGTTGGTTTGTTATTGTTTGTTACTAAATGTTTGTTTTGTTATTATATGAGTCACTGTATGTATGATTTTCATATTGTATCAGTCACTTGTGGTGAAGGGGTTACGAATGCAATTCATAATCCTGTATATCATGTTCGAAACACAACTGCAGGCGATTTGGAAGCAGGCTGCCTTGCGTTGGTTTCCCATACAAAAGGTTTCATCATCATCAAGTGCCGTGCCGGCTGACGTAGGCGTTCATGCTTCCCCACAGATCTCAGTCTTTGGTGTTCTGGATCAACTCTGCTGATGATATTCCTCCATGCCACCGTCTCAATCCGTCCAGCATCATTTCTCTTGGTCTGCCTCTGCCTCTCTTCCCCTCGATCTTTCCAGTTGTCACGATGTTCTCCAATGCCTCTCTTCTCATCACATGACCAAAGAAAGCTGTTTGTCTCTTTCTTATTGTTGTATATAGTGATCTAGTTTCATTAGCTCTTTCAGGCAATCGTTGTTAGTTACTCTGGCAGTACAAGGAATTCGCAACATTCGTCTTAAAAACCGCATCTCTGTTGCTTCTAAGTTCTTCCTAATTTGTTCATTTACATTCCAAGATTCGCTGCCATACAGCAAAACTGGTTCTATATATAGCATTTTAGCACTCTCTTTCTTACATTCATTGATAGCGACTTATTGCATAAGATACTCTTCATTTTCTGAAATGCGGCTTTTGCCTGCCCTATTCTGCTTTTAATCTCTGTTGTACATCTGATGTTGTAAGTCAATCAATCATGTGCCATGCCGGAAAGCGCTGGCGGTCATGACTCGCCATTTCACTCGATCACCAGTGTCGTGGATCAGCTCAGTGTTCCTGTCTCGTCCATGCCATGTGGCCAAGCCATCCAGGTATTTTCCTCTCGGACTGCCTCTTGGTCTGTTTCCTTCGATCTTGCCAGTTGTCATCAAGTTCTCCAATCTATTTCTTCTCATAACATTTCCAAAAAATTTTGACTGTCTACGTCTAATTTCTCTAATCAGTTTACGATGTTCATTTGTCTCCTGTAGTACTTGGTCATTGGTTTTTCTGTCTGTCCATGGTATTCTTTGCATTTTCCTCATAAACCACATTTCTGCAGCCATCAGATGTTTTTTCAGCTTGACTGCCCATTGTCCAAGTTTCACATCCATACAAAAGAACAGGCTCTATGTATCCCCTCAACACTCTTTTTCTCGTTTCAATTGACATCTTTTTATTGATCAGAATGTTTTTCATCTTGCTAAAGGCTACTTTCGCCATGGCGATTCTTGTTCTAATCACTTCAAGGCATCTCCCATCAGATGTTATGACTGTTCCAAGATAATTGTACCGATTCACTTGTTGAAGAATACAACAACCACATCTACTAATTGTTGCAGGTCCTACGCATTGTCTGCAATTAATACTGTATCATCTGCATATCTAATGTTATTGATGTTTCGTCCTCCAATGCTGATTCCATTTATATCCTCTACATTTCTGAAAATATTTTCACTGTATAGGGAAAAAAGATCTGGAGACATCACACATCCCTGCCTAACACCTCTTTTAATTGGCTGATACTGTCCCACTTCATTATCAATCCTTATTGCAGCTTGTTGTTTCCAATATATGATTTTTATAAGTTTAATGTCTTTCCCATCAATTTGTAGATCTGCAAGCATATCCACCATGTTGACATGTCTAACTCTATCAAAAGCCTTTGTATAGTCAATAAAGCAAAGATGTATATCCTTGTTTACTTCTATAGCACGTTCAATAACTGTTCGCAGCATATGCACAGCATTTACTGTACCCTTTCCTTCTACAAACCCACATTGTTCTTCCCCTATTTCAAGTTGTATCTTCTTCCTCACTCTTTGCATGATAATTCTTAACAAAATCTTTGTGATGTGACTCATTATACTAATTGTTCTATGTTTATCACATTCCAAGGTTTCTGATTTCTTTGGGATTGCAATAAATACAGAGTTACATAATTCAGGAGGTATATCTCCAGTATCATATAATATGTTCATCAGTCTGGTGACTTGCTCTAGTCCAAATTCTTCTAAAGCTTTAATCATTTCTGTTGTGATGTTATCTGCACCGGGGGCCTTGCCAGCTTTCATATGCTTAAGAACATTTCGAACCTCCATCTCCAAAATTGGCGGTCCTTCATTATTAAATCTAATATCATACTGTTCGACTCTGTTATCATCATAAAGGTGTTTCACATAATCTGTCCATATATGTAGAATCTGGTCTTTTTCTATTATGATTTTGCCATCTTTAGTTTTTAGACACCCTGTTGATGTACTTGTTCTTTTATTAGTAAGTTCCTGAATTCTTTTGTGCACTAATTTGGTATTTTGACTGTTGGGTTGGTTTTCAATTTCTAAGCACTTTTCCTCAAGCCATGATTCTTTTGCCTCCCTATATAATATTCTGACTTGTCTGTGGATTTCTTCATATTTGACAGAATTATTTTTGTTGAGTCTTCTTGTTTCCATGAGGTGTAAAATTTCTTCAGTCATCCATTTCTTACGACCCACCTTCTTTAATTTTGGAATAGTTGTTTCTGCAGCCACGTTGATTGAATTCTTCAACGTTTCCCATTGATCATCCACATCCTGGAATAATATCTCTAGATCAGATAATATTTCAAATCTGTTCTGTACTTCTATGTTGAATTTGTTTTGTATTTCCTTGTCATTACTCAATGTACACAAATCATATTTAGTGTTTCCTGTTATACATTGAAGTCCCCTATTATGATGTTTATTTCTGAATTTTTACATTTCTTTAAGGCAGCCTCTATGTCATTATAAAATTCTTCTACACTATCTTCACTGGATTCTCCTGTTGGTGCATATACTTGAATAATATTTATGCTAAAAGGTCTGCCACTTAATCTAGTAGAACTCTGTCCGACACGGCCCAATATCCTTGAACAGATGTTGATGTTTTCCGGTCCAAAATAATTGCCACTCCCCTATGACGATCTTCACCTCCAGAATAAATAATCTTGAAATCGTCATCTATCTTGATGCCTGATCCTGTCCATCTCGTTTCGCACATACCTAAAATATTAATTTTTTCCCTTTCAATTTATTGTTTTATGTTCTCTAATTTTCCGTCATTGTTTAACGTCCTAACGCTCCATGTTGCTAATTTTAACGTCTCTGTCCTTGTCTTGCGATGATCAGTCTTTAAGCGAATCATGATATACTAGGCACTTTTAAAGAGGTAGTTTGCCGTTGCTTTCCTCTATGGCAGTGACCGTACTGGTCGGAGACCACATCCATTGACTTAAGAAGAGCTCTTCTGCCTGCCGTCGTGAATTCGAGACCATGAACAACGAATATCTGTCGGCTGCCCTCAAATTTCATCCACCACCTGCCTTACGTGGCTTCTTTTGAAAACTTCCAATAAAAGAGCACAAAATAACATCACATAATCCACAGGAAAATACTATTCGCAGGAAATCCATAGGAAATCACATGAAATCCAAAGGAAAACACTAAATAGCGTCCCCCCGAAAAGTACGCGTCATCCTGTCGCCATTGTCTTATAAGTGCCCCTAGGTATTTAAAATTAGCCACCTGGTTGAGAATTTCCCCTTCTATTTCTATGTCACATTTTGGTGTCCCCATTTTCTTTGATATCACCATTATTACTGTTTTCTTGATATTCAAAGAGAGTCCTTTCTGTGCACTCTCTAATACTACGATGTCCAATAATTGTTGTAGGTCTGTTGCATTATCCTCCACCAATACTGTGTCATCTGCATAGCGTATATTGTTTATATTATATCCTCCGATTAGTATTCCTGGCTTCTCTTTGATCTCTCTCATTATTACTTAGCTATATAGGAAGAAGAGATTGGGTGACAAGACACACCCCTGTCGTACTCCTAACTTTATCTGTTCGTAACTACCCTCTTTATTTCCCATTTTAATTGCTGCTACTTGGTTTCAGTATATATTCTTTATTATTATTAAATCTTTCCCATCAATGTTGATATCTTCCAACATTTTAATCAGCTCATCATGTTTTACTTTATCAAATTCCTTAGTATAATCTATGAAGCATAAATATATGTCTCTCTGTTTCTCTATTGACCTTTCTATTAGTGTTTGTAATATATACATTGCATTGTTTGTACCCTTGCCTTCCATAAAACCATACTGTTCTTCACTAATTTCCATTTTTATTTTCTTTCTTGTTCTTCTCATTATAATTCTGAGTAGAAGCTTAGTGACATTGTTATTGAGGTTAATTGTACGAAAATCTTCACATGCAATTGCTCCTGGTCTGAAGGTATGTATGAGTTCTGATAATTAAGACAATAATGGTTAACTACTGAAGGTATACTTACCACAAAATCACAAACAGCCAAAAAATGCTAGGGTTGTAAAGGATATGCAGTTAATAATGAGTCACTGTGTGTTGATTTTGATATTGTATGAGTTATTGTTTGTTGGTTTTCCTATTGTATGAGTGACTGTATGTTGGTTTTACTATTGCATGAGTGACTATATGTTGGTTTTACTATTGCATGAGTGACTATATAAGGTGGTTTTCCTATTGTATGGATGACTATATAAGGTGGTTTTGCTATATTATGAGTCACTATATATGTTGGTTTTATTTGAATTAGTAGATTCATATAAAGTCAGGATGTGGCAGTTGTGGGTTTTGTGAGTGACTATATGTTTTTTTTCAGTATGTTTGTTTTGCTATTATTTGCATTATTTTTTAAATTTTTTTTTTTTTTGGGGGGGGGGGGGGGGGGGGGTTCCATTGTTGCTTGTGCCAGTATACTTTGGTTTTGATTGTATATTTTATTTCATTTAATGTGTGTTGGTTTTGTTATTTAAATTAGTATATGGTGGTTTTGCTATTTTTTTTAATTACTGGTTTTTTGTATTGCTATTAATTATATTAGCACATCTGGTTTTACTATTAGGTCAGGCACTGGTGATTCTGCTGGTGTTTCACTCAATATATGTGACCTGTTACAAAAAAAATTATTGAACCTATGGCCAGAAAAAAATCTCACTTGGAGGTCTGAAAGCCTTTACCTTGAAAGTACTTAGAAGTATACTTCCTGTGTTACTACTGTTGTTGCAAGAATTACAGACCTCTTTTGGGAATCAAGTACAACATGACTATTGATTTCCACATAATGTATTCTTGTGGCCCAGATCTGGTCCCTTTCAGCATTTTATACTTGTGGAAGGAAACAGGCAAAAGTTGCTAACAACCATGATGGGAGAGTGGAGATCCTGAGAAATCCTCTGATTTAGGCTGTCATGGCCTAACACACTATTCCCCTTGTTCATCAAGCTCCTTGCTCTCCCAACATGTCACAAGTACAGGACCAATTTTACCTGCCTTCAGGTGTGTTGGGCATATGGTGCTGGCCTCATATTTTCATTGACCTCCAGGTGGGATACTTATTGCCTCCAGGTGGGATACTTAATGCCTCCAGGTGGGATACTTATTGCCTCCAGGTGGGATACTTATTGCCTCAAAGTGGGATGCTTATTTCTTCAATGTGGGATATTTATTTCTTGGTGGGATACTTATTTCAAGGTTGGATACTTATTTCGGGGTTGAATGCTTTCTTATGTGTAATTATTTTCTAAATACATCTTTAGTATTTGTTGCTAGTAATTGGATTATTTCACAAGTTTTTTTTTTTTTTTTTGTTGAGGCATTGTCATTAGTCTTTTTTAACTATTCGTTTCATTTCCAGAGATATTTTATAAAACCACATCTCTGCAGCCTCCAAGTAATTTCTCATGGATACGCTGAATGTCCATGATTCACTTCCATATATCAGTTTTGGCCACATTTAATTCCATTCTGTTTTATTATGTGACATGATTCTTTGACTTGTTTTGTTTGCTATTGTACAAATTGCCCAAGATTCACAGGCTTTACATGTTGAAACTGGTTCCCTGTTCAATGCTAGAATTCTGTTTCTGAAACAACATACATACAAAGAGAAAATATGGCAATTGCTAAGATGTTGTGACTGATATATTGTTTATGTCTGTGCCTAGATTGGAGCTGTGTCAACTCTAATGAAAGCAGCCATGCGGGTCAAGAAGGAGACAACCCTGAAGAGTATCTTGTCAGCATTATGGAACCTGTCGTCCCACTGCTCAGAGAATAAGGCAGAAATCTGTGCAGTTGAGGGCGCTCTGCAATTTTTAGTCAACCTTTTGACTTACAAAAGCAGCAGCAAGACACTCAGCATTGTGGAGAATGGTGGGGGGATCTTGCGGAATGTTTCTAGTCATGTTGCAGTCAGAGAAGAATACAGGCAGGTGCTGCGAAATCATGACTGCCTGAAGATTCTTCTGCACCACCTGAAATCCCCAAGTCTGACAGTTGTGGGTAATGCCTGTGGTACATTATGGAATCTGTCTGCCAGATGTGAGGAAGATCAGAATGCTTTGCGAGAAATGGGAGCCGTCAGCATGCTGAGGAATTTAGTCCACTCCCGCCACAAGATGATCTCCAGTGGAAGTTCAGCAGCTCTCCGAAATCTGCTGTTGTCAATCCCTGCGGGCAAGTCCCTTGGTAACGAGAAATCTGTTGGGTTATCTCATCCAAGTTTGCATGTTCGGAAGCAGCTGGCTATGGAAACAGAGATAGATAGTAACCTTTCAGAGACGTGTGATAACATTGAGAGTCCAAGAAGTTCTCCGACTGGCATCGTCCATCGGTCAGAAAGTGAGCCGCGGAGGTTTGTCTATCACCTTAATGGTGGTGGGGATGGAAGTGGCGGAGGAGATCATGTTCACAGGAAAGAGGAGGATACCAGAAAACACTTGACACGTCGACAGATGATGTCCAGGAGTGGTAATGAGAGTGTCAGCAATCCTGTGGTGACTTCATCTAGTCAAGTGGTGAGGACAGGGAGTCAAGATAGTGTGGGCAGTACTCACTCTGACATCTCCCATGATCGGAATAGAGCCCATACCATGCTAGCAAAATCTTCTTTACTGCTGAATAAGCGCCAAGGGAGCAGCCTAGAAAGAAAAGAACAGCCGACCACAGCACATAACGGCACTCCTCGGCCTAATCTTCCTAATTCCCAAAGCATAATAACAGAGCATAAAGCCCACATTAATTTTAGTTCTCTAGCTAGCAGCAGTGGCCACAATCCCATTGGTAACTGCAGTACCACCATGGTTAACAACATCCCTGCCCATGTACGGCAGATTCATCCTATGGGATTCCACCAGCAGCAGTACCAGACAATGCCCAACAGTCGCATCGTCAAGTACATGCATGAAGTGGCCATGTATGCAGGAGTTGAACCTCCTATAAGCTTCGATGGCCACGCATCACTTGTCCAGTCAGCTCCCAGTCATTCTCAGCCATTTCACTGCTCAGGGTTTTCCAGCAACCAAATCCAGCAGCAGCAGCATCTGGCCATGTCTGCATCATCCTCAGGCCTTAGCAACAACTGCAGTTTGAATGGCAGCCTGTCTATGGCTAATCCTGGGGGCTGCAGCACCGACTTTGATAACCATCGCTCTATGAACAGCAGCACTACAGAGGAAGATACAGATCAGCCTGTTAACTACAGCCTGAAATACCAGGATGTATGCAGTGGTGATAGAGGCAACAAGGCATCCTCCAGTGACAATATGCATATGCCTTATGGTTACTTACAATCCAGTGTTGCTGGTTTGAGCTTTAGGCCTCCTATGGTCAAAGAGTGTAATTATATGTTGAATAATTCCGTTGTTTATGATAAACTAACTGCAAATGTTTCTGGGGGAAGCAGCTTGCTCAGTTCATCCAATCAAACCCCTCACAGACCAGTTCCTAACTTGGTTCATAACCGCTTCCACACCCCACATGGTTATCAATCTGCTACAGGGCCACATCATCATCACCATACTCCTGCTCCTCGATTCATGGCCCCACAGACACCATATAATAACACTTCATTTCACCCTCGAGGGTACCGACATCCTTCTGGTCCATCTGCTCACCCTCGCTCAAGTCTTCCATCAAATGCTGCAGTGAATAACTCTGGGTACACTTCCCAGGGTAAGCTGTTCAACACTGGTGCTAGTCAGATCCACACTGTGCAGGCGGCACACCAAAATCCCACTCACCTCCGTCCAGTTAAACAGTTCAACAGCACTTACGCTGAAACTGACCTTGACATTGTTGTTGTTGACCAGCCAACGAATTTCAGTCTTCGATATAATGAGGTCTCCGATGACAACTGCAGTGAGGACTACCAAGAACAACCGATAAATTACTCTGTGCATTTTCGAGAGAATGGATCGAGGGAGGGCCAAGATATAGGAGCTTACAGGGACAAAAGACATTGTGTTGAATGCAAGTATGTTGAGGCCAGGCGGACAAATGACATTAGTTCCAACGATGATCAGGTTCGGACCTTTTGCACTGAAGGCACCCCATACCTCTCAACAGCTACCTCTCTCACAGACTTGACCCAGGCAGGGAAGAGTGACAGAGAAGAGGAGGCTGGCATCATTTCCAAGCAGGTCAAATTGACTACTGAAGTGGACAGAGCTGGATCCAGGATGGACATGATGGCCGCTGCCAGCAGTTCTGGAAGCCAGACAACTGACAGACAGACTGGCTCAACTGTCATTGGTTCAATTAGAGGACAGGGACTCAGTAAGTACATGCATGGTTGTTATATGTGTTGCCATTTCTGTCACTTTTAGCATATCACTTTATCTTCTTCATCAACTGTCATTGGTTCAGTTAGAGGACAGGGATTCAATAAGTACACGCATGGTTGTTGTATGTGTTACTATATCTGTCACTTTTAGCATATCACTTTATCTTCTTCATCAACTGTCATTGGTTCAGTTAGAGGACAGGGATTCAATAAGTACACGCATGGTTGTTATATGTGTTGCCATTTCTGTCACTTTTAGCTTATCACTTTATCTTCTTCATGTTAGAGGACAGGGATTCAATAAGTACACGCATGGTTGTTGTATGTGTTGCCATTTCTGTCACTTTTAGCTTATTACTTTATCTTCTTCATCAACTATCATTGGTTCAGTTAGAGGACAGGGATTCAATAAGTACACGCATGGTTGTTGTATGTGTTACTATTTCTGTCACTTTTAGCATATCACTTTATCTTCTTCATCAACTATCATTGGTTCAGTTAGAGGACAGGGATTCAATAAGTACACGTGTGGTTGTTGTATGTGTTACTATTTCTGTCACTTTTAGCATATCACTTTATCTTCTTCATCAACTATCATTGGTTCAGTTAGAGGACAGGGATTCAATAAGTACACGCATGGTTGTTGTATGTGTTACTATATCTGTCACTTTTAGCTTATCACTTTATCTTCTTCATCAACTATCATTGGTTCAGTTAGAGGACAGGGATTCAATAAGTACACGCATGGTTGTTGTATGTGTTACTATTTCTGTCACTTTTAGCATTGCACTTTATCTTCTTCACCAGGTGTCATCTCCACATTGAAGGTCAGCTGTAATGAGCCTTCCAAATCTTCTGTCCTGCGTCTTTATGATGCACTCATGCAAGCTTCTTCCAGGCCATTTCTTATTGTACACCCACAGGAAATGTTGAGCATATGGCATATATAATGTTAATGATTTCTTGTATTAAATAAGTAATCAACAGAGAGAAATTACAGAAAGTGGATTGTTTTCACTATCTAGGTTCTTTGCTGACAGACGATGGCAATTCAAAGAAGAACATTATTTTAAAAAAAAACTGAAACAGTAAAACCTTTTTTGGGATTACTATAGAACAGTAATAGCCAGATTACGGAGAACATGCATATTCCCGTGGTAATATATGGGTACCACGTCACCCACTAAATGCATTTTGACCACGTCACTCACTGAGTGCAGATTGACCACGTCATTTACTGAGTGCAGATTGGTCTTTAATGAGTCTGGCTCCATATGCCCAATGCGCCTTTAGGAGTATAAAACGGTGCATTACTTACTAAAATAAATGGTATACCACATTGATCCTCGGGTAGTGGATCAGACGTCCAGCCTTCTATGACAAGGGTGAAAATACAGAGATCTGTATGCACATTTAAAAATCACGTTGAGGTTGGGAATTGAAAAACGAAGCCACTGCCCAAGCTAAGCTTTAAAACTAGAAACATGATTTGTAAATGTTTTATTACCCTGTTCAGCCTTTTATAAGGTTTGGGGTGGTAAGTTAGTTACTGTTTTCTAGTATATTTCATTTGTTTAGATGTTTCTTTCTCTTTCTTGGTATTAATGTTCGCAAGGGCTTATCCTTAGTATGACTCGTCTCCTGCTTGTCGCTGTGCTACTCGACTTTGCAAGATTATTTTTGTTCTACTTACTTATAATATTTTTCAACAAGCCTTTGTGTTTCTTTTTCACTGTTGACCTGTAGTAGTTCCATTGATGTCATTTCTTTAGTATTATTTTGGAAATATCTCATTAAGTCCTCTCTTACTGCATTAAATTATTGGCATTTTAATAGGGCCTGTATTATTTGACTCATACTTTCTGAGCAGATGAGAAAATCTACCCACAAAAAGAATATTAATATTGATAACATGTGATTCTGGAGTGTGCAGTGCTGAGATTCTCCTTGTGTGGTCTATGGGAGGAAACTAGAGCACTAATGGAGATATCTATGTGGAGTATAACTGATCCAAGCTAGTGGGATGCCATCATTACGGGCCTTGCTTTGGGATATATATATATATATATATATATATATATATATATATATATATATATATATATATATATATATATATATATATATATATAGTCTCTATTATAATTTCAGAAAGTGAATTTTTGTGCATGTTTTTGTTTGTCCACTGGGCAATTATGATATTCATTTTGTGCTGCCTGCATCCTTCATAGCGGCATGTAGCGCTACATTTGCCTATTTTATATTGTTCTTTATCAGATATTCATCCAGGCCCCTTGTTAAAGTGAATCCTCTTCTTCTACTGCTGTTCATCTCTCAGTGGAGCTTAGACTCTCAACCTACTCTGGTAGACACATGTTGATGATTGGTTAGAATTTGTGGCTAGTCTTCTGGGGATGAGCTAGCCATTGTCATGTCAACTTTCCTTAACTGCCTCTTACTATATGCTTGGAAAGTTACAGTCTTACTTTTCTTTACTTCTTTTATGTGCCCTGGTAGCACATGGTTAAAGTCACGGTTATAGACCCTTGTCTATTATAGGGTGCATGGTGCTTGTCTCATATTTGTATAGACCAGTTGACACTCAGTGCATGGTATAGTCACACACATCTCGCTGACCACCTTTACTTCCAAGAACATTTCCTGGTACCAGTTTTAGTTTACGTCGACCTGGGAGCTCAGACCAATTTTTTTTTTAAATCCCTGCCTGGGTGGGTATTCGAACACATGAGTGCTGGGAGAGAGTGGAAAAATGTGCTGACAGGAACAGTGGAAGGGAAGCATTGATGAGGAAGCAGTTACGTGTGAGTTGACAGCATTAAGTGATGGGCTGGGACAGGCTTGTATGAGTGCACCATGAAGATGCACGACACAGGGTGTTGGACACCCACTACAGCCAACCTTTATTGTGCAGATGGCACTTGATGATGTTGACAATGAAAAATAACAGTTGTTTTCTGTACAATTTAATTTACCTGTGTAACATTAACTATTTTGTACTTCCTGTCCTTTAGTTATATAATCTTTGACATGTCTCTGTTCCAGTGGCAGTGTCCTCAAGTGGGAATTCTCAGCTGGCAGATGACCACCACATGGTCCAGCAAAACTTCCATGCTGATTCTAATGAAGGTAAGCTACAGAATCTGTCTGGTTGTCTATGAGTCTGTCTGCACATTTGCCTACTTGCTTACTGTATTCCATCTGTCCAGCTGGTTGCTTGTGTTTCTCATGACCCATCCATTTATTCACTCATTTGCACAACTGCCTTCCTGCTTACCTGCCTTCATAACTGCATGCTGCTTTCTTCTGTCTTGTTGTTTAGTGTTGGTCTATCTCATGATCCGTCTGTTCATTCACATTTGTGTACTTTATTTTCTTTTCTGCCTTTTTCATATCTGCTTGCTGTGTTCATAATCTATAACTGGTACTTGTCTATCTCACGATACATCCATTCATTCACTCATCCAATAATTCTGTTTTGTTCAGTTATTGTATCATCATCATCATCATCATCTTCCACTTCTGCCGTCAAGCGTCGTGGGGAGGAATAATTTGTGTTCCAGCGCCCGGTGGGCGGCACTGGATAGTGTCATTCCATGTGGATGTACAATGTCTCTGATGTCGTCAATCCATTTTCTTCTTGGACGTCCTCGTGGTCTTGTCGCAGATGATCTTTGATGTAAGACCAGTGATGGTAGTTGCTGGTGTTGCATTTTAACGACATGGCCAAACCACTTGATCTTCTGTCTTTCAATAAATGTGGCACAAGGTGTTGATCCCACAGTCTGTCTGATAGTAGCATTTCTTACTCGGTCTCGGATTGTTAAGTTGGCAGCTCTCCTCAAGCATCTCATTTCCCAGGTGTTGATTTTGCGAAGGTGTAATTTGGATAAAGTCCAGGTTTGAGATTGGTAGCATAAGGTTGGTGTGAATATGCTGTTTATTATCTGTCGTTTTGCGAACATGGGTATGGTTGGATGTTTCAGTAAGGGTGATAGTTGATATGTAAGTGCACTAGCTTTTTGACATCTGATTTCAATTTCTCTGTCTAATCTGCCATCTTCTGTGATCATACTTCCAATTTCATTTGAATTCTTTATCAGTTATTGTATGACTTATTAATTCAGCTAATCAATCAATATGCATCCAGTCATTCATAATCCATTCATCCCCACATGTTCCTTTAATTCCCCCAGTTATCCATGAATTTTCATTTGTTATCTACCCATTCAATCTTTCTGGAGTTTCTGTGGTGAAGTTTCCAAGCCTCCTGCTTCGCACTATGAAGGTTGTGGATTCGTTTTCGTCTCTGTCATTTAGTTCACGAGTGAAATTTTTTCTGAGACCTCTGAGGATCGTCACTGGAGCCACAGAGATTGTGCTTTTTGAAGGTTTCACTAGGCTACTGTGTGGAAAGAAACCAAGTTAATATGGGATAGAACCCGTTGCAATGAAGTTAATCCTTCTGCCGACACCTTTCACAAATATAATATTAATTCACATTATGTCTCATTTTTTTTTCACTATCATTCATAAACAATCATTTGTTAACCATCTGTTGTCCATAACCCATGTATTCACGTATGTCCCAGGTGCCTTAGATCAGACAAAAACATACTGCGAGGAGGGCACCCCCGTCTGCTTCTCTCGAGTGTCCTCTCTCAGCAGCCTGCACTGTACCGAGCCCAGAGAGGTAGTGGAAGCACAAAACACAGCAGCATCGCGGACAAGGTATTCAATTATTGTGTGTGTTTTAAGGAGTTGGGTATGTCTTCTAGTGTGAACTAGAAATTCACTGTATTGTAGATACCTGTGCGTGTGTGTGTGTTTGTAGAGTTCATATTGCTTTCTGACCTGAGCTATAATTCATTGTGTTTTGGTTGGGAGAGAGAGAGAGAGAGAGTGTGTATGTGGGTGGGGTGGTTTTTTTTTTTTTTTAAAGCTATAATTAATTCATGGATTCTAAAAGGATAATCCTGCCCCTGGGTGGACTGAACCCTGATGACTCTCTTGTAAGGCAGGTGCACTAATCACTATGCCACCACATCACCTCGTTTGTGGGTAGGTCTTCTAATTTTGAAATTTAACTTGGACAGTTGCTTGTTTGACCTACTTTTTTCAATTGCCAGCTGCAGAAGGATTTTTTAAATTTCTTTTTTTTACTTTTCAACATGCACATTGTTGTCCTAGTTTTTTGTCCTTATTTGAGAAGGGTAGGTGTTTAATCCAAAACCACATGATTACTTGAGAGTCCACAATCCTAGTATTTCTCGTTTTGTAAAAGTCCAAGGCATGATTCAGTCTTGAACATGATGATCTTCATGTTATATTTCTCATATATCCAACATAGTTAGTTAGTTAGTCGACAGATCATCCTCATTGCACATCGAACCATTCAGCCCATAAGTGCTCGGATCCTCTCCTCAGTAAATCCTGCAGCATGTGGCAACTGATGACACCAGTTCTGTGTTGGTTTATTAATCTTCTTTGGCCTCCTGCGTAGTGTTCTTGTTTGGCCACACCTCTTTTAATTTGCTGTTCTCGCATCCTGACCATGGTTGTAGATTGACAGTCTTCACTTGGTTCTCGCGAACGACTTACTTCTCGTAGCGCATTCAGAATGTCAGCCTGGTCCATGACTCGTCCGCCTTCCACAGTAGCTTTACCTACAAGCTTGTCAGCCTGCTCATTTCCTCATACACCCTCATGTCCTGGCACAAAAACAAAACTAATCTTTGCCATCCCAGACAGCTCCAGAGACAGCAGCCACTCTCTTCAGACCCATCCCATCTCTATCCTCCTGAGCATGCTCATTGAGTCACTAAGGAAACATGCCCTAGTGAATGTCTGTCTCTAGCCATTTTATTGCTTTACTTACTGCCATGACTTCCATAGTCAGGCTACTTGTGGTCAAAACAAAAGCACCAGAATCTTCCTTCACAATTCTCCATCCGGCCTGAGTCGTAAAAGCCCATGAACTTCTCACTCATTGAACGACCGACCCATCTGTGTAAATGACAGCATCACCCTCCAAAGAACTCTCGAAGATTAAAGCCTGTACTTCCGCCTCCACTGCAGCCAGATTTTCTTGTCTGCATTTTCTGTCTAGTTGGATGCAAACTGAAAAGGCCGTACAGAAATCTGTTGGCATTCGTACTCACTCCTCACCAGGTTTTAAGTCCTCAAGTGAACACACCTGTTGAAGGACCCATCCACGACTTTCCTCTTTTTAACCTGCTGCCCTTGACCTTCTTAATTTCACTGTGCAATGGATGTTTGTGTTGACTCTGAGGTAGGCATGTACTCTGCAAATTTGTGTTGTCACCAATGGTTGAAAATAAAGAAGGTAGCGCATCGCCCTGCATGCTGTATCTCTTGTACATCCAAGAATATTTTGCATGGCTTTGTTCTGTATCCTTTCCATCTGCTTACAGCTGATAATCAGGATCGCCATGGCATACTCCAAAACAGAAATGATCTGAACCTCGTACAGGAGACACAAATGGCGCTGCTCGGATTTTCCGCCGCCATCACCCGCATCGCAGCCAAACCTTGCTTGGCCTTTGTTATAACCCAGTCTATGTGCTCATGATACGCAAGACTTCGATCAAAACGTATTCCCAGGTAGTTCGTTGCCTGTGTTCTTTCCACCGTCTGTGAATCCAGATTTACAGTTGGTGTTAGGGTGTTGACAATATGGTTATTCAAAGAGAACGATGTCACTGCTGCCTTCATTAGGTTGACCATTGCCCCAGATTCCACACACCAAGTGCTTATGCGATTTAGTTATGTTTGTAGATGCACAGCCACTTGATCTCTATCCTTACACTGACGATACACTAAAACATCGTCGGCATATGACAGTGTCCTCCCCGGTCCTCTGATCTGCTCGCCGTGTAATTCTCACAGTGTAGGCGTTGAACAGCACCGGAGATAATGGTGATCCCTGTGGCAGGCCCGGATATATTGTTGTTGATTCAGAGGCCAAACTACCACATCTAAAAACTACTTTCCGTTGAAAGAGAGCTGCGGCGATCCAACTAAGGAGGAATGGACTTATCTTGAGTTCAAGAAGCTGAAACATGAAGAAATCCAATGGTACTCTGTTGTACGTATCCTCAAGATCAATCGCTGCAGCAAAGGTTTCAATGCCTGAGTGGAAACCTTCATAAACATCATGGGCAAAAGCTGCTGCTTTGGTCCAGGCTTCTCTGTTTGGACGTTACCCTCCAAGGGTAAGTAGGAAACAACCTTGCCTCTCTAGCTGACTTGATATTTTCCCGGCAGTTAACTTCTCCAGCAGCTTGCCTATTGTATTTTGCATGGTTATTACCCAATATCCCTGAATTTTTGTGTGGTCTTTGCCAGGCTTCGGCAAGGGAATCAGATAGCTGTGTAACCACTCTTCCTTGATGCTAGCACTCGCTATGCTGTTGTTGTACATATCTGCTAGTTCCTCTAGCTTGTTGTCGGTACACACATTGATGTCATCATACCTTTTACCATCTGGCCCTGGTTCACTGTTTTTTGTTCGTCGAAGCACAGCCCTGATCGCTTTCACTGTCACTGTATCTTAAACTGGAATGTTCTGGGCCTTACACCTATCTGAGGTAACCGCCTTGGCAAAATTTTGGCCTCTCATGTCTGTCTGGTTGCTCTGCTCTAGATAGCGTTCAAAAAGGGCTTTGCCCTTATTCTCGTCAGACCTCTGCCAGATAAGGTCAGCACTTTGGAAGTCAGGAACACTCTTATTCTTGACTACCCCATTCATACTTTTATGTAGTCGCCAGAACAATTTCAGTGACTTGTCTATGCTTATTCTTTGACACAACTCTGCCCACTTTTCATTTTTAACGACTTTAACCAGGTTTTTGAAATAGCTAACTTTTGTGTCTCTATCTCTCTTTCCAACTGCACGATAAAACTAGGATGGGCACCTCTGTTCTTCTTGGCGTTTTGCCATTTTCTTACAGAACCACGCTTATTGATCCAGGCCTTTTCCACCTCATAATTCCACCAAGGTGGGTGCTCCCAGCTTTTTTTCCTGCCATGATGATTCTTGCGCTTGTTGCTCCTTATTTTACTCACCACATATTGCCCTGAACTGTCATACTTGGTCTTGACAGTTTACTTGTGCTGCCTGGTTTTGCCGTTCTCCACCAATATGCTGCAAGGGTGGTGGTCGCTGCCATGGTGCCCTAGGACACCCCCATCTACATACTGTAGTGAGTGAAGGAGAAACCAGCGCCAGGTCAATAACACTGTCCTCATCACCTGGACGACTTGCTGTCCTGGTGACACAGCCACTATTGATACAAACAAGGTCACTGGTTTCAAGTGCCGCCTCGAGCTCCTCCCCCTGTGTGTTGGAAGAAATCTTACCCCATGATTTGCCTTTAGCATTGAAATCGCCGCAGAAAATGACATTCCTCTCATGACATAATATGTCACTCAGACACTGCCATCTCTGGGAATCCACACTCGAGTTACAGGCATAAACATTAACCAACACGAATGGTAGACCGGATTGAACTCTAACAGCCTGTATTTGTATCTCGTCACTGTCCCACCTAGACATGTCCAGCTCTGAAGCCACTATGCTATCTCAAATCAGAATCTCTATTCCCAGGTGTCGCCTTTTTTAATAACATTTGAAGCCGGCTATTTGGAGTGTATTAACACCCAGTCTTGTCTCCTGAACCGCTACTATATCATTTCTGAATGCCAGGCTTTTCAAAATTGGGCCTCATTGTTTTGCGCTGGCACAGTTCCAATATAGAATATGCTGTTCTTGAGGCCCAGACGGTCGCATGTTCGCCAGTGATGCCTGTCTCCGGCCCGTCTCCCCTGGCGTTTAAGCCTCAGACCTCGTCTAGTCGGTGGTTTATTTACCCTTTGTAAGGGACACAAATGATGGTCTGCCATGATGAAAACATCCAAAAACATTACACACCACTAGTGTACTACACAGTAACCTAAACATGCTGCAAAAAACATTCAGGATTGATTCGCACAGATACACTCTGTTGCATCTTGAGAGGAAACTCCTGGCTTACATCCTAGTGCAGAAATTACACACATAAGATGAAATTGTCCATCTCCTACGTGAAAAAAAACAAAGCGGTTTCAAAACACACAACCGCCTGCTGCCATCTTCACATATCCAACATGGTGCATTTATATGCATTCAGTCTTGAACATGTCAATCTTCCTGTTATATTTCTCAGATATCCAACATACTGCATTTATGTGTGTTTTTCTTTTCTTATGGCATCAGTGTCATTGCTAGTTTGTGTCAACATGTCAGTACAGAGGAATAAGACAATGTGTCGAAGCCAATACCATGTAGTGCACAGGGTCTCTTTTAAAACTCAAAGCCATACTAGGGATCAACCACTGATCTGTAGTGTCTGCTGACATATCTATCATCTTCACTTGAAGTGTGCAGACAATGTTAGGGGTTGTGTGTCACTTATGTTGTCTTTACGCTAGGAAATTAAACCACTTCCACACAGTCAGCCTTAGGAAGTTACTGAAGATTAAATGGCAAGACAAGATCCCAGACACTGAAGTACTAGAAAGAGCGTCCATGCCCAGTATCCACACTCTACTGATGAAGAATCAGATTCGCTGGGCTGGTCACTTGACTCAGCATGCCTAGATCACAGGCTCCCTAAATGAATTTTTTACGGCGAACTTGCGTTGTGGTAAACTCTCCCATGTGGCCAGAGGAAACGCTTTAAAGACACTCTGAAAATCTCACTGAATGCTTTTGGAATTCATCATGACACCTGGGAGGACTGCAGCCAGAGACCGAAATTCGTGGCGTAAATCACCTTGCTTACGCAAGGGTGCAGTCACTTGTGAGGCAACCAGGACTGCAAAAGCTGTGAAGAAAAGACAGAACAGAAAAACCACTGCAGAAAATCCTCCTCCAGAAACGTCAAGCATTCTTTGTCCACATTGTCAAAGAACATTTCGAGCCAAAATAGGCCTTATCAGCCATCTTAGAACTCACAGCTCCATACTTTCAACCCCACAGGATGAAATGAATGGTCTTGATGGACAAACATGTTGTCTTCATAAAGTGTTCATCATTCACCATTTCTAGAACTTGCTGTCTGTATCTGCACTTAGTGTTGACCTGCTAACTTCACTTTCTTTTTTTTGCGTCTTTTTTTTGTGTCCCTCGCCTCAGGCGAACCTACTCCGACTTCAGATGTACTTGTAATTAATGCCTAAGTATGCAGGCATTGTTGGTTTTATGACAGTTTGTGTTTCATAAAACTTCCATCATAGACCATTCCTAGAGTATGCTGTCTGTGTCTGCAGACAATTCTGTACTGGAGAGATACCTTAAAACATGCATGCATTGTTTGCTTTTTGTGTTGGTATAATTTAAAGCTTCCATCATACACCATTTTTAGAACTTTCTTTCTGTATTTGCAGGTGGTTTTTGTCTGTTAACTTTATTTAAGTTGTTCATGCATTGTTTTTGTATCACTTTACTTTTCATCATAGAACTTCCATCACAGACTATTCCAAACACCCACTGTAGGTCTCTATTGTTCTGAAGAAATACTTTATGTTGTGCATGCGTTGTTTGTTTTTTTATGTCAGATGTTTACCCATTATGAAGCTGCCAACTTATATGATAGATCCATCCTTACACCTGCTGACTGTATCTACAGGTAGAGTTGACCTGCATTGATGAAGCCGACGCCCCTGAGGCCTTGATGAGGTCGGTCATGGAGAATAAAAGGGCTGCCTGTGCAATTTCCAAGTCTGCTTCCAATCTCCGGCGCACAAGCACAGAACAGGTGTTGAAGGCTGACCGAGAATCCAAGACTGTGACGTTTGATGAGAACCACCAGGTCAGTGTTGGCTGGATATATGTGCAATGATAAGAGGTAGTCCCATGGCAGATAATATAATAGTGATGTCAGCTGAACATATATGGGTTGATAAGAGGTAGTCTGGTCGACTCAGACACTGCCTTCTTGGTCTAGGTTTTCTGGTCGACCCGGACACCCCATCAAAAGAGTGCCTCCAGGTGATTTTAAGAGTTTTCTAGAAATTGTCTGCAAAGAGAAGTCTTCAAGGAAGTGAACAGATCTCCTCACCTCATGCTATGATGTAGAATCTGTGATGGCCTTCATACCTGAATGGCAGTATTTTCCATGTGACTATCATCTGGACATGCTTGATGAGATGCCAGTATCTGAGACACAGTTCTCACTTTATTACCTTTGACAGGCACAAGTTCAGAGATAGAGATTTTACTGACCTGTTGCACTAACTTGCTAGGCCTGTGAGGATGGGTGCTGGGACCTAATATCTGTGGTCAGGCACATTCGGATGTAACCAGGTCAGGATTCAGCCCAGCTCACGTACAGACTGGTTAGGTCTAGGCTGGTCACGTTTGCCTCCACAGGTCTCATGTGTTTCATTACCAGCCTAGACCAGCTCAAAACCTATGGTGAGTGCGTACATGGTCAGAGCTCTGTCTCTTCCTTGGCGCTCTGCGATAATTATCAATGATGTCTGAATATGCCTGTGACATGCCACATGTTTGCTCTTTCATTCTGAGAGTTGTGTGATTCCGTCATCTTTCTCACCATCTGGGTCTTTGTGTGCTAGGCTTGTCCATTTGCTTATACTGCATTTGGCTTTGACACGATTTATGATTACATAAATATTCAAGGATTATATTTGTATCAAGAGAAACATTTAAGGAATATTTTATGGATTTATTTTTACTATTAGCTGACTTCTGTGCCTAAGGGATAGTGGATGTGTTTCACAATTCCGCATACCAGGTTCCACAATCAACTGCGGATGATTTGGTAGCAGATTGCCTTGTGTTGTTTTTTACCAACGGTATGAGGGTCAGTGGTTCACACAGCAATGGCAAACTACTGAAAATGCTGGGGGTTGATTGCAGTGTCCTGTAAAGGACATGTAATTAACATTTAAATAAGTTATTACTATTCAATTACAGAAGTCTATAAACTACACAGATTACATAAACAGTCAAGGTCTATAATAATGTACACAGAACAATGTTTGTGTAGTCAGTTTATAATATTGACATTACAGTGAAGTTGTTGAGTCCAGGACCAACATCACAGCACTCAAGACATTCCCATACACACCTTGTCCTCATCTTGAACAGCCAGCAAAGAGTCCCAATACCAATGATACCAGTTGTGGTCTGATTGTGTCTGTCTGTCTGGCCTTTCCTCTGAAATAAATGGGGAGAACCGTTGAGGCCACTAAGACGATTACATAAAATAGACACACATAGTATTATTTGGCGCTCATAGAAGAAGAAGAAGGAAATAGAGATTAGCAGACGCACTAGACAACATAATATTTGAAAGCTATAATAGTTACTGACCGGAATCGAACCTTTCGCCTCCAAATGACGACGGCGCCTCGCTGTAGGAACAAGTGTACTTCGACGCACGACCAACTAAACACTCCAAAAAAAAGTGTCTTCATTGGTCGTGTCTGTCATACACATGAACCAAACAACTATGGAAAACGGACTTTCTTCTGAGTATTGAGTGTTGGCCAGATCCTCTGGTCACTCCCAGCCACACCATTCTCCCCAGGCCATGATGACTTAGCTGTTCTTCCACACTATATATATGAAAGGACCCTGACACATTAAAGTCTACGCGCTCTGTCAAAATGTAAACAAGATCAAGGATTGTATGAAAGAAAAGAAGGTATTTCTTTCTGTTGAGCTTTTAGGGAAGTCTGAATAATTAAAAGAGAGATAATGAAAGAGAATACAGGTCTGAAGCAGAAAACATACTTTTTCGGGTTGAAGAGACTCCTCTAATACAGTTCTGAAGAAGAAAGCATACTTTTTCAGGTTAAAGAGACTCTTCTGATACAGTTCTAAAGTAGAAAACATACTTTTTTCAGGTTGAAGAGACTCCTCTGATGTTCAGCAGATGCAGCTCACCTGAATCCCTCAGCAGTTTCGACACACAATCAGTTCACAGCTCAGTTGTCAGTGAGTACAGCAGGAGAGCCAGTGAGGTTGTTTCTCCCAGTGAGATCCCTGACTCCCCCTCAGAGTCCATGCCACCAAGTCCCAGGCAGACCCACTCTCCAACTAGACGGTTCAAAGATTTCCCGCCGACTCCCAAATCCACAAATGTGATTGCCAAACAGTCCTTGAATTTTGAAAAGACCCCAAGTACTGTAAAAGCAGACTCATTTGGAAATTTCTCTACGTTTGATGAAGAGGACAAGCCTATTAACTTCGCCATGAGGAATGCAGAAATACCAGTGGAGCATACATTTTCAGGATTTGATGATGATCAACCAATAGATTTTTCGTCTGTACACAGGGAGCATGAGGAATCTCATTCAACGTTTAACACGTTTCAGAAGAACATTATGCCATCAAATACAAACAAGAACTCTGACCTGGTAAACAGAATCCTGACACCACGAGCGCAAATCATGCCAACGCTTGAAGAACAAAATGTGGACACTGAATCTTCTTCAGGAAAGTCTGAAGTTCCTATAGTTTATGCTGAAGAAGGGACACCACCAAATTTCTCAGAAACCACAAGTTTAAGTGGTATAACCATGGCCTCGTCTTCTACTAGGGGAGGTGTGTCTAAATATGCAAATATTCAGCATCAGCCACAGGAACCAGATCTCCCAAAGGTGGAGGAGAAAGAGACTGGGTCGGAAATGGTTAGACATGAAGCACCGGCAGTTTTCTCTGTGGGAAAAGAAAGTCGTACTACAAAAGGTGTGGTTAAGCATGAAGACAGGGACTCTTCCATGTCTGATGTTTCCGAAGGAGAGGAGGACATACTTGCTCAGTGTATCAGCTCTGGGATGCCCACCCCTGTATCTTCTACTCGCAAAATCAGACGCAGCTCAACAGACAACACCTCGAAGAGAAAATCTGGAATTCCAATGAAAATTAGCCCGGATGCTTCTGTGAAAAATCCAACAAAGGTGTCCTCAATCTTGAAGTCTACACCCAAAAAACCTACATCGTCTTGCAAGTCACCAGCAGAAAATGCTAAAAGTGATAACAGTTCTGTTGAAAATGAGGACCTCCTTCTGTCACAGATGATCGAGTCAGGCATGCCCAAGAGCAGAGCAGGAAGAAAATTACCCGCTGCAGCTGAGCATGGTGGAGTTGTTAGTGATAAGGTTAAACAGAGCGGTCGAGGCAGCAGCAGCTCCTCTGTGACTGTCCCTAAAACCTCCAACATCACTGTTGTGGCACCCTTCCATGACTTCATACCAACAGACACTGTGAGAACGTACAATGTCGAAGGCACCCCGAGGAATTTCTCCACAGCCACGTCTCTCAGTGATCTGACCATTGACTCTGAAGGATCCAAATGTGGTTTAACTGGGCTGGTCACTTCTCCTAAAACTGGAAAAGGCCATGAAGGGGATCTCGGAACAAAGCAGAGTCCCTGCAAGCTTCGCACACCTGTAAGCGCAGCACATAAATCTTCACCAAAGGGACGGTACAGTAATAAGCAGTCAGTTCCTCGACAGGTGCCTCCAGACAGCAAAATATTTGGTGATTCCTCTACCAATGAAGGACCAGAATATATTACCTTCTCACCACCTTCCAATGACACACTGCATACCTACAGTCTTGAAGGAACTCCTATAACATTTTCTAGGAATGACTCTTTAAGTTCCCTTGGTGGAGGAAAGGACAGCAGGGGCACAGGAAGTGGGATCAGTGCCACTTCAAACAAGGAGCATAGATTTGCTGATGAGAGTGACAGTTCCTGCTCTCTCCCTAAGGAGAGGCATGTCATTGGGCAGTCAAGTGAAGACAGCAGTGTAGCTGGAGACCGAGCAGAGAGACCAATCAAATTTGTGGTTGAGGACACTCCAGTCTGCTTCTCCAGAAATTCCTCTCTCAGTTCCCTTAACAGCATCGACAAGATAGAACCAGCAGAGCCAAAACCCTCCAACAGAAGTGTTTGTAAAGATGCTGCTGCACTTCCAGCTAAGAGTGGCGACTCTGAAGGAAACCATCGTGAGTCTTGTGATTCCTTGAGTGATGAAATGGCAGATTGTGACCCTACTCCATCGGAGCAAGCACTTCTGGAACAGTGTATTAATTCAGCCATGCCCAAGTCAAGACTGCCCAAAGGTGATGACAAGACACGAAGGCACTCAAAAACAAAAGTCCTCAACCATAAGGCAGCAGCTGTTGAAAGCAGTAACATAGTTTCAGAGCGTAGGCTTGGCAAGAATGACTCCCAGGACAATTCCACAAGCATGGCTAATGGCTATCACAGCAGTAGTGAAGTTGATTATGGTTTACAAAGTTCCTTATCACATCGGCAGAGCAGCGTAGACAATTTAATGACCCGTAGCTGTTCAGACACCACGGCCCTTGACCTGAATTTTCAAACACCGTGTTCTTCATCAAGAAAATCGAGATACAGTGATTGGCAGAAGCATCGGCATCATTCAGAGGAGTCTGCAGGACAGAATGTTAGCGAAGTGTGTTATGATGTCAATGACTCATTCAGTGGAGCCGTACCATCTAGCGATACTTCTTCCGGAAAATGCAAACGTGATAATGTCAGATATTGAGACAACCGAGATGGCTGGGAGCACAGTTGATGAAGAACTGTTTATTGAAAATGAGACAGCTTCATTAGTTTCCAATGATACCTTTTCAGATACAAACTCTGAAATTTCGGTTTCCTGGTCTATAACTTCAGAGAAGAACTCGGAACTTTCAGCAACAGTACATGCTGGAAACCAAAGAGAAGCTCCAACTTCTACTAAAGGAGGAACTGCAAGAATTGTGAAACCTGGAACTGCTCAACAATCTGTAAAAAGTGCAGTGAAAAATGAAGAAGAGGAAGCTAAGGTGGTGAGAGGGCATCGAAAGCCTCTATACCACAATAAATCAAATAATGCAGGAAGTAATGTCAAGGCAGGTCATAAAATGACATCACCTGGAAACAAGGGGAGTTGTGCTCCGGTAAACAGTAAAGGATCTGCACCTACTGGAGTTAACAAGAATAAAACAAGTCTGTCAGCACAGGGTCTAAAGAAGTCACCACCAAAAACCCATAATGGTGGCCTGGTCTCGCCCAAAATTGTAGCATCTCAGAACAGCAGCTCAAAGAATGAAAGCCCTCCACAGAAAGATACAGAACAGAAGTCAAGATCAGCTGGAACATCCACACTTTCTGGGAAGACTGAGAGCACACCTCCAGCATCAACCGGTGCTGACAGAACTGAATCTAAGTGTGCAGAACAGGTGAACCGTTCAGACTTGACCAAGTCTGCCAGCAAGATAGGAGGAAGTATCGGAAACAAATCCAACACCATCACAGGTGCTAATGTGTCTCCTCACTCAGGGCCATCCATAGGCACCAACACATCCTCAGGTCAGCCAAACCCTGCAGGTTCCACCAAATCTCCAGCTCACTCCCGACTTCCAACTGCTAGTCCAGCTAGCAAAAGTGGCTCTAGTGTCAACAGAACCAACAGACATAATGGCAACACAAGCAGATCCTCAAGCAATGGTACTGTGGCTAGCACATCAAGTGAGAAAAGGGCAGGCCAGAGTATTTCAAAAGTTACAGATGAGGCATCACTAGTTGCAGCAAACAGCAGAGGATCTAGTATTCCCACTAGAAAATGCAATGGTTCTTCATCTTCATTAAGTAGTGTAGACAACAGTAAAAACACCCAACAAAGCACTTCAGACTCCAGAAAGCATGCCTCACCTGCAACTTCTGGCAAGAAACAGACCAGAAAAATTGCAACTCTGAGAAAAAGGGATGACAGTTTGGACAGATCGTCCTCAAGGGACAGCCCTTTGTCGTCTACTTCCTCCTCATCCTCCAGATTGCCTATCTCCTTAACGAAAACTTCTCCGGCTAGCCCCAAACCCAGCAGTCTTCCCCCTTCTGGCTTCAAGTCTAAAGCTGCCACTCTTCCCAACTGCCAGTTCAGTTTCCTCCAGATCAGTCGGGGATCGAATCTGCAAGAGCTCCACATACGAGAAAATTGCTTCTGATCTTGTTGGTCATGATATGGCTTGCACGATGAAACCAACAAATGCTGTGTCAAAAATAACCCAGCTCAATAAAAATCTGAAGCAGACTGGTGGCAGTGTCGAGTCACCTGAGTCTGGTGTCAGACGAGGGGAAGTGTTCGAACTCTGCGATGAATATGATGACGACGGTGTTGATGAAAACTGTGACGCCAGTATCAGTGACAGTAGTATAACTCACTCAAATTCAATTACTCTACCAAATTCATCCCAAAACCGCAATGAAAATATGCATAACAACTTATGTGACGATTCCTCTATCACTTATGATGATAATGTACAGATAGAAATTAACTCCACTATGGACACAAGCAGCTTCTTGGACACGGGCACATTTAGAAAAAATAAGCCAAACCTGAATGTTTCAGATCTCCAGTTGCCAAATTCCGATGAGACTTGCCGATCGATGTGCTCATTCAATGATTCTATCGGATCACCACAGAATGAAAACAGTTTAATCGAGAACCACAAAGACATAGTTAATGATGATAATATTTTAAGTGAAGTCAATATTGCAGAGATTCTGCAAAATGGGATGAGTGAATTAAAAATTGATGGCAAAAGTAAACACAGTGACGAGAAATCTGGAGGGAAGGCAAAGTCAATTGTGGCACAAGGTTTGAAAAGATTATTCTCTGGTAGGAATAAAGAGAAGGAGAAAGACTCCAAAACAAAAAGCACAGAGAAGGGTAGCAATAAATCTAAAAGTCATGAAAAGGAATCAAAATCAAAACATTCAAAATCAGAAAGTAAAGACAAGAAAAATGGAAAAGAAAAGAAGGATTGTGATCTTTTGCAATCGAATATCAGAACTGAGCCTCAGTTGTCGTCGCCTGATGATGAAAGGCTTCTATGCAGCCAGGGAACAAGCACTGCCCCATCGGGTAAACTGATGCCCCACAAAGTTGACAATAGTGTGTCCGGGATGGTCGCAAGGGCAAATGGTAGTGGCAGTCTTGTGGCTTTTGGTGTTGGGTCTGATGAGCTAATTGGCGAAATCTCTGCAGAGGGTTGTATTACACAGGTGTCAGAGAAGCACATGACGAAGACAGAGATGCTGCTAGCCAGGCGGCGCAAGACCAATGTGTCAAGTAGTCATTCTGAGGACAGCCGAGGAGAAGGTGACACTTCGTCTACGTGTATGGTGACAACAGTGTAGGTTTTAATGTACAAGGCGCAGGTGTGTAAGTTGAATGGACCATTGTACGTGTCTTAAAGTATATGATGCTGGTCCCTATATGTTTATAGACCAATTAACACTTGAGGGGTGATGTAGTCAATTGGACATCTTCCCATGACATTTCCTGATACACATGTTAGGCTTGGTTGACCTTGCTTGCTTGCTTTGCTTGAGACGAATAGCCCTGTTGAACCTTCGAGTGTATCGAGTTGGTTGTAATTGGGGCCTTTATGGTGTATCTAAGACGTCTTCTTTCGAAAATATAGATGTGCATATCTGTGTTGACCTTGGATCTGTGTTGACCTTGGAGCCAGGGCCAATTTTAAAACTGCCGCTTTAACTTGAATTACAAGTCATGGCAGCTGGGCCAGCATGCAAGCATGTCAGCCACTGCATTACCGCAGCTCCCCCAGGCAAGGCGTAGGTGGCCAAGTTAATTACTTATTACTTGACTGTGAAGTTTTCAGACATGGATTCAATTCTTCATTAAGGCAAATGAGCTGTATCTGTCGGTAGTAAAATCAAGGCACCAGGCCCAAACACTACATGAAAACTGTGAAGCAAGTTGCCTTTGATGCTCAGTCTACAACAGAATCTTGCAGTTAGACGCTTGCTGTTGTACATAGAGCTTTACAGATGATATGTGGTAGTTAAACTGTGAAATAGCTACATGCTTGGCATGTTAGGAGCGGATGTCAGACATGTGCTTTGTCTGTTTTGTTTCATCTTGGTAACTGAAGACAGTGGCCTATAACATTCAGTGCTCAGCAGAAGCTTCCAGTTAAGACACTTGCTGCAGTACACAATGCTGTACAGATAGTCTTTAGGAGTTAAAATGTGAAATAGCTAGATGCTTGGCATATTTTGAGTGGATGTCAGTTTCTTTTATTTCATCTTGGGCTACTTTGTGAAGCCTGACAACTAAACCTGATACAGGGAGATTTTATTGAGTGAATGCTATATTTCCCTGTATGATGCAAGCAGATATTTCTGTTCAATGAATGCTTTATATTGCTGTATGACATCATCATTTAATGAGTTGTGTTGTACTGTTTCATGAAGCCTCTGGCTCGGTACATCTGACTTCGACAAGCATTTTTCAGATTTACTTTCCCTAGCCTTTGACTGTCCTCAGACCATCTACGAGGCAGCATGTTTGTGTTTCACTATGTCTGGTCCCTAATCCTTGACCTGTCCAACATGGGAGACCCTACCAGTAGCTGCGCTACCTTTGGCATAGCTCTTGGGGTCATTGGGACATGTTAGATCCGCTACCGCAACAAGGTGGATTGCCGCAACAAGGTGGATATACAGCAGAGGGGGTCTTCTGTATGATGCAAATAGTTTCATTGAATGTCTAGCTGTATAATGCAAACAGATTTTGCTTTTCTTTGAATGAATGCGAAGACTTTCTGTATAATGCAGATTCATTGAATGTTTTTAATTGAATTAACACTGTTTCTTGCTTCGATAATTTAAACAGATTAATTTCAGGGAATGAATGATTTGCCTTGCTGTATCCTACAGATATTTTCATTGACTGAATGATTTGTCTTGCTGTGTAATACAGATATTTTCATTGAATGAATGCTCTATCTTGCTTTATAATACAGATATGAGGGAGCTTCAAATGAAAACATTAATTTAAAAAAAATATATATATATTCTGAAAAAATAACGAACAAATATATAATTTTTCGATGTAGTCACCACTGCATTCAACGCAAGTCCTCCAGCTCCGATAAAGTGTTTGGATTCATGTAGAATTATCTTGGGTCCACTACTCAGTGTGCCTGACCCGGTCGTGAACAGTCAGTCACAGAAGTCATGCTGTTTTGAAACTTCCTGCTCCACTCATACACTTGCTGGACTGATAGGCATGCAGCAGCATACCGGACATTCATTTGCCGATGAATTTCTATCGAGTTCACCCCTTCACTAATCAAAAAACAGATAACAGAACACTGCTTCTCTTTCATGCTTGTCAAAAGTGGGGCGGCCATCTTTAAGCTGTCATGATTTCACATGCTGAACACTCTTGACTTCCTTAACAACAATATTGACAGATTACAAGACAATGGCATGGTTATTGGAATGTCTATCACAATTTTAAGGTTTTCATTTGAAACCGCCTCGTATTTTCAGTGAATGAATACCTACTCCTTCTTTCATTATTTTGTTGATATATATCTAAAGATAATGCAAATAGATCTTTTCATTGAGTGATTGTCTTATCTTACTTTCAGCTGTGGTATATATTAAACTAAATCAATGTGGATCATGCTTGTATTTTTCTAGTTAAGCTGTTATCTTAAAGTAGTGCCGACAGAACTTTTTTATTGATTGAATATTTTATCTTGCCTTCTTAACAAATGACATTATTGTCTGCAAGTAATGCACAAGGTACTTTCATTGGGTGAATATCTTATCTTACTTTCAGCTATTGCAAATATTATACTAAACTGTATGCAATCTTCTGGTAGAATCAATGCTGTAGAATGCTTGTATTTTTCTGTTTAAACTGTTATCTGAAGGCAGTACAGACAGATCTTTTTATTGAGTGAATACTATAAATTGCCTTCTTAACTAGTGACATTATTGTTTATAGACAGTGCACTCAATGCCTGCGCTGGGTGAATGTTCTATAAATATGGACACTTTTGCTAAAGATAAATCCGGCAGAATGTTTAATTGGATGAATACTTTTTTCTTAATTTTAGAAATTATTATATAAATATAGTGCGAAAGATACTTTTAATGAGTATGTGTTGTGTCTTGGTTGTTACCATGTAAGCTCTGGCTAAAGATGAGTCAAGGAGCAGTTTTCATTGAGAATATGTGTTTTCTATCTTGGTTGTTGCCACGGAAACTTTGACTAAAGATGAATCAAGCAGAACTTTTTACTGTGTGTGTTCTGTCTTGGTTGTAGCCATGGAAACTTTGGCTAAAGATGAATCAAGCAGAACTTTTAATTGAGTATGTTTTGTATCTTGGTTGTTGCCACGGAAACTTTGGCTAAAGATGAATCAAGCAGAACTTTTCATTGAATATGTGTTCTATCTTGATTGTTGCCATGGAAACGATGGCTAAGGATGAACCAAGCAGAAGTTTTCAAAGTGTGTTCTATCTTGGTTGTAGACATGGAGACTTTGACTACAGATGAACCAATCTTTATCTGGCTTATGTTAACCATTTGCAGTTGACAACAGCAGACGTTTTCATGAAAGTAACACTCAGGTTGCTGTTGGCTGTGAAACTGCCTACAAATGACACAGCTCTATTCAGTGAATACTTGCTGATGTTTATGTTTAGAAAGGAACCTAGCCCATTCAGTCTACATATAATATAATAAGCTAAATGTTGGGTATGTTTGGGGGTGTCCCACACTCTTTCTCAAGCACACAATCCTACACAGATGGAGTGGCTTAGAAGTGTGATTTCCATTTATAATTTATGTTGTGTTATCAAGATCGACATCCCCACACACTGAGTATGCATGCTCAGTCCTCCAGTGCAGCAGCCATCTCTAAGTATCTGTGCTTGACCCACACTTCACCATCCTTCTGTGTGGATAATGATGGTGTCAGTGTGAAAAGGCTGCTCTATCATTGCCCTTATATCAGTGTTAACCTCGATGGGAACCTGGCCTCTGTAGTGCCTCCCTAATGTGATGACCACCTTGGAATTATTATGCCCAGTCATCTCTAACTTGATCAGACCTGGTAGTTCATTGTGTTGAAGGTTTGGGTTTGTTGACAAAATTACAAGACCACATACTTCATTTGGGTTCCGGGGTAGTGGCTTGAACATCCAACCTTCTTGGATAAAAAGTTCAGTAAGTAAAGGACCCTGCCCACATCTTGTGAGGTGTGTTGGGTAGATGGTAAAAAGTCAGAAATCCTGTCCACATCTTGGGGTGTGTTGGGTAGATGGTAAAAAGTAAGGGATCCTGTCCACATGTTGGGGTGTGTTGGGTAGATGATAAAAAGTCAGGGATCTTGTCCACATGTTGGGGTGTGTTGGATAAATGGTAAAAAGTCAGGGATCCTGTCCACATCTTGGGGTGTGTTGGGTAGATGGTAAAAAGTCAGGATCCTGTCCACATCTTAGGGTGTGTTGGGTAGATGGTAAAAGTCAGGGATCCTGTCCACATCTTGAGGTGTGTTGGGTAGATGGTAAAAAGTAAGGATCCCTGTCCACATCTTGGGGTGTGTTGGGTAGATGGTAAAATGTCAGGGATCCTGTCCACATCTTGGGGTGTGTTGGAGTAGATGGTAAAAAGTCAGGGATCCTGTCCACATCTTGGGGTGTGTTGGGTAGATGGTAAAATGTCAGGGATCCTGTCCACATCTTGGGGTGTGTTGGGTAGATGGTAAAAAGTCAGGGATCCTGTCCACATCTTGGGGTGTGTTGGGTAGATGGTAAAAAGTCAGGGATCCTGTCCACATCTTGGGGTGTGTTGGGTAGATGGTAAAAAGTCAGGGATCCTGTCCACATCTTGGGGTGTGTTGGGTAGATGGTAAAAAGTCAGGGATCCTGTCCACATCTTGGGGTGTGTTGGGTAGATGGTAAAATGTAAGGATCACTGTCCACATCTTGGGGTGTGTTGGATAGATGGTAAAATGTAAGGGATCCTGTCCACATCTTAGGGTGTGTTGGGTAGATGGTAAAATGTAAGGAACACTGTCCACATCTTGGGGTGTGTTGGGTAGGTGATAACAAGTAAGGAACTCTGCCCACATCTTGGGGTGTTTTGGATAGATGGTATAATGTAAGGAACCCTGTCAACATCTTGGGGTGTGTTGGGTAGATGGTGAAATGTAAGGGATCCTGTCCACATCTTGGGGTGTGTTGGGTAGATGGTAAGATGTGTTGCTAATGGGCGAGTCTTGAAAAAGAAGAGTCTGGCATGAGAATGGAGGTGGAGGCAGTAACAACGGCATTCCGGTGGCTAGAGGAGACTACTGCAACACACGTTGTCTTCATTACGGATTCAATGAGTATGCTTAGCCAGGTGGAGGAAGAAATGTTTCGTGTGGAATGGCTCTCATCGCTTCAGAGGTCACAGATCGTGAGAATTGTATGGATATTTTGCCCTGGTCATGCGGGTGTATGAGGGAATGAACAGGCTGATAGGCTAGCAGTGAGGGCACCTCTTGGTGGTATTTTGCCTATGGACAAGAGGGAAGTGGTCGTGCGCTTATGGGACCAGGTGGAGAAGGCGGAGAAAGAGATTGAGAACCCATATGTGGAAAGAATGAGATTGCAGGGGTTCTGGAAGAATATCAAAATTGAGAGGGAAGACCAGGAGAACTTTTAATCAGATAGCGGTGGGAACGATTAGTAGTATGACTCTTCGCTGGCTGTTGAACGAGGGGACGGAGCACGTATGGGAATGTCCTGAATGCAGTGATGTCGGTTCTTAACTCATCTCAACTCAACAACATGTAAGGAACCCTGTCCACATCTTAGGGTGTGTTGGGTAGATGGTAAAAAGTCAGGGATCCTGTCCATATCTTGGGGTGTGTTGGGTAGATGGTAAAAAGTCAGGGATCCTGTCCATATCTTGGGGTGTGTTGGGTAGATGGTAAAAAGTCAGGGATCCTGTCCATATCTTGGGGTGTGTTTGGTAGATGGTAAAATGTCAGGGATTCTTTTCACCCCTTGAGATGTATTAGGTATAGGGTGTTAGCGCCATATTTTATAGAATGATTGACAAATGATGGGGAGTGGGGTCTGTGTCACACCAATTGCTTTTACTTTCCTGCACATTAACTGGTACCCACTTAAGTCTGGGTCATTACGGGAGCTCAGGTCAGTTAACAAACCATGCCTCAATGGGGCCTTGAACACACAACAAGGGCACTGAAAGTACATCTACAGTTGGACGTCCAGAAGGGCTGGCCTAATAAGGCACTGCCCAGGCTGAATTTGAAATAAAGAAAATAGCCACAGAAGACTATTTATACGATGTTTGAGTTTGGTGCTACAGAGTTTGTGCACTGATTTCTTTGTTTTGGTTATAATTATGGAATATTTGACTAAAGGTGAATCAATCAGAACCTTTCACTGTATGATTTATGTATATCAACCTCAAGCACACAATATTTGATTAAAGATTAATCAGTCTGATCTTTTCACTGAATGGGAAACAAAATATTTGACTATAGATGTGTCAAGATGATCTTTTCAGTTAATGATTTCTTTGTCTTGGCCTTATGTATGGAATATTTGACTGTAGATTAATTAAGTGCATATTTTCGCTATGCTTTCCCTGTCTTAGCCCTATGCATAGAATATTTGACTGTAGATTAATCAAGCGAATCTTTTTCCTGAATGATTTCTCTTTTTTGACGTTAAGTATGAAATACTTACATAGTTGAATCAAATGTATCTGTTTACTGTATGGTTTCCATATCTTGGTCTCATGCATAGAATATATGACTAAAGATTAATTAAGTGATCTTTTTACTAGATAACTGTCTATCTTGGCTTTAAGAATTAAGTGTTTAATAATATATCAGTCAAGCAAATCTTTTCACAGGATTATTTCACTTTTTTTTTTACCTTTTCTATACAGACTATTGAAGTGAACATGAATCAAGCAGATATTTTCATTGAATTATTTCTCAGTCTTAAGTATAGCAATGAAATAACGATACATCAAGCTCACCTTTCCCTGAATGATTTCTCTATTATGGCCCTAACTATGGAGTATTTGACTAAAGATGAATGAAGCTCATGTTTTTGCTGAAATGATTTCTCTATCTTTGCCGTACTTAAGACTATGTGGCTAAAAATTAATCATGCTGATCTGCCCATTGAAAGATTTCTCTATCTTGGCTGAAGTATGAAATAATTAAGTGAAGATTAATCAAGCAAGCGGATCTTTTCACTGATTGATTTTGCTTACTTTGCTTTGCTTACAATTTGACTAACAATGAATCAAGTGGTTGTTTTCACTGAATGATTTCTCTGTCTTGGTCTTAAATGTAGAATATCTGATTAAAGATGAATCAAGCAGAGCATTTCTATAATAATGAATGCTTTGTCGTTCTCATAATCATGTAAAAAGCGAAGAGATTATGCAATCAGATCTTTTTATTTAGTGATTCATGTTGTTAACTGTGGAATTTGTTACTGCTATTGTTGCAAGCTGACCTTTGCTATGAATTGAACTTGCCAGTTTTTACACAAAGTTGGTAGCATATTTAGTTATACCTTTCTTGATGTTAATTGTTTAGACTGTTGATAATAATCTGACTTGCTGTGTAATGTGAGATCTGTTCATTCTCTGACTTGATGTCTAAGATCTTTTCTGAATGTGTGATCTGTCTTGGTGTCTGCTACAGTTAAATTTGTCATTGAATGAATGATCTGTCTTGGTGTCTGCTACAGTTAAACTTGTCATTTAATGAATGATCTGTCTTGTTGTCTGCTGTAGTTAAACTTGTCATTGAATGAATAATCTATCTTGTTGTCTGCTACAGTTAAACTTGTCATTGAATGAATAATCTATCTTGGTGTCTGCTACAGTTAAACTTGTCATTGAATGAATAATCTATTTTGGTGTCTGCTACAGTTAAACTTGTCATTGAATTAATAATCTATCTTGGTGTCTGCTACAGTTAAACTTGTCATTGAATGAATGATATATCTTTTTGTCTGCTACAGTTAAACTTGTCATTGAATGAATGATCTATCTTGTTGTCTGCTACAGTTAAACTTGTCATTGAATGAATGGTTGGTCAACATCCATCTATCCTGATGTCTGCTACAGTTAAACTTGTCATTGAATGAATGATCTATCTTTTTGTCTGCTACAGTTAAACTTGTCATTGAATGAATGATCTATCTTGTTGTCTGCTACAGTTAAACTTGTCATTGAATGAATGATCTGTCTGGTTGTCTGCTACAGTTAAACTTTCATTGAATGAATGATTTATCTTGTTGTCTGCTACAGTTAAACTTGTCATTTAATGTATAATCTGTCCTAGTGTCTGCTATTAGTTAAACTTGTCGTCAAATAAAGAGTGTTGTGGTGTCTACCTGATTCAAAGATATCTAACTATAATGAAGACTGAATGTGTACCATCTCGAAGTTTATTGTATACAGAAATTCTGATATGATATGTTAATAATATGATGTGTTTTATGATGGGCTGAATTTATATACCATATAGCTTGGCAGCAGTTGTCAAACTACCATTTTTATTATTTCATCCTGGTGCTATTAGGGCAGACACTTGGACAAACTTTTTCAGGCAACTGTTGTACTGCTTTAGTTCTTTCTGTCTCAAACAACATATTGTGTTATCAGCTGTTATTCACCTTTGTCAAGCAACAGAAAGAACACACAATTTGACTAGGAAGCTTGACAACAAGGAAGACACATAGATACAAGGATACAAGCAAATCTTTTCACCAACGCAGCAACAAATACAAAACAGTAAAATGATATAACAAATGAAATTAGAAAGGGATGTTTCCCTGAACTATTATAATCCAGGAGACTGAGAACTGTCCACACACAAAAAACTGAGAGGAAACAGAAAGGGAAAGAAGCAAAATAAACATTGACACAAATAATGGACATAGAAAATAGATGCCTGTGTTTCAGTACAAAATTACAAAGTTGCAGACACACTCGCCTGCAAGGACATATAAACACATTCATGTATCACAGTCACAGATAAGTAATTCACATGTGATTGTGGCATGTTAACTATCTAGCTAAGTATTCTTGTGTTTTATTTTGTTTGTTCATTAATAGAGACTTTGGTCAAACTATTTTCTTGTATCCATGTGTTTTCCCTTTCACTGAGTTTGCTAGTTATATTCTTGAAGTTTGTCATTTGATTTCCGGTATCATCTCAGCAGTGGTCACCATCTTGTTTTTGTATTACGCAGTGCATAGCACACTATTACATTCTGTACATTTGGTCTGAACATATTAAGGGCACCTAGATAGATATTCCAACACACAGCACAGTGACCTCCGAAGCAAAGCAAGCCACTCCTGCATGAAGCCTGCCCGTCCTCACCCTCGTCAGCATGCTTTCTGAGTCAGTTACAATCACGATGTGTGTGTGTCGTATTCTCCATCCAGTGGAGAGCTGCAGTGACTGCCTCCACCTCCATTCTTAAGCTGGATGTTTTCTCCGGGGCATGTCGGTGTGCTGGGAAATGAACAGGCAGACAGATTGGCTGGCTCTGCAGAACTTGGTGGAGTATTGATACATGACAAGGCAGACGTGGTTGCGGCCTTGTGAGAGCAAATGTATACCTCGGAGAAGCAAATGGATTACCATGATCTGGCAAGAATGAGACAGTGAGGAGTGACGAGGGGATCTGGCCGACGCTCAACGCTCAGAGGAAAGGCGAGACGGACATATAATCAGATTGCTACTGGTACTATTGGTGTTGGAACTCTTCGCTGGCTGCTGAGGATGGGGACGGAGTGCTTATGGAAATGCCCCGAATGCTGTGATGTCGATTCCTCAATCAATCAATCAATCAAACACACAGCACAGTTTGTGCTTCTTCTGTGGAAGTGATACTCAATGCTTGCTGTGTTGTGGATGAAGGAGTGAATTTAACAAATCATCAGTGTGAGATGAATTCAAATTATGCAATGTCTGGAAGAGAAAGAGTTAATTTAACACATTCATCAGCTAGAGGTGACTTCCAAGTATACACTATCCGAAGAGAAAGAGTTAATTTAACAAATAACCAGCTCAATCCTGATGTTTTGTGGAGAGATAGAGTCACTTGTTAGGTTTTGAAGTAAGCTCGAACGAACGAACAGTACGTTATTTTCAAAGGGTAACAAATTGGGCACGCAGGCCCGTCTTACATTCGGCCCTTCCAATCACTCATCTTTCTTTCATTATCAACAGTGCCTAGGAAAAAACATTGTCAAATTAATTTTGTAAACATAAACAATGCATATTACTATGTTATGAGATACATCCACCACCCACCCAAACATCACCCATTCACTCCAACTACCACACACATAACCACACACACATACATGCCCCCACACATCCACCACACCCCTACACCTACACACATCTCCCCACCCACTCACATATCCTCTACCCACCCCATTACCCACCAACAATCACTCACCCACATATCCTCCTCCGCCCACACACCTCCAACCACCCAGCCAAACACACATCCCCCACGCACACACACACATCTTCCCCCCAACTCACATATCCCGCACCTACCCACACACAAATTCTGCACCCACCCACGTAATCTCCCATCTCCCCCAGCCCACTCACAGATCCCGAGCCCACCCCTACAAACATCCCCCACCAGTCTCCTAACCTACACACACTCACCCACCCACATATCCTCTACCCACCCACACATCCTCTACCCACCCACCCCTATCCATATACACACACATCCCCACCCACACACAATCTCCCCACCCATACACACATCCCCACCTACCAACACATCCCCCATTCACAAACACACCTCCCATCCACGCACACAACAAATCATCAGTGAAGCTCCATGTAGGGAGAACATAAATTCCAAAGTAGTTTAATGCACACACATGCATGCACACTATTTGGCCTGACCAAGATCAGATAGATGATGGATTATTCTTCTTCTTCTTCTTCTTCTTCTTCTTCTTCTTCTGCCACTGCTGCTGCCTGGCATCTCCTAGTAGATCAGTGGTTCTCAACCTTTTTTGGCCCATGCCCCCCTTTACAATATGTTCAGATTGTCATTCTCCCCCCCCCCCCCTCCTTTCGAATTTCCTCCCTATAAATCTCCCCCCTCCCACCCTTACATAGTATACATAAAAATGGAAGCTAAATTTAATACCACATACTAGAACAAGTCTAGACATCTACATAAAACGTGATTTGCGGGTCTACTTATGTTACCAAATGAATTTCATTAGGGCGAGAAGTACAGAGCCGTAAAATTTATAGGGAAAAACAATATCAAGTAACTGGTTCTTGTATTAATGCGATCTTGAAATAATCTTATTCCCCCCCCCCCCCCTGGAAACCCTAAAATTCCCTGGGGGGGGGGGGGGGGGGGATTCCCTACCGGCTGAGAACCACTGTAGTAGAGGATGAGCCCTCCACCAACTCACACTAGGCCCTGTCTAGACTTGTTCATGTGTGGTTAGATGTGCAGCTACAGTTATCTACAGGATGAGGTCAGCCAGTCTCACACTAACCCTCCTTATTTGTCAGTTATGACATGCATGGTCGGTTAGAGTTCCTATTCTTTGCTTCCCATATGGGTTCTGGTAACATACGGACGGATGATAGATTACAGACATAATAGTCACACTCCAATCATTTGGGAGTCCTGATTAATACAGATGTCTCACAGATAATCACCTGCAAATGCAATATTTTATTTTAAACATGAGACTGACTTCATCATTGTGTGGACGTCAACACACAATAAGTGTTGTTTTATGATTTGTTTGGTGAATCTACTTAGTGAATTTAAACAGAAACCACAAAACATTAGTTGCACAATTCATTGCCATAAAGTTAATCAAGTTTTTGTATGCAGTATTCATTTAACAATAAACAATTACTCAAATACATCAAGGCCATAGCAGTTAGGCATCTTCTTCTTCTGCATTCATCTGGAGTGTTTTTTTCCCCAGACATAATTGCGCTTGTGCCTGTTTATTTGCGCCTTTAGGCTGGCATTTGTTGACCGGGTTAACCTTCCTGGGTATTTAAGCGTCTAGAACTGGGGTTGTGTCGACAGAGAGATTTCATAGTGACTCTGGTTACTATGGGGATAACATTGCTTCCAGAGTTAACCCAATGTCAGTGACTATGTTTATGTATTTCAGCCAAAATATGATTAATCTATTCACCACATATGATATATAGCGCTGCTGTATGCACCCGATGAGATGCAGTTGAATATGTCAGGCAATAAATTGTGTAACCTGTTCTTATGGGCTTCTGTGTTTAAAATCTACTGGGAGCTTGACTTTAAAGTCGAGTGCATTGGTGTATGGGTTGTTTGAGCCCAGAAAAGGTTTGCACCTATGAGAGTGTGGTTGCCGTACAGACTGTTCTCTCATCCCATTGGTGAAGCACTACCCACAGAGCTAAATTGTAGAGCTTTCCTCCCCTTCACTGAGTTCAGAACCCAGCAGTGTGGGCAAGACGGCACAGAACCATTACATCTGCGGCTGAGAAGTCTGTTAGAATGTAACCAAGCTATGATTCAACACATCACATGCATACTGGCTGAGAGGTCTGTTAGAATGTAACCAAGCTATGATTCAACACACACATGCATACAGGCTGAGAGGTCTGTTGAATGTAACCAAGCTATGATTCAACACAGCACATGCATACTGACTGAGAGGTCTGTTAGAATGTAACCAAGCTATGATTCAACACATCACATGCATACTGGCTGAGAGGTCTGTTAGAATGTAACCAAGCTATGATTCAACACATCACATGCATACTGGCTGAGAGGTCTGTTAGAATGTAACCAAGCTATGATTCAACACATCACATGCATACTGGCTGAGAGGTCTGTTAGAATGTAACCAAGCTATGATTCAACACACACATCACATGTATACTGGCTGAGAGGTCTGTTAGAATGTAACCAAGCTATGATTCAACACACACATCACATGCATACTGGCTGAGAGGTCTGTTAGAATGTAACCAAGCTATGATTCAACACACACATCACATGCATACTGGCTGAGAGGTCTGTTAGAATGTAACCAAGCTATGATTCAACACATCACATGCATACTGGCTGAGAGGTCTGTTAGAATGTAACCAAGCTATGATTCAACACATCACATGCATACTGGCTGAGAGGTCTCTTAGAATGTAACCAAGCTATGATTCAACACACACATCACATGCATACTGGCTGAGAGGTCTGTTAGAATGTAACCAAGCTATGATTCAACACACACATCACATGCATACTGGCTGAGAGGTCTGTTAGAATGTAACCAAGCTATGATTCAACACACACATCACATGTATACTGGCTGAGAGGTCTGTTAGAATGTAACCAAGCTATGATTCAACACACACATCACATGTATACTGGCTGAGAGGTATGTTAGAATGTAACCAAGCTATGATTCAACACACACATCACATGCATACTGGCTGAGAGGTCTGTTAGAATGTAACCAAGCTATGATTCAACACACACATCACATGCATACTGGCTGAGAGGTCTGTTAGAATGTAACCAAGCTATGATTCAACACATCACATGCATACTGGCTGAGAGGTCTCTTAGAATGTAACCAAGCTATGATTCAACACATCACATGCATACTGGCTGAGAGGTCTGTTAGAATGTAACCAAGCTATGATTCAACACACACATCACATGCAGACTGGCTGAGAGGTCTGTTAGAATGTAACCAAGCTATGATTCAACACACACATCACATGTATACTGGCTGAGAGGTCTGTTAGAATGTAACCAAGCTATGATTCAACACACACATCACATGCAGACTGGCTGAGAGGTCTCTTAGAATGTAACCAAGCTATGATTCAACACACACATCACATGCAGACTGGCTGAGAGGTCTGTTAGAATGTAACCAAGCTATGATTCAACACACACATCACATGCAGACTGGCTGAGAGGTCTGTTAGAATGTTACCAAGCTATGATTCAACACAGCTCATACGGACCGGCTGCAATGAGGCCTAGGTTCGTCATGTTTCCTCCACAAGTTTTGGGTATTTCAATGTTAACAGACTCCAGCCCAATGCCAGAGAGCTTCTTAATGGCATAAGCCCACCACTGTAAATATCCCATTTTATCTGTTTGGAAAACTTTACACAAAATGCACACTCTCAAATTCTATGACTCCCATTGTATATCCCTGTATAAATTGTACAAAATGTTTCTTGAAATAACATATTTTTTTACATTTATTAATGTATTCTTCGTGTTTTCATAACATCGACACTTTCAAATTAAATATGAAATCTGGTTGTGGAATAAGCATTGCATTTTTTATTCAGAATGTTTGCAATTTGCTGGGGGGGTTTATTTGCTTTTTTATTCTTACAGAGAACGAAGTTCTGGTTTGATTAATTGTGAATTTTATAGAACATGTAGACTATTTGGATTTATTTGTTTGCCCTTGCTTTATTTATGTTTGTGTGCTTGCTGTTTGGTGGCTGTACTTTTGGGGGAATTTGTAGCCAGAGAGAGAATAGCCTGAGTATACTGTAACAACTGGCATGATTGAATGAACAAATAAAAGATTCTTGACAGCGTTGCATTGTTGCATGGAAAGATAATTCCACATGAATTGATGAGAATGAAAGCTGTGGAGGAGCTTTATCCCCAAGGCCAGTTGGCAAGGCACTTGATTATTATTATAGTTTTGAGAAATTACTGTCCATTTATTTTCCATTTATTTTCTTTTTTTACATTTATATACGACTGGAGTTTTATATCTGATTTTACAGAAGAATGTTGAAAGCACCTTGAGAATTGTGAAATGAAATTTATTTCATGTTCTCGTTTTCATTGATGTACTCAGAGAAAATTCCTCGGAAAGCCAGCATGTGTAATCTAAATGTTTATAAAGAGGCTAAGTCACAAAGACAGTTTATCACAAACATCAAAAACATTGGTTGTCATGTTTGTTTTTCAAGTTATGAATAATCTTTGCAAGTTATGAAAAGAGAAAAACTGGAATGTATTGTTAGAACTTGAAAGATTTAGAAAGAGAGACATAGGAAAACAGTGTGTGAAAATTCATGACAGCCTTTTATCATGGCACAAAGAATAAAAATACTGACTCTCTACAAGATATGAATATCAAAAGAAAGCTGGCTCATAAACAGCATCACATCTGGGAAACTGAAATACTTTTCCCATATGAAACATCACAGTGGTTTAGATAGAACATTGATGAAAGGCATGGTTCCTGGAAGCAGAGGCAGGGTTGATCAATGTGATGGTGGACAAAGGATGTTAAAGACACAATAAACCATGCTACTTATTGTTTGTGGCTTCTGCATATTTAAATATTGTGAGTTGTTTATAAGTTGCATCTGGTTAACAATATTTTTGTTCTATTATTTGACTTTATGTCACTTCCTAAGCTTCCTTCATTGCTGGATTGTATAAATAAATTATTGACTCATTGATTGTTACTTTATTTGTCTGTTTGAAACCTCATAGGCTCAGTTACTAGGGAGTGTTGCATCTTTGGCTGGTTCAGAACCAGGTCTGGAATTATTATGCTGTGTGTAGAAGCTAGGGAGCCACGGTAATGCAGTGCCTAGTATGCTTACCTGCTGGCCCAGTGGTTATGTGTTCAATTCACCTCAAGGTAGATTGACCTTGGCCCTCAGGTGGACCTGACCCATAATAGATACCAGGAAATGTTCATGTGAAATGAGATGAGAGGAGGACAAACACTGTGGAATGAGATGAGAGGAGGACAAACACTGTGGAATGAGATGAGAGGAGGACAAACACTGGAATGAGATGAGAGGAGGATAAACACTGTGGATTGAGATGAGAGGAGGATAAACACTGGAATGAGATGAAAGGAGGACAAACACTGTGGAATGAGATGAGAGGAGGACAAACACTGGAATGAGATGAGAGGAGGACAAACACTGGAATGAGATGAGAAGAGGACAAACACTGGAATGAGATGAAAGGAGGACAAACACTGTGGAATGAGATGAGAGGATGACAAACACTGGAATGAGATGAGAGGAGGACAAACACTGTGGAATGAGATGAGAGGAGGACAAACACTGTGGAATGAGATGAGAGGAGGACAAACACTGGAATGAGATGAGAGGCTAAACATTGTGAAATAAGATGAGAAGAGGATAAACAATGTGGAATGAGATGAAAGGAAAATAAGCAATGGGAATTGAGATGAAAAGAGGATAAATACAGTGAAATGAGATGAAAGCTGGATGAGTCATATGGAATTAGATGATGTGTACCATGAGAATGAGTCATGTGAAATGAGATGTGTGAAATGAGATGCTTGAGGAGAGTATTTAGTGAGATGGATGTTATTGATTGCAAATCTGCTGTCTACTCTTGGCAACACAATGCCATACTTATGCAGGTGCAAATCCTCGGCAGCTGTTGCAGGGATCTGTAGAGTGAGTGTAACTGTTGGAGATGGCTATAGTAGTTTATAACAGGATATAACAATAGGATGTAAAAGCCCGATCAACATTATATTTATACCAAACCCGGACAATGACAGAAAAGGTGGTCTCGAGGTATGGTGTCCGCCTCGAGTGCTGGAGGTCCCAGGTTCAAGTCCCGGTATGGACCGAGATTTTTTCACGTGGACTTCTAGTAACAAAATTTCCCCTGGTCTCTGGGTAGTGAGATCGGACGCCCGTGTGTATTGTTGCGCACGTAAAAAATCCCTTGGCAGTTGGAAATCGAAAAAGAGTAGCCTAACGACGCTGCCCGGGCAAAATTTCGAGTTAAAAATCTACCCAAAGTATTTCAGGATCCTCGCTGGTGCTACGCAGTTCGTGCACTGATCCGAGTTTCTCCAGACTCAGTTTTGAGTTAGGAGGAGAACGGAGCACTTATGGGTTACGACCGTGTGCCGTGATGTTGATCCATCGACTAAAACTAAACTAAAACTAACATGACAGAAAAGGATAAAAGAAAAATCACAACAGAAATGAGATTCATGAGAAGAATACTCAATGTAACAAGAAGAGAGAAAAATCAGACATGAAGAAATCAAGACTAAAGTGGGGGTTATAGCTGCGCTAAATTTTATCAGAAGGCAGCAAGTTGAATGGTTTAGCCATGTAGTTAGGTTACCAACCCAACTATCAGTATACCACAACAAGCAGTGATGTCCAGACCAAATGGAAACAGAAGAAGAGGCTGGCCACATAATCGGTGGACACAGGGAATAGCAGAGTCCATCGGAATCTCAATAATGAAGCCCATAAGTGGGCACTCTCCCGCTGTTTATACTTCACCTCGACACCGCAAGGAATAAGATGAGAACCTGATCATCTGCGACTACTTGCTACAGCAGTAAAATATATGATTGTAAAGTTCAAGGAAGACTTGGATACAGATGGACTGAACTCATCAGAATTGCCTTATAGACAGTAAGAAATCTGGATGGTCAGAGCAACCCAGCTGGCACAAATGAGAAATGAACACTTCCTACAACACTTAATGGCAATCACAGATCACAAGGGGAAAGCTTTAGTATGTCAGAACAACAGGAAAGTTGGAGGGGAGGAGAGGCAGGGGAAGACCAAGAGAGAAGATTCTAGACAGTTTAACATAATAGCATGGAGGATCATCTGTATCAGAAATGATTGGCAGTACATGAGACAGGAGGCTGTGGACAGACATGATCACTAATGCCACACAACATGGACTACTAGAAGAAGCAGGCTAATTATAATTTAACCTCTTTGCTACAACATTTGCTGTGCAGTCTTTCACATGGTTGACACAATAGATTGGTTCCTCATGTTTGTAATGTTTTACTTTGTTTAGTTGGTTGTGAGTCTGTCAGCTGATTTAGTCATGTTCCTCTTCTATACTTGGTTTTTGGTTTTTTGCACTTGTTTGCTTTGAACTCAAACACAGTCCATACACACTACTTCCAGTAGTGCTGGACTGAATTTTGCATATGGATTAGCTTTCCCTATTAGCAGTGTGAAGAGAGCAGTGTGAAGCAGTTTCTCACACTTTGCGTAAACATGAGTAACGCAGTTGCTCAAGATTCGGTAGCGGATCGCGCCACATTGGTTACTTACGGGGGTATGTGAGCCGGTCGCTCAGAAAACAATGGCAAACTACTGAGTGTAATCTTGCCTAGTAAATCAACAGCAGCTGAAAGATGCTGGTGTTGACTGCAATGTCCTGTAAGGGATATGCAACATTAAAAAAACATAAAATTAGCAGTGTTCCTCGCCATCAAGCAACCCACTCTGACTTCAGAGGTGCTTGTAATTTACATCCCCAAGTCAAGGACGATAGGTCAACATTTCAGTCCAACTGTCTGGTGTAGGTGTTGAACCCCTTACCGTGGCATCAGCACACCAGGTTTTTAAGAACATGTTTTCTTATCCATTTGGCCATGCTGATCTACATGTACTTGGTTATAAAGAGTACCAAAACATTTTATTTGCTTTTTTTTTACTTAGTTTCCGTCTTCAGTATTTTCCATTGCCCTTGTCTTCCAGATGTTGGTCCTTCATCTGGTCCTACCATCCAGCCATTGCCCTTACTCTCCAGATATTTGTCCTTCATCTGGTCCTACCATCCAGCCATTGCCCTTACTCTCCAGATATTTGTCCTTCATCTGGTCCTACCATCCAGCCATTGCCTTTGCCTTCCAGATGTTGATACCAATATTTCACAATTTCATACATTTATTTATATTTCCATTCATTTATTGATCCTTCCTTCCAGTCATTGGTCCTTCCACCACGTCCTTCCATCTTTGTGTGGTGGGGGATTAGGTTAAGGCATGTGTGGGTGGGTGGAAGTTGTATGTGTGGGTGGTGGGGTGTGTGTGAGTGGATTGGGGATGTATGGGTGGTTAGGGAGATGTGTGTGTGTGGGGGGGGGGGGGGGGGGGGGGGGGTAGGGACATGTCAGTTGGTGGGGATGTGTGTGTATGGTTTGGGGATGTGTGAGTGGATGTGCGATGTGTGGGTTGGTGGGGGATTGTGTGTGTGGGTGGGGAATATGTTGTCGATGGAGATGTGGCTGGGGGATGGGTGGTTTGAGGTGTGGGTGGGGAGAGGATGTGTGGGGTAGGATGTGGATGGCGTGGGATGTGTGGGTTGGTGGGGGAATGTTTGTGGGTGGCGAGTGTGTTTTGGTTGGGGGATCAGGTGAGGGCAGTGTGTGTGGGTGGGGGATGTGCGGGAGGGGGATGTGTCGGTAGGTGGGGGTATGTATGTGTCCCTTGGTGTGCGTGTGTGTGGGTAGGTGGGGGTGTGTGTGTGTGGGTGGGGTGATGTATGGATCGGTGGGAAATGGGCTTCATAACATTGTAATTAGCCTTGTTTATGTTTACAACATTCATTTCACAATGTTTACTTTTCTTCCTATGTAAATGTATAATGCTCTTGATGAACGAAAGACGAGTGATTGGAAGGGCCGAATGTAAGACGGGCCTGCGCGCCCAATTTGTGACCCTAATAAAGTTGATTTGATTTGATTTGATTTGATCTAATATTGAATCTTCCATCAGGTCTTTCCAACAAACATTGGATCTTGCATCAGTTTCTTGCAGCTAACATTAGATCTTCTAGATCCTTCCATCCAGTCACTGGCCCTTTCACCAGGTCCTTCTATCTAACTTTAGATCTTTCATCAGATCCTTCCATGCATTCATATCCTTCTATCCAATCATTGGTCTTTCTATACAGTCATTGGGTCCTTCCATATGAGTCTTCCATCTAACATTTGACCTTCCAACATGACTTCCATTCAGTCATTGGCTCTTCCATGGAATATTAGATCTTCCATCAAGTCATTTTTCCTTCTGTACAATCAATGGTCTTTCCATCCAGTCATTGGTCCTTCTTCACAACCAGTGGTCCTTCCATCCCGTCATTGGTCCTTCTGTACAGCCAATTGTCTTTGCATCCAGTAATTGTCCTTCCATCCAGAAATTGGTTCTTCCATCCAGTCATCAGTTCTTCTGTACAATCAATAGTCTTTCCATCCAGTAATCGGTCCTTCCATCCTGTTATATTTGGTCCTTCCATCCAGTAATTGGTCGTTCCATCCTATTATAATTGGTCCTTCCATACAGTTATAATTGGTCCTTCTGTACAACCATTGGTTCTTCCATCTTGTACAAATTTAGGAAAGTATGAATGAATAATTAATCAATGACCATGCAGCTTTGAAAAGTACATAAGGATATCCCAAGTCTGTACATCTTTGAAAGTGTGTAATCTTTGACCATAAACGGTGAATGTAGATAATATGTCACATCTGGGCAACTTTTGAAAGTATGTTTGAGTATTCAACAACCATACAGAAGCTTTCAAAGTACTTGTGAATATATCACAATCTATGCATTATTGAAGGTATACATGGGAATCAATGATCCTAATAGCTTTGAAAGAACATCTACAAATATCCCATGTCTGTGCATCTTTGAAAGTATGCATAGGTAATCAACAACCATGTAATTGTGAAAGTACATGGTTGTCCAAAGTTTATGTGCTTTCAAAAAGTATACATGGATAATCAGTGTCCATGCAGCTTTGAAAGTAAGCATGTATATCTCAAGTCTACACAGCTTTGACAATACACATGAGTAGCCTCTGAGCAGGTATGTTTGAAAGTAAATGGATATGTCAAGTCTGTGTAATTTTTAAAGTACATGGATATTCCCATATCTGTGTAACTTTGAAAGTGCACATTGATATATAAAGTCAATGTAATGTTGACAGTTACATGAGTAGTCAATGACTATGTGACTTTGAAAGTACACATGGATATTTCAAATTTATGTAACTTTAGCAGCATAAATGAGTAGCCATTGACTGTATAATTTTGAAAGTACATGGATATCCCAAGACTATGTAACTTTGAAAGTACACATGAATATCCTGAGACTTTGAAAGTACACATGGATATCCCAGGTCTATGTAACTTTGAAAGTACATGGATATTCCAAGTCTATGTGACTTTGAAAGTACACATGGATATTGCAAGTCTATATTTGAAAGTACACATGGATATCCTGAGGCTTTGTTACTTTGAAAGTACACATGGATATCCCAGGTCTATGTAACTTTGAAAGATATCCCAAGTGTATGTAACTTTGAAAGTACACATGGATATCCCAAGTCTATGTAACTTTGAAAGTACACATGGATATCCCAGGTCTATGTAACTTTGAAAGTACATATGGATATCCCAGGTCTATGTAATTTTGAAAGTACATAGATATCCCAGGTCTATGTAACTTTGAAAGTACACATGGATATCCCAGGTCTATTTAACTTTGAAAGTACATGGATATCCAAAGTCTATGTAACTTTGAAAGTACATGGATATCCAAAGTCCATGTAACTGTGAGTTGAATGTTGTAAGTCTATGTAACTTTGAAAGTACATGGATAATCAACCAAAGTCTGTATAACTTTGAACTGAAAAATGAACTCCATTCATTTGTGTGGTTTCTTTAAACTGAGAAATTCTGCCCTGGTATTGAATCATGTGCAGTTGTGGCTAAGAAAGGTGATTTCTGGAAGAAGATGCAAGGGGTCACCACCATGAAGGTGGACATGGGACGTTAAGGAAACTCTGGGCACGAAAATGCATGAGGCGTGGGAACTGGTGAAAGATGAGTCTTTCTGGAAGACCATGATGAGAGGGATGTTCTGCAAAGTATCTGCTATATGAAGAGGGTGGTGATGATGATAAATATGCAACTAGAAGACATACTTTATGTGTTTATGTAAAAGTTTATGCAATCTATCAGGAGGAGATCTTAGAGTTATTAGTAATTTATGCTTTCGTGCTTATGAAAGATATCTTGCCGATTTATGTTGTATCTAAGACAAATTAATGCTTGTGCAATTTTTCTCCAGAATTGTTTCTTAACAAACAATGATGTCCATGCTTTTATTTTGTAAATGAAAGATTGATTCCTGCCTATTTTTTCATTAAAATTGTGAAAGATAAATGTTGCTGTCTTGTGTTATTTTTATGTTAAGGAAATTGTGCTTTATTTGTATCATGGTTGTCAAAGATTGGTGTTTGATGTCTCTCAGTTGTCAGTGATTGATGTCTTAATTCTGTTGTGTCTTTCAAAGATTGTTGTAGGTGTCTGATTTCTGTTGTACCTATCAGTGAGTGATGTCTAATGTTTATTGTGTTCTATCAATGATTCATATCAATGTTTGATGTTCGTGATTTTCATTTCTGTTGTCTAATAGTGATTGAAGTCTGTTGTGTCTGTCACTGTTTGATTTCTGATGTCTAATGGTGATTGAAGTATGATGTCTGTTGTGTCTGTCACATTTTGTCTGATTTCTGTTGTCTAATAGTGATTGAAGTATTATGTCTGTTTTATGTATCAATTATTGATGCAAGATGTCTGTTGTATCTGTCAGAAGTTAGTGTCTGACATCTGTTATGTCTATAAAAGTGTGATGTATGTTGTATGTTGCATTTATCTCAGAGCGATGTCTGATTTATGAAGTGTCTCTCAAAGACTGAAGTCAGACTTATCTAGTTGCTGCCAAAGATTGACATCTGATGTTTGTTGTATATATTAGTGATGAATGTCAGATTTATGTTGTACCTGTCAAATATTAATCTCTTAATTGTGTTGTGTCTATCACAAATTAATGTCTGATTTATGTTGTAGTAATCATAGATTAGTGTAGATCACTGATTTCTGTTGTATCTTAGCAATGACTGATGTCTTAAGTTTTTGTGTGTCTATCACAGTCTGTCTTAGTCCTGTTATGTCTATGAAAACTTGATGTATGTTGCATATATCAAAAATTGATATTAGATTTCTGTTGTTTCTGACAAAGGTTGATGTGTTTTTCAACAGTTAATGTCTGATGTTTGTATCAAAAATTGATGTCTTATTTCTGTCTGTCTATGAAAGATTGATGTCTGATTGTTTCTGATGTTTGTGAAATAATGGAGCTGATTTCTCTTACTTGTCTTGTGTCTGTGAAAGATTGTCTCTGATTGATGTTTTATGTCTACACCATTCGCTGCATCCCAGGTTAAGGAGGAGGAACAGTAAACAGGATTGTAAGATGTTTACATCTTAAGATGTAATAGAAAACACTTAACAAGATTATACGGCATCTCTGAAACCCCAGGAAGAAAGGGTAAGAGTAAGAAAACCTTAAACTCCCCATAGCTTCATTCTGGGAATTTAATGTGATGATTTCCATTTGACTTCCACATACACCTAGTTTTGGTTGCCTGCCACCTTTAGCAATGTTTTAGAATGCTGAGGTAAGAGATTACACAATTTTGTAGCATCTTGAATAAACAGCCAGATATACCCCATAATAAGGAGGTGGAGTAGGAGAAGAGTGCCGCACAAGACTGATAACTATGGACAGCAATGGTCAGGAAGTTTCAAGGTTAGCCCCTACTCATCTCATCATGTTCCTCTTGTACTGAGTACTTGCAGTGTCAAGGTGAAGCATAAACAGCGGGGGAGTGCTCGTTTGTGGTTTTCATGTATCCAGATTCCCATGGACTATGCTATTCCCTCTGCCCATCGGTTACGTGACCTTTCTCTTCTGTTATACATTATTGCTTGTTGTGGTATGTTGTTAGTTGGTAATCTAGTTGCATGGCTAAACAATTTAACTTGCTGTTTTCTGAAGAAATCCTTCCGTGACATAACTTAAAATTAGTTGCACATCCTTTATAGGATGTCACAACCAAAACCTGCTGTTTGTGAGTTTCTAGACAATTTTAAGTTCAGTACTTTGCCATTGCTTTTTGAAAGGCACTTATACCATTGTGAAAATACACGCAAAGCGATCTGCTTCCAAACTGGCCCTGTCTAACTATGAACCTGCTATAATGGGATTGTGAAAGGTGTGAAAAGACCTTGGGGTCCCGGTTACACACGGAGAATTAATATATTAGATAGAAGTTATCAGATAGCAATACTAGTACATTAGGTGAGGTAGACATGACAGACCAAAGATAAGGTGGGACAACATCACAATAAGTTAATGACACGTCAGAAAGCATATTGAGAATGTGGTGCTAGCCGCATGTTATCGTGTCTTGATGAGTAATGCGGTCAATATAATGTCGGCCACCTTTGCTACCCAGAACAGTTCCGGGTACCCATTTAAGGCTGGGTCCACTTAGGAGTCAAATATTAAACTGAGTCGATAGAGATTTGAACACATGACCACTGGGCCGACAAAAGGCGTGCCAGCCATTGAAAAACCACTGCTGCCTGTGACAGCAAGTGTAGATAGAGCACCCAGTGAGAGAGATTACATGACAGTAAATGTAAACAGTTCACCAAGTGAGAGAGATTACATGACAGCATGTGAAGACAGTGCTTCAAGTGAGAGAGATTAAATGGCAGTAAATGTAGACAATGCATCACTTGGGACAGATTAAATGGCAGTAAATATAGATAGTGCATCAAGTGAGAGAGATTACATGGCAGTAAATATAGATAGTGCATCAAGTGAGAGAGATAACATGACAGAAAGTGTAGATAGTGCATCAAGTGAGAGAGATTACATTCCAGTAAATACTGATTACGTCAACGCTGGAATTCCCATTTGTGTATAAACATATTGACCCAGCACCGTTCGTTCAGTAGACATTAAGGCATATAGGGGGACTTTTATAATTTGTTGACATCAAGCAGGCGAGATGAATAGACAGTAGTACATCAATAGACACAATGATGACCTACAGTACTGATCGTTGTGTGAGGTAATGTTTTGAACAGCACAGGAAATGAGGTAGTAATCGTGGTAATATGTATTACAGAACCCATATGGGAAGCAGTTAACTGATTCGATGATTGAGTGCCTAACAAAGAAGGTTTGGACCAAATGTGGTACACAATCAAATGAACGAGTATTATAATGTAAATGTCCATTCACTGAGCATTGAAACTGCAGAAGATACCACGAAACAAAACAAATAGCAGGATGACACTAGCATGGCGATATATCGTCCTTCTGTCGACATGGAAGGTCACATTTGGTGATATCTTCTGCCATTGAATCAGTTACAACTAGCACTACAACCAAGTATGCGTACTGCAGGATGCGGCTGACGAGGCTGGCTGCCTCATTCCGTTTAAAACTTTAGCTGCAAAATTCAACTCCTCATGAAAAATTCTACATACTTCTTGGCCTGAGCCTGTTGACTGTCTATGGTCCATTGGTACAAGAGGATTAGAAGTCAAAAGATCTTGGGAGCAGTCGCTGAGTGTGCTTTCCTACCATAACATTGTTTCGAGTTCATTCTCAGCAGTGGCAGAATTACTCAGACGTCGGAGTGCGTTGGCAAAGGATAGGGAAAGTTAATCCACACCAAACATCAGTCCAGTGTGTCAGAAGTATTATTGTAAGCTGAGATGTTCTACGATTGAGTTCAAAGCGAGCGAATGCAAAAAAAAAAAAAAAAAAATTATTTCAACAACCAGTACTGCTTTGGTGTTGATCCAGCTTCACAACATGAGAACTCTCATCATTCCGTGACCTAATATTCGTATCGTCAGTTATCAGTTATCAGTTGGGGTATCTTCATTGCACTCCGGACAGGTCCATAGGTGCTCAGATCCCCCCCCCCCCAGCATATGCATCAGCGTCCGGTGGCTAATAGTGCCAGTTCTGTGTTGGTTGACGAGGCACCTCGTTTTCCCGATGTACCTCTCGCGTCTGGCTGTGCCGATTCTTACTCCCAAGTCTTTCATCCTGGACAGCGATGTGGATTCACTGACGTCAAAGTCCTCTGTTCTCGCTATATCTTTAAGGACGTTAATAACATCGACACCATCCATGGGCTGGCCATCTACAGGGGGTGCAGAGCCAGCCAGTTTGTCAGCTCGTTCATTTCCCTCGACTCCCGCATGTCCCGGGACGAAGATGAAGGTGACATTACGGACAACAGACTTCCGCAGCGACCCAGTCCACTGTCTACGTACAGATCCAGCTTCGACCTTCTGAATCATGCTCATTGAATCACTTAGTACACACACGTTGGTATAATGCTGTGATTTCAGCCATATGAAAGCCTGTGTAACTGCCATCACCTCCATCGTCATGCTGCTCGTGGTCATAGAATGGGCACCACTGGATTCTTGAACGGTTCGGCCCGCTGAACGGGCTGTAAATGCTCACGCACTTCTCTGCTGCTTTACAACAGATCCATTGTATAGATGAACACTTCGGGGCTATCTGGGTGTTCATAGATGAGCGCGTTGACCTCTGCATTGACAGCGGCAGGGTTCTGCTCTCTGCACCGTCTGTCGAGTGTGATAATGCAGGAGAAAGTGCACTTAACAGCTGGAGGCACCGGCACCCATTCCTTGCCGGGGTTGATATTGGTAAGACTGCAGACCTGTCTGACGACATTTTCCGCCCGACCCATCGATGATTTGCCCCTCTTTAGCCTGTCACCTTTTTCTCTAATTATAGCGTCATGCAGAGGGTGCTGCTCATCTGCACTTATTTTTAAGTATGCACGAGCTCTCCAGATCTTGATCCTGTGTTCCATTGTCGGGAAGACAATTCGTATCATGCCTCACGGAGATACTGCTGTGATAATAACTTTACATCAACTGGCTAGACAGTAATTACTCACAGCACACAGAGTCAAAAAGCAAGGATTGACGGTTCATCAAGTGATGGGGATTATTGTCATTGCTAGCTCACCAAACTTACTTTCTGCAGTGCTGTTTGATTCTTCCCTCTCCTACCCCTCCGATCAAATGTGCATAAACAATGATGCATGTCCCGTGAAAAACTTTGCGGTCAACCCTAAGTTGATTTTCTAGGCAATTGAATGTTTAGTAATTTGCTATTGTTTTGTGAACGAGAAGTCAACACCGTAACCCAACTTAATGTCGGTGTGGGGGTTGAACCGCCTACCTCACCACCAACGAACCGGAAGTTTAAGAACAAGCATTCTTATCCTTTCAACCACAGAAGTTCATTCCAATTCCAGTTCCAGTTCTTTACAAGAATGGCCCCGTTCAACCGTCGACTTGTCGGTTTGGTTATAGTCGGGGCCCTTTTGTTTTATCTCGTACTTGTTTTTCGTAAATAGAGATGCGTGTATCTGAATCTGCTTCTTTGAAAATGTTTGAATGGCTGTAATTGTGTTCGTTTCATCCTTGTGGTTTTACATGTCTGGACACAGTCGCACACTTGTAAGGTCTGGCGTAATGTCTGGACACAGTCGCACACTTGTAAGGCCTGGCGTAATGTCTGGACACAGTCGCACACTTGTAAGGTCTGGCGTAATGTCTGGACACAGTCGCACACTTGTAAGGCCTGGCGTAATGTCTGGACACAGTCGCACACTTGTAAGGCCTGGCGTAATGTCTGGACACAGTCGCACACTTGTAAGGCCTGGCGTAATGTCTGGACACAGTCGCACACTTGTAAGGCCTGGCGTAATGTCTGGACACAGTCGCACACTTGTAAGGTCTGGCGTAATTGTGTTCCCGCTCCGCCTTACTAATGGTGTTGATGTTCATTATTTTTTCTCTACCCCTTACATCCAGTGAGAGGTAATAATGAATATTTCAGAAGGAAAATGGTGTAGATTTCCATGGCGTCAACCAACTTCCTCCGGCCAGAGGCCAGATGGTAATGCCTGAGATTGAACATAACCACAGCTTGTGTTGGAGTCATTGACGTGGAGGTCTGAGTGGGGCGGGATAATAAGAGAGTAGAGCGGGGGAGAAGGGAGAAAGAGAAGGGGAGATGCAGGGAGAGGGAGGAAGGAGAAATATAAGAAAGAAGGGGAAGAAGAATAGGAAGAAAAATAAGAAGGGGAAAAGAGTAGAAGGATGAAGACGAAGGAAGCTGAAGAACAACGAGGAAGAAGAAGGACGAATAAGAAAGTGGGGGGGGGGGAGGAGGGGAGAAAAGACAAAGAAAAAAATTGCTTTTTTTGCACTCGCTCGCTTTGAACTCAAGCGTAGTCCATACACACTACTTCTAGTGCACTGGACTAAATGTTGCGTGTGGATTAGCTTTCCCTATTACCAGTGTCCTTTGCCATCAGACAAACCCATTCCGACTTCCGAGGTACTTGTAATTTTCATCCCCAAATTCAAGGACGAGAAGTCAACATTTTTAGTCAACTAGCTGGTGTAGGGGTTGAACCCGCTAATTCGGCATCAGCACACTGGATGTATAAGAGCGCTCTTATCCATTCGGGCATTCTGACCTCCAGAAGAAGTTTGAAGAGATGGAATGATAAAGAATGAGAAGAGGGAAGAAGTAGAAGAACGATTATGAAGAGGGAGAAGAAGAAGGAGGAGGACGGAGAAAAGGAGCAGGAGGTAGGTCGGGGAAATTGGAACATGAAAAGAAAAAAGAAGAGGAACTAGAAAAGGAAGAGGAATCATGTGTTAACTACGTAAGTGTATGTGTGAGAAATGTTAACTACGTAAGTGTATGTGTGAGAAATGTTAACTACGTATGTGCGTGTGTGAGGAACAGGGAATGCAACACGCTGGCTGGTTGTCAACAAGAAATCCAGTGTGTGTTTACCCACCCCCCAAAAAATCATTTACTGATGTGTGAGAGACAGAACTATCGGCCAAAGGTCAGACCCGAGCAGTCCGTGGCATTTAGTGGCTAAATGATGTAGCCGCTTCACCGAGGATGACACGTGTTTAATGTGTATACTTTGTCAGAGACCAGGGTAAGTTGTTTGTGACATAGTTTTTGTGAACTTTCATAGAATTTCAAAATGCTGCCGCTGCCAGTGACAGATTATTGGATTTCCGAAAGTCAGTGTAGGAAAATAAAAGGAGTTAAAGACCGGATGGTGGATTTCATTGCACCGGGTTTTATCACATAAGGCTCAGTCTTCTGTTAGTAGTGTAGTTTGCTGAAAGCATCGAGCAGGCCACGAAATCTTAACTCCCGCGGCAACCACAAGTAGTTTCCGAAACAACAAAACTGTAGCCGTGGAACCGAATGACGGGTTGGAGGAACGAACTCACGACCTTCGTTACGCGAGACAGGCGGTTTGGCCCCCCCCCCCCCCTCCCCCCTCCCCGATAGTAAAAGAACTTTTAAATTGAATAATGATTTGCATGCACTCTCCTTGTACCAAACAACTCAATATGCGTTGATCTGTTATCCTAAGGGAGCCGCGGCGGAGTAGTGGCTAGACGTTTGCCTGACGACTCCCTGGTCATGGGTTCGATTTCACATCAAGGCGGATTCTAACAACTGATTTGGACTTCAAGGTCGATCCGGCATAACATGGGTTAGTTAGCTGCATATCCTTTACAGGATGTTGCAGTCAACCTCAACATGTTTTAACCGTTTGTAATTTCTTGACAAGTTTGCGTTCAGTAGTTTGCCATTGCTTTCTGAACGGCCGGCACCTATACCATTTTATAAAAACCAACGCAAGGCGGTCTGCTGCCAAATCGTCCGCAGCTGTGTTTTGAACCAGTTATGCGGGATTATCATCTGCGCCGATTACCGCTTCGCCGGGGAGCCAGTACCAGGAAATATTTTGGTAAATGGAGACGCTCAGTGTGGTATTGACCTCCTCACCCCTGGAATGCCAACTGTGACCTGTACAAACATGGGTCTGGAACCACATGCTCAGTATGTCTTAGGGTGTGTCAAAGTGTCCTGACTGACTGACTGACTGACTGACTGACTTACTGACTTACTGAATGATTGACTTACTGAATGACTGACTTACTGACTGACTGACTGACTTACTGAATGATTGACTTACTGAATGACTTACTGAATGACTTACTGACTGACTGACTGACTGACTGAATGTCTTAATGACTGACTTACTGAATGACTGACTGACTGACTTACTGACTTACTGAATGATTGACTTACTGAATGACTGACTTACTGACTGACTGACTGACTGACTGACTGACTGACTTACTCACTGACTTACTGTCTTAATGACTGACTGACTGACTTGCTGAATGACTGACTGACTGACTTACTGAATGACTGACTGACTGGCTGACTGACTGACTTACTTACTCACTGGCTTAGTCTTACTGACTGACTTACTCACTGACTTACTGTCTTAATGACTGACTGACTGACTGACTGACTGAATGACTGACTGACTGACTGACTGACTGACTTACTCACTGACTTACTGTCTTACTGATTGACTGACTTACTCACTGACTTACTGTCTTACTGACTGACTTACTTACTGAATGACTGACTGACTGACTCACTTACTTACTGAATGACTTACTGACTGACTGACTGACTGAATGACTGACTGACTAACTGACTGTCTCACTCACTCACTGACTCACTGACTGACTAACTGACTGACTGACGTTCTGACTGACTGACTGACTTACTGACTGACTCACTTACTGACGTTCTGACTGACTGACTTACTGACTTACTCACTTACTTAAAGAATTAATGACTTACTTATTTACTTACCCGCGTACTCACTCACTCATTCAATAACTTGTTCGCTCGCTTGCTCACTCACTCATCCAGTATGTCTTAGCACGTGTCAAAGTGTCCTTACTAACTGACTGACTTATTCACTTACAGACTTACTGACTTACTCACTCACTTACAGATTTACTGACTTACTCACTCACTTACAGACTTACTGACTTACTCACTTACAGACTTACTGACTTACTCACTTACAGACTTACTGACTTACTCACTTACAGACTTACTAACTTACTCACTTACAGACTTACTGACTTACTCACTTACAGACTTACTGACTTACTCACTTACATGCAGACTTACTGACTATCTGACTGACTTACTGACTTACTACTCATTTACTTACAGACTTACTTATTTTCTTACCCGCGCACTCACTCATTTACTAACTCGCTCACTCACTCACTTACTAACTCACTTATTTACTTATTAACTCACTTACTTATTCACTTACTTACTGGCTTGCTGTTTGACTTACTTACTTACTTGCGCACTCACTCACTCTCTCACTCACTCACTCACTCACTCATCACACACTCACTCACTCACTTATTAACTTACATACTTACTTACTTACTTACTTACTTACTTGCGCACTTACGCAGATACTCTCGGTCGCTCGCTCACTCACTCACTCACTCACTCACTCACTCACTCACTCACTCACTCACTCACTCACTCACTCACTCACTCACTTACTCACACACTCAAACTTTCTTACTTACTTACCTACTTAGTTATTCCGCTCTTAATCTCTGTCATGCATCTTCGATTTCCCCAAATATATAAATTATTTGGTACACAATAATGTAATATTTCTATTTTGATGGCTTCTCATTTACTCTGGCGGGCTCTGTTGTTTTCTTGAGAGGCCCAGGAAGTTGTAGATACCATGGTTAGGGTCGGAAAGTTGTCTAGTCAGACTCCAGGTCCTCGCTTGATTACACACGTGATTGAGTGACTTGACAGATGATCCAGGCGGCAGTGATTCATGTATCAAACGCCCAACGTTAAAGCCACGATCTTAAATTGTTACGGACGCAGATGTGGCTGGGTGACGTGACATCGCCAGCGTGAAAAAGCGCATACTATCAATTTTAAATTGGTTGCCCTGGAATGAAAGATGTCAGTTCATTACACGTCTAGAATTGGTGTCCTACTGTCGTTTTATTTGCATGGTTAATGTCAGGAGTAACTTTACAGGTATGTCGGCTGTTGATAATTTTGAATGACTGCTACTGCTGCTACTGCTGCATCTGCTGCTGCTGTTGTTATTAATATTATTATTATATTATTATTATTATTATTATTACTGGTAATGCTGCTGCTACAGATACTACTACTATTACTGCCGAACAAAACAAACACAACATCCACTACTACTACTACTACTACTACTACTACTACTACTACTACTACTACTACTACTACTACTACTACTACTACTACTACTACTACTACTACTACTACTACTACTACTACTACTACTACTACTACCGCTGCCACCGCCGCCGCTGCTGCTGCTGCTAATCGTAATAACGTACCACACATTGTATAAAAATAAGCTTAGCATTAATACTTATTGCTAGTATAGAGTTGTCAATACTGTAAGATAGACATATTATTCGATTGTCTATGATAGAAAGTTTAAGTAACAACCTAGATATAGTGGCATAATATAACGACTGTCTGATATAAAAATATTTACAATAACAGCATAGATATAGTGGTATAATGTAACCGACTGTAACCGCAGAAAATCACTAACTTGGTAAAGGCAACATAAAGTGACATGAAGGGCAGAGTCCTACATGAGGAGCAGCTAACGGAGGCATTTGGGACCAGATCAGGAGTGAGACGGGGATGTCTCTTGTCACACTTAACTATTCTTACTGATTATAGACTGGATGATGAAGACAACAACAAGCACTGCTTGAATGCCAACACAACAGTCCACCACGAAAATTACAATTCATGTCGATGGAAGCGGCAGTCACTAGAAAAGCAGCAGCTTCACATACATTACTGTATAATAAAAAACTAGCTAATTCAGCAACCGGCCGCCGCCATTTTCTGAACACAATAAAAAGAACCCTAAGCATTTAACTCAGTAGCTGGGCGACAGAACCATGTACTACAAGTCCAACAGGTGGAAAGAGCGTAAGCAAGCCGTACGCAAAAGCAAAAACTCTCCAGAGGCCTTAACAGCTCAACCACCTATCCGCCATCCGGGAGACAGAATTATATACCTTCTTAGTTAGCAATGTAGGCAAAGACGGAGGAACAGATAGAGATATCAGAATGCGAATATAGAAGGCTAGAAAAGCGTTTATAACAATCGGACATTTGTCGAAGTTAACAGAAATTAAACTACCACAAAACATTATATTATATTATATTATATTATATTATATTATATTATATTATATTATATTATATTATATTATATTATATTGTATTGTATTGTATTGTATTGCATTGCATTGCATTGCATTGCATCGCATCGCATTACATCATATAATATATCATATTATATCATATCATATCATATCATACCATATATCATACCATATATCATATCATATCATATCATGCCATGTCATATCATATCATATATCATATCATATATCATATCATATATCATATCATATATCATATATCATATCATATATCATATATCATATCATATATCATATCATATATCATATATCATATCATATATCATATCATATATCATATCATATATCATATCATATATCATATCATATCATGTTATGTCCTATCATGTTATGTCCTATCATGTCATGTCATGTCACATCACATATCATATCATATCATATCACGTCACGTCATATTATATTATATTATATTATATTATATTATATTATATTATATTATATTATATTATATTATATTATATTATATTATATTACATTGTGTTCTAACCTCAAATCGGTACTACTATATGAATCAGAAACACGGAGAACAAGAAAAATATTACAGATAAACTACAAACATTTGCTAATTGGTGCCTGCGCAAGTATACCTGATATAACGATTGGGTGCTATAATGTAAGGATTGTCTTCGTAGACGCAGTGAAAGTAACAATCTAACAACAGTCTAGAGTAGAAGGAGTCAAGTATAGGATGCATGGAGGAATCAGTAAACGTGTAGAGAATCCTTGCTGTAGGTAGGGTTCATTTAATTATATTTCCTTGCGATATTTGATCACATTTTCACATTTCTGTTTGTAGACAACATGGCCCTTGTTCAGACACAACGACTGAATCCAGGCAACGGTTCTCTCAGCAACGGTTCTGTCAGCAACGGTTTTGTCAGCAACAACATTTTCAATAACGGTACTGTCAGCAACGGTGCTGTCAGCAACAGAGCTATAATGAATAGTGCTATCAATAACAGTGCTATCAACAACAGTGCTATCAACAACAGTGCTATAAATAGCGGTGCTATCAACAATGTTACGATCAATAACCCCACTATCAGCAACGGTGCCATCAACAGCGATACATTCAACAACAGTGCTATAAATAGTGCTATCAACAACAGTGCTACAAGCAGCGGTGCTATTAACAACGGTGCTATCACTAGTGGTACTATCAATAACCGCACTACCAGTAACGGTGCCTTCAATAATGGTGTATTGAACAGCGGTATAAACAACAACAGTGCTACAAGCAGTGGTGCTATCAACAGTGGCGCTATCAACAGCGGTGCTATCAATAATAGTGTTATCAACAGCGGTGCTATCAACAATAGTGCTATCAGCAACGGTGCTATAACTAGCGGTACTATCAATAACCGCACTATCATCAACGGTGCTATCAATAATGGAGTGTTGAACGGAGGTGTAAACAACAACCGCGCTATTAACAACGGTGCTACTATCAACAATAGTGCTATCAACAACGGTGCTATTAACAACATTGCTACAAACAACGGTGCTATCAACAACCGCACAATTAACAACGGTACTATCAACAACAGCACTATCAGCAATGAAAATGTCAGCAACAGTACTAGAAGCAGCGGTACTAATATCACCACAGCATCCCCTGTCTGGCCCAGGTCTCCGCCAGCCGTTATTGGTCTCAACACATCGACTCTGCCATCTATTGTAACATTAACGCCTCCTCAGAATGTAACAGCCTCGCAAGTTTCTACCATGGCAACTGTAACAGCCCCAACAACTTCATTGCCAAGTATGTAATCATCATCGCCATCAGCATTGTGTCGTCATTGTTGTCGTCATCGAATCTTTTATTGTCCTCATAATTATCATCATCCTTTGCATCGTTACCATCTTTCGTCGCCATCTTCATGTTGGCAGTTGTCATCATCATGACCAGCATCATTTTCTTCCATAGACACATACCTAATTAGTATTGGCTAACACCCGAAGAAGACCATGTGAACAGCACTTAGGGTCTGTAGACACCCTAGTAATGCTTCAATAAAGGGGACATAAAATGTGTATTGTTGCGCACGTAAAAATATTCCTTGGCAGTTGGAAATAAAAAAAAAAGGGTAGCCTAACGGCGCTGACCGGGCAACATTTCGAGTTAAAAATCTATCCAAAGTATTTCAGGATCCTCGCCGATGATACGGAGTTCGTGCAGTGAGTTGAGTTTCTCCAGACTCAGTTTTGGGTTAGGAGGAAAACGGAGCACTTATGGGTTAAACCCGTGTGCCGTGATGTTGATCCAATGACTAAACTAAACTAAACTAAACTAAATAAACTAAACTAAACTAAACTAAACTAAACAAAGGGGAAAGTAATTGCATGACGGACACTACTATCGATGTATGAAGTTTTAGGTCTTCACATATACTAAGTCATGGTATAATGGGGTTGGGTGTCCAGTTCCCTTAACCGAAGCCGCTCCTTCTCATAGAATTCCATGAACATTTTAGTCAAAACAGAGTACTCTAATCAGAGATAGTAATCCTCCCACTGGTGACGAGTGAACCTAGACTCTGTATTGGTAAGAAGGCGGGCTATCTTCTAATCCGTGGAGGATCCATCGTACGTAGAATAGACATACTTTCCTTTTTCTTATTGTTATTATTGGTTGGTTAGTTTGGTTGGTTTGTTTATTGGTTGGCTGGTTGCTTGGTTAGTTGGTTGGTTGGTTAGTTAGTTGATTTGTTGATTAGTTGGTTGGTTGGTTAGTTGATTGGTTGGCTGGTTAGTTCTTTGGTTGGTTGGTTGGTTGATTGGATGGTTGGTTATTTGATTGGCTGGTTGGTTGATTGGATGGTTGGTTATTTGATTGGTTGGTTGGTTAGTTAATTATTTGGTTGGTTAGTTAAATGGTTGGTTGGATGGATGGTTAGTTAGTTGATTGGTTGGTTGGTTAGTTGATTGGTTAGTTGGTTGGTTAGTTTATTAGTTAGTTGGTTAGTTGGTTGGTTGGTTTGTTAATTCAAAGATCACTGGAAGACTTAGTTCTAACTCTTGAGTCCGCTGAGTGGATGTCCAGGTCGTGTGAGTCCTGACAATGGCTTGCATCTATCGAGGTGTGGCTGGCGTAGACTTTTTCCCCGGCCCGATATCGAAATATCATCTCCAGGGGATCTATTTTGCAGCGTTCTCCTTTCCTTCATCACGGACAGGGGCCAGGAGGATGTACAATTCCAGTATTTGAGATACACATTTGAGGGAACGTGCAGCGATCATTGCTGTGGAAACACCCTTTCTGAGCAACAAAGGGAGATAGATGTTTAAGTTCTTGAGCAATGTAGGTCCAGGTTTTGCGACCTCTGCGGCGCTATCCGTGCCGTAAGCCGCTTATCAATATTTGCCTTCTTCTTGGTACACACCGTAAGTAAACTCAAAGATATTGATGGGCTCACATATAAATAGAGGACATAAATAGAGACTAGAGGACACACTGGACATAAGCAGCGAAAGTTATAGTGACTATATTGTATTGGGATTCGAACTTGACACCTCTAAGCAAGAACAGCACCCTGTTAAACAAGTGTACTCCGACACACAGGTGTTTCATCATCATAGTGTGTCGTGCTGATAAGCGTGGAAGGTCATGTTTCGCCATCTCACACGATCTCCAGAGTCGTGGATCAGGACTGTGTTCTTGTCTTGATAATGCCGTGTGGCCAAGCCATTCAGATATTTATCTGTCTGCCTTCCCTTTGTTCCTTCCACCACACTCGTGCCATGTGTCAATAAATTTTCTAGTTTATTTATTCTCATAATGTGCCCTCAACATATTCAGTCTACGCCTAATTTCTAATCCGTTTGTGGTTTTCATTTTTGTTTCTTGTAGGACGTACTCATTACGTCTAGGTGTTCTCTAATCTCCACTACAAATACCAATCAGTATCTTTGAATTTATGAATTTATTTCTCTCGTTTTATTAACAAGCTCAAGGTTTCCCAAGCAATTCACAAACAGATAAGCGTGACATAGCCTCGGGTTAATTTGCCGAATCGAGAAGGGAATCTCAGCGCCCCGTGATGGTAACATAGTTTATAATTGATTAGTGTTTGGGTTCATGATTTAGAAACCGGAAGTTTGCATGAATAAACACACCCAATGTTAGTGACCTGAAATTTAGGGATTGGTAAATACAACACGGATTGAATTGATACACGAGTACGGTTAATTAACTCTATCTATCGATGCAATGTATCTATCTATCCATCCCTGCATCCATCCGTCCACCCCCCGTCCGTCCGTCCGTATGTCTGTCTGTCTGTCTGCCTGCCTGCCTGCCTACCTGCCCGCCTGCCTGTCATTACATTATTTTATTCTCGCAATTCTTATTATGCTAATCTTAAATAATAACAGCATCAATAATATATGCACTATACATGCATAAGACATGAGCAAAAACCATTAATTCTGGATTAATCATTATTATGGTAATTGTAGTAAACCTAAAGGGAATATACCGTTGAACAAGATAGAAGAATACTTGGCATACAAGAATGTTTTAGTGAGCGAATAGTCTGTACTTTGATGGTGTTCAAATATCTTGCAACTGTATGTGTACGGGTTAGTGGTATCTTTGATTCGCCGTGGAAGATTGTTCCACAGCTGAGATGTGTAGTTCCCTAAGTTTGTTTTGTATAGTAATCAGTCCTAGGCTTGGGTATATGTAGTATTCGTAGGCGTTTGCTATGTCCTGCTTCATAATTTAACAATGGGAAAAGGTAATTTGGAGCATTTTGAAATATGTTATTGTGAATTAGCTTGGAATTATCTTAATCAAATAGACAGACGGATGGACGGACGGACTGTTGTTCCTTATTTCTATTGAGTACGGTAGTTACTGCTGTCTACACAGGTGTAGTAGAATGTCCGGCCTTGAATGGCAGCATCACGAACAACACCAACAGCAGCAGCAGCAGCAGCAGCAGCAGCAGCAGCAGTAGCAGCAGCAACAAACCGGGAGGTAGTACAAACAAGTCAAGTCTGCATCTCAGTACAAATGAACGTAAAACAGGAACTGTCGTTGAAGCGGAGTGTCTGGTGGCAAAAGGTGGCCCACAGAACGTTACATATCTTCAATGTCAGGAGAATGGGATATGGAATTCAAGTCTTCCCGAATGCTCCGGTATGTCTGGCTTACTTTTTAGACATTTTCTTTTCTCATTCGCTCGCTTTGAACTCAAGCGTAACCCAAGTACTGGAGTAATTTTTGGTGTAGATTAACTATCCATATTACCAGTTAGTTAGTTAGTTAGTTAGTTAGTTAGTTAGTTAGTTAGTTAGTTAGTCGACAGATCATCCTCATTGCACATCGAACCATTCAGTCCATAAGTGCTCGGATCCCCTCCTCAGCAAATCCCGCAGCGTGTAGCGGCTAACGACGCCAGTTCTGTGTTGGTTTATCAATCTTCTTTGGCTTCCTGCGTAGTGTTCTTGTTTGGCCACCCCTCTTTTAATTTGCTGCTCTCGCAGTCTGGCCATTGTTGTAGATTCACAGTCATCACTTGGTTCTCGCAAAAGTCTCACTTCTCGTAGAGCATTCAGGAATGTCAGCCTGGTCCATAGGCGCGTCCGCCCTCCACAGTAGCCTCACCTGCGAGCTTGTCAGCCCGCTCATTTCCTTGTACTCCCGCATGCCCTGGCACGAAGATGAAACTAATCTTTGCCAGCCGAGACCGCTCCAGAGGCAGCAACCATTCTCTTCGGATCGACCCCTCCTCTATCCTCTTGATCATGTTCATTGAGTCGCTAAGGAAACAAGCCCTAGTGAATGTCTGTGTCTCGAGCCATGTTATTGCTTTACTTACTGCCATGATTTCCATGGTCAGGCTACTTGTGGTTTCAGTCAAAGCACCAGAGTCCTCCTTCACAATTCTCCCTCCGGTCCGAGCTGTAAAGGCCCATGAGCTTCTCACATGTCGGACGACCGACCCATCTGTGTAGATGACCGCTTCACTGTCTAGCGAATTCTCGAAAATCAACGCTTGTACTTCAGCCTCCACAGCAGCCGGATTTTCTTGTCTGCATTTCCTATCTAGTTGGATGCAAACTGAAAAGGATGTGCAGAAGTCTGCTGGCACTTGCACCCACTCCTCGCCAGGTTCTAAGTCCTCAAGTGAACACACCTGTTGAAGAATGTCTTCGGCTTGACCCATCCACGACCGTCCTCTTTTTAACCTGCTGCTCTTCACCTTCCTAATTTCACTATGCAGTGGATGTTGTGTGTTTGCGTTAATTCTGAGGTAGGCGCGTGCCCTGCAAACTTGTATTCTCTCTTCAATGGTTGGAAAATCAAGAAGGTAGCGCATCGCCCTGCATGCTGTATCTCTTGTACATCCAAGAACAATGCGCATAGCTTCATTCTGTATCCTTTCCATCCTTTCTATCTGCTTATGGCTGAGAGTCAGGATTGCCATTGCATACTCCAAAACAGACATGACCAGCCCCTCGTACAGAAGACATAGATGGCGCTGCTCACAGTTTGCTGCCGCCATCACCCGCATCGCAGCCAAACCCCGCTTGGCCATTTGTTATCACCTGGTCTATGTGCACATTATAAGCAAGGCTTCGATCAAACTGTATCCCTAGGTAATTCATTGCCTGCGTTCTTTCCACCGTCTCTGAACACAGCATTACAGTTGGTGTTGGAGTGTTGACAATATGATTATTCAACGAGAACCAAGTCACTGTTGCCTTTGTTGGGTTGACCATTGCCTCAGCTTCATCACACCAAGTACTTATGCGATTGAGTTCGGTTTGTAGTTCCACAGCAACCTGCTCTCTATCCTTACCCTGACGGTACACTAAAATATCATCGGCATATGATGTCCTGCCAGTCCAGTGATCTGCTCACTGGTGATTCTCATTGTGTAGGCGTTGAACAGTACCGGAGATAATGGTGATCCCTGTGGTAGGCCAGGATATATTGTTGTTGGTTCCGAAGTCCAACTGCCACATCTAAAAACTACTTTCCGTTTGAAGAGGGCTGCAGCGATCCAACTAAGGAGGAATGGACTTAATTTTAGTTCAAGAAGCTGAAACATTAAAAAATCCAATGGTAATCTATTGTATGCGTCCTCACGATCAATCGCTGCAGCAAACGTTTCAATGCCTGAGTGGAAACCTTCATAGACATCATGGGCAAAGACAGATGCATTGGTCCAGGTTTCTCTTTTGGACGGTACCCACCCAGGGTAGGTGGGAAAACACCTTGCCTCTCTAGCTGGCTTGATATCTTCCTGGCAATTACCTTCTCCAGCAGCTTGCCTATTGTATTCTGCATAGTTATAATTCGATATCCCTGAATTTTTTTTTTTTTGGTGGTCTTTGTCAGGCTTCGGCAAGGGAATCAGATAGCTGTGTAACCATTCCTCCATATTACTAGTGTCCCTCGCTATAAGGCGAACCCACTTCGACTTCTGAGGTACTCGTGCATTGCGTCAGCCAAGTCAAGAACGAGAAGTCAACATCTTAGACCAACTGATTGGTTTAGGGGTTGAAAAGGACAGTCGGCGTGCATGCTCTGCGCGTCAAACATCCCATGGCAGTTGGAAATCTCAAAGAGTGGGCAGTTTTCCGCTGCCCTGTCACAATTTTTAGGAAATAAGAACTGTCCACGTTAGATGAGACCGTTACTTTATAAGGGATCTGTCTAGACTCTAGAGGAAGTAAATCTTACACAAATGCATGTAGGAACGTCCAGGCATACTTTTGAGGTGCATAAATTAGTAATAAGAACTCTCCTCGAAACATAAAACCACGACGAAGAAGAAGAGGTATGCGTGGAGACGCTAGGCGGCAAAGATGCTGTAGCTCGACACCACAGGTAGTTGGTGTCAGTATTTGCACTGAAAGCAGGTAATTCAGTATTGTTGTGATAGCAGACAGCGACATTTGAGCATAAGGCGATGTGAAATGTCAGATATTTTAATAGATGTAGGTAAGGCGCCGAGTCAGCCTGTGTCAACATAGAATGCCACATATTTATACGTGAAGCCGTGGCGAAGTGGTCAAGCCGTTTCGCTCGGGATCCGAAGGTTGTGGGTTCGATTCCGGGCCGCGGCCTTTAGTTCACGAGTGAATTTTTTTCGGAGACTCCTGTGGGTCGTCGCTGGAGCTGCGGAGTTCGTGCTTTGTGCGACGCTTTCGCGCTACGGAAAGAGACCGAGCCATATGAGATAAACCCCAGTGCAATGAAGTCGACCCTGTCGACTTCTTTTAACACACCGGGTATTAGTATTGTTTAGTATTTCTCTTCCAATCGGAGAAAGGGAAGGAGGAGAAAGGGTAGATAAGGGAGAGCATGAGGGGAGCTGGAGAAAAAAGAATAGAACATAGCGATATATGTAGTGGTAGTGATAGTTGTAGTGATAGTGGTAATGATACTGGAAGTAGTAGTGATAGTGGTGGTAGTAGTCGCCATAGTCCTAAGAGGAGAGGAGGATGAGGAGCAGGAGGAGGGGTAGTAGTAGTTGTTGAAGTAGCAACAGCAGTGGGTGTAGCAGTAGCTGAAGCATCAGTTCTAGCAGTAGTTGTAGTAGTAGCAGCAGGAGCAGTGGTTGTAGCAGTAGCAGAAGTAGCAGCAGCAGTTGTAGTAGCAACAGCAGTGGTAACTGTAGTGTAAGCAATAGTCGCAGTAGCATCAGTGGGAGCAGTTGCAGTAGTAGCAGTAGGAGTAGCAGTAGCAGTAGTAGTGATAGTAGTTGTAGTAGTAGTAGTCGCAGCAGCAGCGGGAGTAGCAGCAGTGGGAGTAGCAGTAGTAATAGTAGCAGCAACAGCGTAAGTAGCAGTAACAGCGTAAGTAGCAGTAATTGCAGTTGTAGTTGTACTAGATGTTGTAGTTATAATTGTAGTTGTTGTAGATGTAGTTGTAGTGGCCTCAAATGGCGACGTCTACACTAATTATTCCAGGCAGTGGCGCATGGATATAAACATATTGGTTGCTAGGATTAAAAGGCCATGAATATGTTTAACATATTGTCTAATGCAGTGGTTTTCAGCCGATAGGGAAATCCCCCCCCCCCAACCTCCATCCCACCTCGAGAGAGGGGGGGGGGGGATTTTAGGGTTTCCAGTGGGAAATTAAGATTATTTTAAGATCGCGTTAATACAAAAACATATTACTTGATATTGTTTTTCCTTCCATTCTTTACGGTTCTGTACTTCTCACCCTTCTGAAATTAGTTTTATGACGTAAGTAGAGTCGCAAACCACGTTTTATGTAGACGTCTAGACTTGTTATAGTATGTGGTATTAAATTTAGCTTCCATTTTTACGTATACTGTGTAAAAAGAAGGGGGGGGGGGAATTTATAAGGAGGAAATACGAAAGGGGGGGGGGCATTCTGAACATATGGTGAATGGGTGCATGGGCCAAAAAAATTGAGAACTACTGGTGTAGTGTTTATGGGGGTCCACTTCTCTTATGGCCCATTCGTCATCCGACAACCTGACACCCTGGCCAGTCCGCCACTGCTAGTAGAAATAATTCGTCATATGTTGCCCTCTTACGTGGTATTTTTTCAGTCATTAGGAGAGGCCCCGGCACTTGATGTAAGGCCCTCAGCTGCGGAATATGGCTGAAGATCTGTAAATCAAGTCCCACGGATATGAGGGTCTGGCCACCACTCACCTCCTGCTCTTGGAGGTGAGATTCACCTCCTGCTCTTGGAGGTCTGAGCCGCCAGCGTCTGCAGCCTATCTTGTTCCAGACGTACAGTTATCCTTTCCTCTGGAGTCAACAAGGCAAGGCCGAGAGAGGGAACATGCTACATGGGCAACACATATTCTTTGAATCCATGCCCAGGAATTGTGCATTAGAATTTTGGCCAAATTCCAATCCTCATACTTTCGTCTGTCAAGACGGCAAGGTGCCACTCACTCAGGATGACCAGTCAGACTGATATTGAAGTTGTTTGATCATATCTAGCACTGCATCCTATTCTAGATAATACTCATAACACTCCTCAGTTCAGTACATTTATGTGTCCCAACCGCTCATGCATTGTGTCGGGCAGTTTTTACCCAGATTAGATGCATGTCCTTTACAATTTTTTGGCTATTTGTAATTTACTAGGCATTCTTTACGTTCTGTTGTTTGCCAATGTTTTCTAAATGCCCAACGCCCATGCCACCGAAATCAACGCAAGGCGATCTGCTTCCAAATCGTCTGCAGATGATTTTCAACTCGGTGTGACGGGGAATTGTGAAACGCCCAGGACTGCCTCTTCCTCTATTACCCTGGATCTTGCAGCTCGGTATTTTCAGTCATAGATATCCTTGTCGCAAACCAAGCTGTCAATAAGGAAAAGAGCGTTAACGTGTATATGGAAACTATATTATTGTATACATGGGAAACATAGAATATTGGCAGAGAATCTGAGAAACATCTAGTGGCAGTGAAATTTGGCTTCTGACGAAAATGCTGAGGAGAATGTCATAGGTGGACAGAAGACCGAATTTAAGAAACAAATATAAATCGTAATTTGATTAAAGAAATTAGACGTAGGCTGTCAAGATTTTGGGGCACGTTAGGAAAAAATAAACTTTAAATCTTCATTATAACTGGTGAACTTGACTGAGAAAAAAAAAAAAAAACGGGAGAGAATCAGATTAAAATTTGGATTATTAGGCCACAAGGTTAAACTTGGATACGAACACAGACCTCATCTAAGACTCAGGTGATCGTGTGAGATGGCAAACCATGATCACCCACGCTTATCGATATAGGACATTATGATAATGATGAATAAATACGAAATGGTAAATTACTTTCTTAATTCTTGGGTATTGAAAATTGTACTCCTAGGCTTCTAAGATAAAGGGCCGATTTTGTTTTATTTGGGGGGGGGGGGGGGGGGGGGGGGGGGGAAGAGAGAGAGAAAGGGAGGGGGGAGGGGTGGAGAGAAACCGCATTATATTGTACATTGTAAGAATCCCTGGAAGGTTGGAAAACAACGAAGCACAATATTATCTGCCAAAAATATTTCCAAAATATATAATATATCCATCATCATCATCGTGTGCCCTGCCAACTGACGCTTGCTTTCAAGTCTTTCCACAGATTTCGGTCTTTTATGTCCTAGATCAACTTTGCTGACGATATTTTACTATGCAACATTTCTGTCCCACCCAGCATCATTTCTCTCGGTCAACTCTTTTCCCACTGTTCTTTCCATTCCTCACGATGTTCTTCAATGTTTTTCGTCTCATGACATGACCAAATAATCTCGTTTATCTTTTCCATAAAGTTAGTTATAGTTTTCTACTTTTATTAGTCTCTTCCAGGCAATCGTTACTACTGTCAGACAGGTATTTTGTCGTCCCAGAAACAGAATTTCCGCTGCTTCCAAGATCTTCCAAATTACCCATCCAAAGGTGTTTAAAATGTATAGCATGTGTGATTTACAGACTTAAATCTTGGCCAGTCCTACAGAGTTTGTCCATTGTGTCCAGATGCTTCCTATTAAATCAATGGGAGGAGACTGAGGTACTTATACGGGTAGTTGTGTACAGTGAAAGTTATCCTATGGAAACCAAATCGTATAGGTTTTTTTTTTTTAAATGCAGACATGCTGTCCCATATACATATGTATATTTCCTTGTCCAAATTACTTCCCATACATGTATGTATATTTTCTTTGCACCAATATTTTATTATATACATGCGTATAGTTTCCTATGCACAAATACTTTCCATATGTGCATGTCACATGTATATTTTCCTAACCTAAGTTCCTTTCTCTCAACTATATACGTATATGTTTCTTTCCAAAGTTACTTTCCCATACACATATGTATACTTTCCCATACACAGACTCATCATCACACACGAAGAACAGTATGGCCAAATGGATAACATCTCTCTCTCTCTCCCTCTCTCTCTCCCTCTCTCTCTCTCTCTCCCTCTCTCTCTCTCCCTCTCTCTCTCTCTCTCCCTCTCTCTTAAACTTCCAGTGTGCTGATGGTGAGGCAGCAATTTAAACCCCTACACCGGTCAGTTGGACTAAAATGTTGACCTCTCGTCTTTTTCTTGGGGACGTAAATTACAAGTACCTCAGAAGTCGGAGTGGGTTCGCATGATGGCGAAGGACACTTGTGAAAGGACAAGTAGCCTACACGCAAACATCAGTCCAGTGTGGACTAAGCTCGAGTTCAAAGCTAGCCAAGAACAGAAATCCGCATACACACATATTTATATTTCCCTATCCACAGATACTTTAGTATCCATATATGTATTGTTTTCCTATTCAAGTTCCTTTATTTATATTTCCCTATCCACAGATACTTTAGTATCCACATATGTATTGTTTTCCTATTCAAGTTCCTTTATTTATATTTCCCTATCCACAGATACTTTAGTATCCACATATGTATTGTTTTCCTATTCAAGTTCCTTTATTTATATTTCCCTATCCACAGATACTTTAGTATCCACATATGTATTGTTTTCCTATTCAAGTTCCTTTATTTATATTTCCCTATCCACAGATACTTTAGTATCCACATATGTATTGTTTTCCTATTCAAGTTCCTTTATTTATATTTCCCTATCCACAGATACTTTAGTATCCACATATGTATTGTTTTCCTATTCAAGTTCCTTTATTTATATTTCCCTATCCACAGATACTTTAGTATCCACATATGTATTGTTTTCCTATTCAAGTTCCTTTATTTATATTTCCCTATCCACAGATACTTTAGTATCCACATATGTATTGTTTTCCTATTCAAGTTCCTTTATTTATATTTCCCTATCCACAGATACTTTAGTATCCACATATGTATTGTTTTCCTATTCAAGTTCCTTTATTTATATTTCCCTATCCACAGATACTTTAGTATCCACATATGTATTTTTTCCTATTCAAGTTCCTTTATTTATATTTCCCTATCCACAGATACTTTAGTATCCACATATGTATTGTTTTCCTATTCAAGTTCCTTTATTTATATTTCCCTATCCACAGATACTTTAGTATCCACATATGTATTGTTTTCCTATTCAAGTTCCTTTATTTATATTTCCCTATCCACAGATACTTTAGTATCCACATATGTATTTGTTTTCCTATTCAAGTTCCTTTATTTATATTTCCCCTCTCCACAGATACTTTAGTATCCACATATGTATTGTTTTTCCTATTCAAGTTCCTTTATTTATATTTCTCTATCCACAGATACTTTAGTATCCATATATGTATTGTTTTCATATTCAAGTTCCTTTATGTATATTTCCCTATCCACAGATGCTTTAGTATCCATATATGTATTTTTTTCCTATTCAAGTTCCTTTATTTATATTTCCCTATGCACAGATATTTTAGTATCCATATATGTATTGTTTTCCTATTCAAGTTCCTTTATTTATATTTCCCTACCCACAGATACTTTAGTATCCACATATGTATTTTTTTCCTATTCAAGTTCCTTTATTTATATTTCCCTATCCACAGATACTTTAGTATCCACATATGTATTTTTTTTCTATTCAAGTTCCTTTATTTATATTTCCCTATCCACAGATACTTTAGTATCCATATATGTGTTTTTTTCCTATTCAAGTTCCTTTATTTATATTTTCCTATCCACAGATACTTTAGTATCCACATATGTATTGTTTTCCTATTCAAGTTCCTTTATTTATATTTCCCTATCCACAGATACTTTAGTATCCACATATGTATTGTTTTCCTATTCAAGTTCCTTTATTTATATTTCCCTATCCACAGATACTTTAGTATCCACATATGTATTTTTTTCCTATTCAAGTTCCTTTATTTATATTTCCCTATCCACAGATACTTTAGTATCCACATATGTATTTTTTCCTATTCAAGTTCCTTTATATTTCCCTATCCACAGATACTTTAGTATCCACATATGTATTGTTTTCCTATTCAAGTTCCTTTATTTATATTTCCCTATCCACAGATACTTTAGTATCCATATATGTATTGTCTTCCTATTTAAGTTCCTTTCCATTGTATATTTTCCTATGCGTATACTCCTCCCCATACACATATATGTATATTTTTCTGTCCAAAATTACTTTCTCATACACATATGAATATTTTCAATATGCATATGTATATTTTCCTATACATATATTTTCGGTATACATATGTATATTTTCCTGTACACAGATTCTTTCACATACACATATGTATATTTTCCCGTACACAGATTCTTTCACATACACATATGTATATTTTCCCGTACACAGATTCTTTCACATACACATATGTATATTTTCCCGTACACAGATTCTTTCACATACACATGTGTATATTTTCCCGTACACAGATTCTTTCACATACACATATGTATATTTTCAAATACACAGACAGTTTCCAGTTTACCACGTTTCAACTGTACTTCTCCGTGGCGGGATTTGTGTTTGGGCTAACCATGGTCGTTCTTGCAGCTCTTATTTGCTATGCCATGAAGTTAAGAAGGAACATTTCCTCCAGGTAATTGGGAGAGTGGATGGAGAGAGAGAGAGAGAGAGAGAGAGAGAGAGAGAGAGAGAGAGAGAGAGAGAGAGAGAGAGAGAGAGAGAGCGAGAGATAGAGATAGAGAGAGAGAGACAGATAGAGAGAGAGACAGATAGAGAGAGATAGAGAGAGATAGAGAGAGAGATAGAGAGAAAGAGATAGAGAGAGATAGAGAGAGATAGAGAGAGATAGAGAGAAAGATAGAGAGAGATAGAGAGAGAGATAGAGATAGAGAGAGAGAAAGAGAGAGAGAGAGAGAGAGAGAGAGAGAGAGAGAGAGAGAGAGAGAGAGAGAGAGAGAGAGAGAGAGAGAGATTGGGGATGGAAGAGATAAAATGTGCATGTCATATAGAAAGATTACTAAGTTTACTTTGTACTTTGAACGGAACGTTGTATTACCATTAGACACGATTATTTTTTATGATTCATTGAGCATGATAAAAGCTAAGGCAGATATCGCACACAGGCATTTTCCTGAATCCCTGCAGGAGGCTACCATTCGCGGAGTTATTGTCATCTGCGTATTTGGACACACGGTTTTGTGGGCAATGAAAGAACTGATGGACTATCTATTTATGTCTGTCTGTCTGCATGTCTGTCTGTTTGTCTATCATTCTGCTTGTCTTCTTACCTGTCTAGATACCTACCTTCCTAACTATCTACCTAACACCTACCTACCTAGCTATCTACCCCATTACCGGTCTGTCTTTCTGTTTTCTACCAGCCTGCCTGTCTGTCTGCCATCGATCGATCGGTCTGTTGATTTGTCTGTCTGACTGCTGGCTTGCAAGAACCCATCCGTCGAATGTACACATTCAGGGTCTCATCACTCCTTTAATATGTCCACCAACCTTAGGAATAAGTGTGTTACATAATTCCCGCGAACATTAAGAATCATTACAGAAGATAACTTCCACTGACTTAAGAATAATTGTGATAGATTATTTCCATGTCTTTTATTAATCACTGTTTTACATATTTTAGGAATCATTGTATTTTAGGAAATTATTGTAAATGATAATTTTCACCGACTTAAAGTATCTATGTAATAGACAGTGTCCTCGTATTTTAGGAACAAAGTAATATATATTTTTCATGTCTTTTGTGAATCATTGCAAAAGATAATTTCTATGTATTTTAGAAATCATTAGTAATTTATAATTTCCAGTTACTAAAAGATCAATGTAACAGATAATTTCCACGTATTTTATGAATCGCTGTAATATATAATTTCCATATCTTTGAGGAATCATTGTAATGGATAATTTTTTGTTTGTGTGGAATAATTGCAACAAATAATACCCAATATTACAGTAGCGCAGACTCTAACGAGGAATCTGAGAAGACCATCTATGTTGATCCCTACTTCGTAACCGAGGCCATCCCGAGGCCCCCGCCAAGGGGCAACTTTGGCAGACGTGAGACCACATACGCAAAACCAGCTGTATACACGTGAGTATTTACTGTTTGTTTGGTCACATTTGTACTGTAGAATATAGGTAAGGTTTTTAGCCTCGATCTCAATTGGTGAAACCTCACTTCAGTGGCGAAATCATTCACGCAGTGTAGACAAAAATGGTGGAACAGGTAGAAATATTACAATGAGAATATAAAGGGCAAGAGGAGCTTTCAGAGCATTGGGAAATTTTTTGAAGTCAAAGGACGATAAAATTAGCACCAAACTTTAAATGTTTAGCTCCAATGTTAAATCGGTTCTACTGTATGGGTCAGAAAGGCGGAGAACAACTAAAAGAATTACTAATAAACTACAAACATTCCGGTGCCTCCGCAGAATAATGGGAATAAAATGGAATGACAGAATCACCAATGTGAAGCTCATGGAGAGAACTAAACAAATCCTAGTGAACCAAGAGGTGAGGAAAAGATGCCGGCGCTGGATAGGACACACACACCAAGAAACCCTGAGGGCAATATAACTGGACATTCTCTTGTCTGAAACCCACAGGGGAAACGAAATAGTGGGAGACCTACAACACACGGACAAGGAAATGAATGATACTGGGAGAACATGGAGAGGGCTGCAGTAGATGTGGTTCTGTTAAACTCATTATCATTGTCTTTCTTATGTGCATTTTTAGACCTAATTGTTGTGACCTCTCATAAGTGTGATAAGTGTATCCTGCAACTAATTAAGTGTGTGTGACAGACGTACAATGTCTTCGGCGAAGTCCAAATCCTCAAGTTGCTTTGTTAGACTTCATTGATTTTAATATCTCACGGTAGTTGTTGTCTTCACAACACAGCCTGTGCCTGTAGTCACTAAACTTAATCATGGAATAAATAGCCAAATATATCATTCACATTAAACAACCGAATATATCCTTCACAACAGACAGCCGAATATATTTTTCACAACATACAGCCGAATATACCCTTGAAGATTGCAATGTGCTTCGATAATTGTGGACAGAGTAGGGACCCATAGAGACAAACAGCACAAAGCTGTGTTAGAGTCTCGGGGAGCACTCAAAAACAGCAACACATCTAACACACCGGATTCCTTGTGTAGACATTACTAAACCAATGTCGAGCTAGAAGATTTTCTTGTGTAGACGTTACTTACTGCCAGACTTCCACTCAGAATTATAATGTGAAGAACAAGAGAAAATAAAGATGGAAATTGGTGAGGAATGTAAAATACGTGAAGAGCTGTGTGGGAAAGTTGAGGATAGTACGGCTTGCAGTGAGCTGGTTGAGAGTCTCTGTCCCCATGGAGGATGAAGGGAGAAAGGAGTTGACATATTTTAATTGATGAGGGTTTTTCCATCATTGTAAAAAGGCATCTTTACCGGGCGGTTCTTGTTAAAATCTCCACAGGACATCTTCCGTCAGATGTTATGACTGTTATAAGATAGCTCTGCCGATTCACCTGTTTGAGTGTTTTCCATTTATTTGGATGTTACGTTGTGGTATTTCTTTATTCTTGGAGATTGCCGTGAATTCTGATTGTTTATAATTTAACTAGCTGACCCGGCCCGGCTTCGCCCAGACTCTGGTGGGGAGCATCTCATTTAATTCATATAAGTAGTCATATAAGCTCCCGTTCCCGTTCCCGACTATCTATCTGTCTGTCTGTCTATCTGTCTGTCTGTCTGACCCGGCCCGGCTTCGCCCAGACCCTGATGGGGAGCATCTCATTTAATTCATATAAGTAGTCATATAAGTTCCCGTTCCCGACTATCTGTCTGTCTGTCTGTCTGTCTGACCCGGCCCGGCTTCGCCCAGCCCCTGGTGGGGAGCATTTCATTTAATTCATATAAGTAGTCATATAAGCTCCCGTTCCCGTTCCCGACTATCTACTGTCTGTCTGTCTGTCTATTATTAGAAAGAGCACTTGAAAGATCTTTACATCTTCCCCCAACAATTAACTTGGGTAAATGGAGCGTCTTATTTAATTCATATTCGGCCCCTGCTCCCGTTCCCAAGAAAGACGACCCGGCCCGGCTTCGCCCAGTCCCTGGTGGGGAGCATATCATTTAATTCATATTCGGCGGAGGGAGGAGGAGGAGGCAGCCGGAGGGAGGAGGAGGAGACAGGAGGAGGAGGGAGGAGTAGGAGGGAGGAGGATGGATTAGGAGGAGGAGGGAGGAATGAGGGGAGAGGGAGGAGGAGGGAGGAGGAGGAAGATGGAGGAGGAGGAAGATGGAGGAGGAGGAAGAGGGAGGAGGAGGGAGGATGAAGGAGGAGAAGAGAGGAGGAGGGAGAAGTGAGGAGGAGGGAGAAGGAGGAGGAGGGGAGAGGAGGGGGAAGAGGGAGGAGGAGGAAGAAGGAGGAGGAGGAATAGGGAGGAGGAGGGAGAAGGGGGGAGGAGGAGGAAGGAGGAGGAGGAGGGAGGAGGAGGAGGAGGGGAGAGGAGGAGGGAGGAGGCGGAGGGAGAAGGAGGAAGGAGGAGGAGGGAGGAGGAGGGAGGAGGGAGAAGTGAGGAGGGGAGGAGAAGGAGTGAGGAGAGAATGAGGAGGGAGGAGGAGGGAAGGGGAGGAGGAAGAGGAGGAGGTGTGGAGGGAGGAGGTTTAAGAGGGGAGGAGTGGAGGTAGAGGAGGAGCACACGGGAGGAGGAGAGAAGGGAGGAGAATGGAAAAGGATGGAGGAGGAAGAGGAAGAGCGGAGGAGGACGAGGAGGAAGAGGGAGGAGGGGGAGGACATGGAGGAAGAGGAGAGCGAGGAGGAGGAGCGGAAGTATGCCAGGGAGGAGGAATGAGAGAGGAGGATGGATAGGAGGCGTGAGGGAGAAGATGAGGAGAGGCGGGAGGAGAGGAGGGAAGAAGGGAGGAAGGAGGAGGGAGGAGGAGGAAGCGGGAGGAATGAGGAGGGAGAGAGGAGGAGGGAGGAGGAGGAGGAGGGAGGAGGTAGGAGGAGGAGAGGAGGAGGAGGAGGAGGAGGGAGGAGGAGGGAGTTCGCCATTCCGAATTCATACTCGTCTAGGTTCTGTGATTTCGGTCCTTCCATTGATTGTTCTTCCCTTCTACATGACTGTAGATAACTTCCTTACACATAAAAAGATGAATTGTTATTGATATTGCCGTGTGACGATTCTGTGTAGTCACGTCATTTTCTTCGCTTTTCCTAGCGTTGTGGTTCTGGGATTCTTTGATCTCTTCTATTTACGTACGTATTTAGGGAGGGGGAGGAGGGAGGAGGAGGAAGAAGAAAAAAAACTATGACAGTTGGCAGCGCGGGAATGAGAGGAAGACGTGTAGAAAATTTCATCTCAATCGGATGGACCGTTCGCGAACGCATAAAGGACATACATACAGACATACAGACGGAGATTGCCTTTTATATATAAGACTAGCTGACCCGGCCCGGCTTCGCCCAGACTCCTGGTGGGGAGCATCTCATTTAATTCATATAAGTAGTCATATAAGCTCCCGTTCCCGTTCCCGACTATCTATCTGTCTGTCTGTCTGTCTGTCTGTCTATCTGTCTGTCTGTCTGTCTGTCTGACCCGGCCCGGCTTCGCCCAGACTCCTGATGGGGAGCATCTCATTTAATTCATATAAGTAGTCATATAAGTTCCCGTTCCCGACTGTCTGTCTGTCTGTCTGTCTGTCTTCTGTCTGTCTGTCTGACCCGGCCCGGCTTCGCCCAGCCCCTGTGGGGAGCATTCATTTAATTCATATAAGTAGTCATATAAGCTCCCGTTCCCGTTCCCGACTATCTACTGTCTGTCTGTCTGTCTGTCTGTCTGTCTATTATTAGAAAGAGCACTTGAAAGATCTTTACATCTTCCCCCAACAATTAACTTGGGTAAATGGAGCGTCTTATTTAATTCATATTCGGCCCCTGCTCCCGTTCCCGTTCCCAAAAAGACGACCCGGCCCGGCTTCGCCCAGTCCCTGGTGGGGAGCATATCATTTAATTCATATTCGGCGGAGGGAGCAGGAGGAGGGAGCAGGAGGGAGGAGGAGGAGGAGGGAGGAATGAGGGGAGAGGGAAGAGGAGGAGGTAGGAGGAGGAAGAGGGAGGAGAGAGGAGGGAGAAGGAGGTAGGAGGAGGAAGAGGAAGGAGGAGGGAGAAGGAAGAAGGAGGAGGAGCGAGGAGGAGGAGGAGGAGGAGGGAGGAGGAGGGAGGAGGGAGGAGGAAGAGGGAGGAGGAGGGAGGAGGAGGAGGAGGAGGAGGAGGAGGAGAGGAGGAAGGAGGAGGAGGGGGAGGAAAATGGAGGAGGAGGGAGGTGGAGGAGGGAGGAGGAGACGGAGGGAGAAGGAGGAGGAGGAGGAGGGATGAGGAAGAGGGAGAAGGAGGATGGAGAGGGAGGAGGGAGGAGGGAGGAGGAGGGAGGAGGGTGGAGGGAGGAGTTAGAGGGAGGAGGAGGAGGAGGGAGGAGGAAGAAGGAGAAGGAGGGAGAAAGGAGGAGGAAGAGGGAGGAGGAGGGAGAAGGAGGGAGGAGGAGGGAGGAGGGAGAGGGAGGAGGAGGGAGAGGAGGGAGGAGAGAGGAGGAGGAGGAGGAGGAGGAGGAGAAGAGGAAGGAGGAGGAGGGAAGAGGAGAGGAGGAGGAGGAGGGAGGAGGAGGAGGGATGAGGAGGAGGGGGAGGAGGAGGAGGAGAGGAGAGGAGGAGGAGGAGGAGGAGGGAGGGAGGAGGTAGAGGAGGAAGGAGGAGGAGGAGGAGGAGAAGGGAGGAGGAGGGAGTTCGCCATTCCGAATTCATACTCGTCTAGGTTCTGTGATTTCGGTCCTTCCATTGATTGTTCTTCCCTTCTACATGACTGTAGATAACTTCTTTACACATAAAAAGATGAATTGTTATTGACATTGCCGTGTGACGATTCTGTGTAGTCACGTCATTTTCTTCGCTTTTCCTAGCGTTGTGGTTCAGGGATTCTTTGATCTCTTCTATTTATGTACGTATTTAGGGAGGGGGAGGAGGGAGGAGGAGGAAGAAGAAAACAAAACTATGACAGTTGGCAGCGCGGGAATGAGAGGAAGACGTGTAGAAAATTTCATCTCAATCGGATGGACCGTTCGCGAACGCATAAAGGACATACATACAGACGGAGATTGCCTTTTATATATAAGATTATAACCTTTGTTGCATGCAATAACCGTATCCACAAAATGCTACTTAAACTGTTCATTGGCTGTAATCAATACTGTATCATCTGCATATCTTTTAATGTATACAGTAACCGCATCCACAAAATGCTACTTAAACTGTTCATTGGCTGCAATCAATACTGTATCCTCTGCATATCTTTTAATGTATACAATAACCGCATCCACAAAATGCTACTTAAACTGTTCATTGGCTGCAATCAATACTGTATCCTCTGCATATCTTTTAATGTATACAATAACCGCATCCACAAAATGCTACTTAAACTGTTCATTGGCTGCAATCAATACTGTATCCTCTGCATATCTTTTAATGTATACAATAACCGCATCCACAAAATGCTACTTAAACTGTTCATTGGCTGCAATCAATACTGTATCATCTGCATATCTTTTAATGGTGATGTTGTATACTTTGATAGCGATATCTCTCATATCATTTGCATTTCTCAAACTATTTTAGCTATACAGCGGAAATCAAATCAAATCAAAACAACTTTATTAGAGTCACAAATTGGGCGCGCAGGCCCGTCTACATTCGGCCCTTCCAATCACTCGTCTTTCGTTCATCAAGAGCATTATACATTTACATAGGAAGAAAAATAAACATTGTGAAATGAATGTTTGTAAACATAAACAAGGTAACATGGAGAAAAATGTCTGTACATAAAAAGTATGTGACGTAAAAGTAGTGATGCCCAGCCGGTCCCCCCCCCCCCCCCCCCCCCCCCCACACACCCCCCCCCCACACACACACACACACACACACACACCACACACACTCTCTCTCTCTCTCTCTCTCTCTCTCTCTTTCATTCACTCTCACTCTCACTCATTCACTCACACACACACACACACACACTCTCACTCATTCACTCTCCCGCTCACTCATTCACTCTCCCGTTCACTCATTCACTCTCCCGCTCACTCATTCACTCTCCCGCTCACTCATTCACTCTCCCGCTCACTCATTCACTCTCCCGCTCACTCATTCTACTCTCCCGCTCACTCATTCACTCTCCCGCTCACTCATTCACTCTCCCGTTCAATCATTCACTCTCCCGCTCACTCATTCACTCTCACTCATTCACTCTCACGCTCACTCATTCACTGTCCCGCTCACTCATTCACTCTGCCGCTCACTCATTCACTCTCACGCTCACTCATTCACTCTCACGCTCAATCATTCACTCTCCCGCTCACTGATTCACTCTCACGCTCACTCATTCACTCTCACGCTCACTCATTCCTTCTCACGCTCACTCATTCACTCTCACTCATTCACTCTCACGCTCACTCAATCACTCTCACGCTCACTCATTCACTCTCACGCTCACTCATTCACTCTCACGCTCACTCATTCACTCTCCCGCTCAATCATTCACTCTCCCGCTCACTCATTCACTCTCACTAATTCACTCTCCCGCTCACCCATTCACTCTTCCGCTCACTCATTCACTCTCCCGCTCACTCATTCACTCTCCCGCTCACTCATTCACTCTCACGCTCACTCATTCACTCTCACGCTCACTCATTCACTCTCACTCATTCACTCACACTCATTCACTCCCACACACAGACACTCTCACTCATTCACTCTCCAGCTCACTCATTCGCTCTCACGCTCACTCATTCACTCTCCCGCTCACTCATTCACCCTCACGCTCACTCATTCACTCTCACGCTCACTCATTCACTCTCCCGCTCATTCATTCACTCTCACTCATTCACTCTCCCGCTCACTCATTCACTCTCACGCTCAATCATTCACTCTCCCGCTCACTCATTCACTCTCACGCTCACTCATTCACTCTCACGCTCACTCATTCACTCTCACGCTCACTCATTCACTCTCACGCTCACTCATTCTGTCTCTCATTCACACTCACTCACTCTCTCACTCAAACTACAGTAATGAACATAAGTTTAGATTATACATGATAAAATCAAATGGTATTTAACTTATAATATGACAGATGAGAATACACAAACATATGGATTCGCGTGTTACATAACATGCGTGTTACATGACATGCATCTGCTCAGCTCTCTCTCTCTCTCTCTCTCTCTCTCTGTATTCTTTCATATACACACACTCACACGCATGCGTACGCTCACACACACACACACACACACTCTCTCTCTTTCTCTCTCATTCACTCTCACTCTCACTAATTCACTCTCCCGCTCACTCATTCACTCTCACGCTCACTCATTCACTCTCCCGCTCACTCATTCACTCTCCCGCTCACTCATTCACTCTCCCGCTCACTCATTCACTCTCACGCTCACTCATTCACTCACCCGCTCACTCATTCATTCTCCCGCTCACTCATTTACTCTCCCGCTCACTCATTCACTCTCCCGCTCACTCATTCACTCTCCCGCTCACTCATTCACTCTCCCGCTCACTCATTCACTCTCCCGCTCACTCATTCACTCTCCCGTTCAATCATTCACTCTCACTCATTCACTCTCACGCTAACTCATTCACTCTCACGCTAACTCATTCACTGTCCCGCTCAATCATTCACTCTGCCGCTCACTCATTCACTCTCACACTCACTCATTTACTCTCACGCTCACTAATTCACTCTCACGCTCAATCATTCACTCTCACGCTCAATCATTCACTCTCCCGCTCACTGATTCACTCTCACTCATTCACTCTCACGCATTCCTTCTCTCGCTCACTCATTCACTCTCACTCATTCACTCTCACGCTCACTCATTCACTCTCACGCTCACTCATTCACTCTCACGCTCACTCATTCACTCTCCCGCTCAATCATTTACTCTCTCGCTCACTCATTCACTCTCCCGCTCACTCATTCACTCTCACGCTCACTCATTCACTCTCACTCATTCACTCTCACGCTCACTCATTCACTCTCACGCTCACTCATTCACTCTCCCGCTCACTCATTCGCTCTCACGCTCACTCATTCACTCTCCCGCTCACTCATTCACCCTCACGCTCACTCATTCACTCTCACTCATTCACTCTCCCGCTCACTCATTCACTCTCACTCATTCACTCTCCCGCTCACTCATTCACTCTCACGCTCACTCATTCACTCTCACGCTCACTCATTTACTCTCACGCTCACTCATTCACTCTCACTAATTCACTCTCACGCTCACTCATTCACTCTCACGCTCACTCATTCTGTCTCTCATTCACACTCACTCACTCTCTCACTCAAACTACAGTAATGAACATAAGTTTAGATTATACATGATAAAATCAAATGGTATTTAACTTATAATATGACAGATGAGAATACACAAACATATGGATTCGCCTGTTACATAGCATGCGTGTTACATGACATGCATCTGCTCAGCTCTCTCTCTCTCTCTCTCTCTCTCTCTCTCTCTCTCTCTCTCTCTCTCTCTCTCTGTATTCTTTCATATACACACACTCACACGCATGTGCGCGCTCACACACACACACACACACACTAACACATCAACTCTCCCACTGTCTCACTCTCTAACACACAATCCTACACACACACACACATCACTCTCTCAATCACACTCTCTCACACATACACGTACACATGAACGCATGCACGCACGCACACACTCCCTCACTCACTCTCACACATACACGTACGAATGCATGCACTGACACATTCCCCCACCATTTCTCGCTCAATCACTCTCTCCACACACACGCATGCACACACGCATTCACTCTCTCCCTCTCTCTGACATTCTCTCTCTCTCTCTCTCTCTCTCTCTCTCTCTCTCTCTCTCTCTCTCTCTCTCTCTCTCTCTCGCTCCCACACGCACACACATATATAGTGAACAATTATAATGAACAATTATACTGAACAATTATACCAGTAAATGAATTATGGCGGAAGAAGTCTGGAGATATTTAAAGACAGCAAGTGTAAATCCAGAATGTCTCTAATGAATTTAACTTGTATATAGTGTTGTGTGTCTTCTGAATTACTTCGTGAATTTACTCATAAAGAACTGTTAAAAAGCAATGGGGTAGTCTTGATTGCACCAGATTGCATCCTATATAGGTCAGTTCTTCACAAAGTAGCTAACCATCTGCCGTAAATGTCGTACAGAGCACCAACTCTGCATCCCTGGCGACGACCCCCTGGGGTCTTCAGAACCGAATGATGGACTCCGAAAACGAACGCACAACCTTCTGAGCATGAGACATATGGCTTCATCATTCACCACAGATACTCCGATGAGTGCCAATAAATACAAGTGCATGTATTTCACATGTGGCTTAATGTTGAAGTACATTGTTCATGTATTGAGAAACTCATTAGTTTATGTTCTCTTGCTTCATATAGACTATTCTACAGAACTGATGTGGTCAGTCGCTATAGGCTGCGCGTGACACCAATTAATGGCTAATAGTTCCATGAGTGCTATCCGTGGCTAAGGTCTTGGGGACGCGATTCGTGAGGCCGCTTACCTGCGTTTGAAACACAGCTGTGGCCGATTTGGCAGCAGGTCGTGTCGTGCTGGATTTTAACGTGTAAGTATAGGAGCCGGTCGTTCAGAAAGCAATGGCAAACTACTGAACATAAACTTGCCAAGACATCAACAACAGCAATAAAATACTGGTGTTGACAGCGATGTCCTATAAATAGGATATTAAAACAAAACAAAAAGAGAAAAACAAAAAAATTCGATGTGCAAGGGGGTTTATCTCTTGACACACAAACTAAGCAACTAGAATGTCTAAGCAACAAAGAACTGGTATTGTCAATCGCTACAAGTCAATTTGCTACACTTCTGGATTAAAAACATGATATATTGAACGGCATATTGATTAACAAAGTAGAATGCTTTAAGAATGCTTAAGTGTTTGGTTTAATGTCAATGTTTAGTGAGTTTGCTGGGCTGGATTTAACTATGATGCTTTCCATTCTGTTTACCTGTGGTAATCCAGAACCTACCTGAATCAGTCGTACTACGAGGATGCCTACGACAGGTGGAGATGCAAGAGCAGAGTGTGCCGGAGCGGCTGTACGACTCTCCCTGGGCCCAGACCGTAAGATTACATTTTGTTTAATGTTGAGGGGCCCTTGGGCCACTAAGACATCACATAAACAGATATACAGGTATTAATTGGCCTTCATAGAAGTAAGTGAGCCTCGGTAACGTTGTGACTAGACACTCGCCTGCCAAATCGGTGGTCATGAGTTCGCTTCTCGGCTGGGCGGATTCGGATTTTTTTTTTATGGACCTGGGCTCCCATGTCTACCCAGCCAAAAATGTCTTGGGAAGTAAAGAAGGCCGATATGATACTGACCACATGACCCACCAAGTACCGATTGCTCTATAAATATCTGGGTCTAGAAATGTATACCCGGTGCTCCTTAAGGCGTGTTGAAAGGGTAGTTTACTTTTTGTTTACAAAGAAACAGAGGAAAGAAGTAGAGATTAGAGATTATTTTATGGTGTTGTCTAGTGTGCTCTTTAATTTGTACGGTTTTATTTAACTTCTGTGAAGACCAAAACCTGTGAATTTGTAACTTCATTTTATTTGACTGTCTTCTTTGTAAAAAAAAAAATGCCTACTCTACCAATGTGCCCTGTCCTGTCAATGCACCCTACCCTTCAGGTGCCCCCTGTCCTGACAATACACCCTGTCCTTCTGATGTCTCCTGTCCTGTGGAAGCACCCTGTCCTTCCTATGTCCCCTGTCTTTCCTATGTCCCATGTCCTGTCGATGCACCCTGTCCTTTCAATGTCCACTGTCCTTTCGATGCACCCTGTCCTTTCGATGCACCCTGTCCTGATGTCCCTTGTCCTGTCGATCCACCTGGCCCTTCCGATGCACCCTATTCTTTCGAAGTCCTTGTCATGTCGACGCATCCCGTCCTTCCGATGTCCATTGTTCTTTCGATGAACCCTGTCCTTCCTGTGTCCCTGTTCTGTCGATGCACCCTGCCCATGCAATGTCCCCTGTCCTTTCGATGATCCTGTCCTTTCTATGTCCCCTGTCCTATCGATGCAACCTATCCTTCCCATGTCCTCTGTCCTGTCGATGACCCTGTGCTTTCTATGTCCCCTGTCCTATCGATTCACCCTGTCCTTCCTATGCCCCATGTCCTGTAGATGCACCCTGTCCTTCCTATGGTCCCTGTCCTGTCTATGCACTTTGTCCTCCCGTTGTCCCCTGTCCTGTCAACGCAAACTGTCTTTCCTGCCGATGCTCCATGCCCTGCCGATGCCCTATGTCTTGCCAAAGCCTCATGTCCTGTCGATGCCTCATGTCCTGTCGGTACCCCGCTGACGACGAAACCAACCACAACACTATGTAAGGCATACTGGGAATCTGGAATAGCCACGAGGAGATGACTGTCCGGGTTGGGCTCAGTCAAGTTTTAAGTGGTCACAAGGAAGACCACGACCATACTGTGGAATATTGCTGTCATAACTTGCTTATAGGCTCTTGGAAACTGAGGAGGAAGTGTGACTGAATGGAAGAAAACGCGGGTTTGAGCGGGTGGAGGGAGGGGCGAATATACGGACGGGCGGATATACGGATGGAAGGATATGTAGAAAGAAAGGAGGGGAGAAGAGTTGGTAGGTAGGAAGATTGATGGGTAAATAAAAGGATGAATGAAAGAAAAGAAAGAACGACTGGAGGAAGTAAGAAATTATTGATGAATGGAAGGGAGATCGGAAGACATCAATGGTGTTTGGAGAAAAAGAAGAATGGATGGGTATATGGATGGGTATATGGATGGGTACCAGGAAACGGGGTTCGTGGATAAAAGAATTGATAGATGAATGGAAGGATGAAAGTGTTGAATAATGAATGAATAGATGAAGGAATAAATGCTGGATAATTGAAACAAATGAAGGATGGGTGGTTGGAAGATTGCTTTGGCGGAAGGAAGAATATCGTTGGATGTATAGATGGATGGAACAATGAACGAATGGTTGTGTGCACTCATGAGTGAAAAGAAAAAAAATGAAGGATGGGTGCCTGAAAGAAAAGATGTGTGGATAGGGAAAAGCATTAGGAAAGAAAGAGTGATGGATGGGTGAAAATAAGGAAAACTATTAGAAAATTATGATAATTGTCTTGTATTCGTTTCAAAAAGGCCGGAAGGACCCAACAACCGGTCTGGTGAGAAATACAATTCTCGCCAACACACATGTTTTGAACAGGAACCATTGTCGTGGTAGGTAACTCCAACCTAATGCCCAGGAAAGGGGGATGCTAGACGGCTACTCGAACCCAATACTACTGTATCGATATTCTTTTTCTGCGTTCGTCCAGCAAGTTGTTTTAGATATAGTTTCGTTGCGCCTTTTTACAGCAGAGCTGTAATATTTACACCTTTCGGCCGACACATCCGACTTCTTCAGGCATTTGTTGACCAGGTTAACCTTCCTGGGTATTTCGTAGCACGTTCGACTCTCACTGTTGTGATGTTATCTCCATCCCGGCTGGCCCGTTTAAAACAGCTGAAGACCTGGTCAGCCCTCAAGGGGAGGCAGGGGCAGACCCTTGGCATTTCCCGCCATCCCAAGATGCTACCAAAATTGCAGAGCCGACCCATAGCGCTCAGGTACTGGGCTCACTCAAGGAGTATCGAGATTCCAATCTAAACAGTTGCTGCCGCTGTCTAAAAACGTTGTTTTTTTCTTCTCCCTAGTCGTGGACTGAAATCCCAGATGGACACGCCAGACTTCAGGTGGAGCCAGTCAAACCTGAAAAATCTCGGGGAATCTGGGTAGGTGACCAGCGACGGTTTGTCGCTAGATGTTTAACTTCTTATTGATTGTGCACATAATTTGTAAGTAATGGTGTACTAGTGGTTCAGTTGTTAACTTGTTAGTGGCTCAGATTAAAAGATGTGGGTTCTACCACAGAATTAATAAAAATTACAGGTGTATTGCTTGCTGCAGGAATGTATAATTTTTCCAGACCCTTTAGTTTAGTTTAGTCGATGGATGAACATCACGGCACACGAGTGTAACCCATAAGTGCTCCGTTCTCCTCCTAACTCAAACCTGAGTTTCGAGAAACTCAGCTCAGTGCACGAACTCCGTAGCACCGGCGAGGATCCTGAAATACTTTGGGTAGATGTTTAATTCGAAATTTTGCCCGGGCAGCGCCGTTAGGCTACTCTTGTTCTATTTCCAACTGCCAAGGGATTTTTTTACGTGCGCAACAATACACACGGGCATCTGATCTCACTACCCAGAGACCAGGGGAAATTTTATTACTAGAAGTCCACGAGAAAATATCCCGCCCCGGGACCTCCAGCACTCGAGGCGGACACCATACCTCGAGACCACGCAGCCCCCTTTTCACCCATATAGTCAAACGATTATGAGAAAATTAGAGCAGATGGGAAAATTGGTACCGAAGGACATAATATAAAATCAACCATATAAGATATGCAGATGAAACAGTATTGATTGTAGACAATGAACAAGATATGCAGCATTTAGTCAATGCGGTTATTGTACACAGTGAGCAATCTATATATATATAAAAGAGACTGTATGTGTGTGGTTGGGGATGTATTGGATGCGTTCGATAACGGTACATCCGATTGAGATGAAATTTTCTACACGTCTTCCTTTCATTCCTGTGCAACCGACTGTAATAGTTTCTTAGTGTAAAATCGGCTACTTACTTACTAAAATTTCATTTTGTAATTACATGACTTAACATAAGAAATATTCTATAAAGGGACATAACTTTTAGTAGCATTGATATATCTTAGGTTAAGTCCCCTGGCTATAGATAGCTATATAAATAAATAGATACATAGATAGATAGATCTGACCCGATAGATAGAGAAGGTGGGATAGACGGAGTGAGAGACGGACGGGCAGGCAGGCAGACAGACAGATAGATAGACAAATAGATAGATAGACAGACAGACAGACAGCCGGGTCGACAGACAGACAGTCGGGAACGGGAACTTATATGACTACTTATATGAATTAAATTAGATGCTCCCCACCAGGGACTGGGTGAAGCCGGGCCGGGTCAGACAGACAGATAGACAGACAGACAGATAGTCGGGAACGGGAGCTTATATGACTACTTATATGAATTAAATGAGATGCTCCCCACCATCAGACAAACAAGCAGACAGACAGACAGACAGCCAGGCAGGCAGGCAGGCAGGCAGGCAGGCAGGCCAGACAGGCCAAGCAGACCAGACAGACCAGACAGACCGACAGACAGACAGATCCCCGCCAGGGCCTGGGCGAAGCCGGGCCGGGTCAGCTAGTTATGGTTATAATTAAACAGTAAAAATACAGCCTGCCGAAAGTGTCATACAAAGCTTGAACTCCGTAGCTGTATCGACCACGTTCCGGATTATCCGAGAAAACTCCACTTGTGAGTCGGAAAACAAATTGATGACCCTGGGGGCACGAGGTAGTCGGCTTAACCATTCAGCAACGGAGATACCGGGCTGTTTTAGCTTCCCTTGCACATCTTTCTTTGTTCTTCGCTGCCTCGTACACACAATAATTGCTCATTGCATTTTAAAATCGACTCATACTTTATTCATATAAGAAGTGACTGATAATATATAGTGATTTTCTTTTTCCTACCCTTCCTATCTTTCTTCTATCTGTCCAATAATTTTCAATCCAGCCACCCTTATTTCTATCCATCATTAATTCTACACATCAATCCATCTTTCCAAAACACCCATTCTTTAGTTAATTCGAGTAGCCCTTCATTCCTCTCTCCATATCTTCCTTCTTAACTTCTGTCCTTACAATTACCTGTCCTACCTTCTGTATCCCTAGCATTCTTCTTTCCTCTGTTTCGTGTTTTATCATCCATCTGTGCTTCTGTACATAATCCTTGCTTGCATCCATCCGTACATTGTTTTGCATGTTAAACAATGAACTGAATGCCCTGAATTAATAACATACACATTCCTCCAAATATTTCTAGATTCAAAAGACTGCCTCGAGCTCAACTATCAGTTGACCACACCTCCATTAACTCAAATGATTCCATTGGTCCTACATCATCAACATACTCACGTGACCCATTGCTAAACCAATCAACTGCAAGTGCACGAAAAATACACCCACCGAAGAGAAGATACACAGCCTCTCTAGATTCCACGTCACAAAGCCAGTTGGACAATACTGTAACTGGTGTGCAGGATGACTTAGACGCCAGCGGACACTTTGAGTTTGATCACGAATCTAAAGATGGTCTTACAAATTTCTAATAATATTAAACCATTCATTTGTAAGATTAGAACTCACATTCACTAGACGACACACTAAACAACAGGACAATGTAAACAATACGTACCTGTGTGGTTATAGATCTTCCTGTTTCCTTTGCTCTGTGGATTTCAGACAAGTCTTTCTAGTTATCTATTCTCGCGTTTTCTCAACGAATGTCCTAACCAGCGTCGGACTTTTTTTTTCTTCGTCCCTTGGTTCACTGGTATTTGTCTAGTTCTCCCCTTGAGCTCCACGTGACTCCAAACTGGGTATCTAAAACATTAATATATTACTAGCAAAGCCTATTACTATTATTCACAGGATCCGCTAACTATTGAGTGGAATATACATCAACTCGAGACATTCCTGTAACACTGAAGCTGACGTTTATCTAGTATCAGTAAACGTGATGTGATTTCTTTGTTTATATGCTAGATCTCCTTACTGGTCTTAATTAGATATGCCTGATCCATCATTATCATCAATATTACCACCATCAAGTATTTCAGCCTTTGGGTTTGCCGAGAAGCTTTCTCATCGTCAAATTGCACAGTTTGTGCTACTATCTTTAATTCAGTGTATGTCTGTATTCACGTGTTTGTATTATAAATGTTGTCCTAAGTCAGTACTTACTTCTTTTCCAAATAATGTACTCTCCAGTAAATTCTTGTGTGCTTCGTCATGCTTTATGCGGTTTCAAAGCCTTTGCTCTTTGATCAAAACGTGTTTTCTTATATTTTCCAGAACTGTTTCATGTATCAATCGTTCATTTCAGGCATTTCTTGTAATTTCTACACCTCGAATGTCTCTATACACGTTTACTCATTGTCCTTATTTTAGAACCATGCTGTGCCACTAGCCTGACACTGTTTATCACGTTTACTCATTGTCCTTATTTTAGAACCATGCTGTGCCACTAGCCTGATGTGCATACGTATGATTCATTCCCCCCTCTTCCCCCCCACCCCCCCCCCCCCCATCTTCCTCCAACCACCGTAAATCAAGTTACACATTCAGAGGAGTAAACGTTTTTTGTTGTTCTCTAAATACCCCCTTTGCCATCGCAATTCTGTTCAAATTTATGTCTCTTCCATTATACTTTAATCCAGAGAGGTACATTTATTAACTTATTATTTATACAAATAAAACTGCACATGTTAAATTTTTCAGCTGTTAACATTTGTCTCATTTTCCCCACCTAATAATATCTCCTTTGCTTCAATCATTATTTACACCCATCCCTGCCCTTCCTCCAATACAACATTCCTTCCTTCCTGCCATGTCTTGTATGTCGCATGACATGACAAACTACATGAATGGTCGACACGTGCGTCCAAACAGTAAGGTAATCCATTGATTGTAATATGCAAACAAATTAAAATTGTATGTTCCACTGGGTTTTCTGTGCTTTTTATTTATTTTTTTTTATAATAATAATAATAACAACAATTATGTCATGTGTATAAAAGGTCGTTTCAGTCGCATTGAAACATATGTGTCAGCGACATTTTGCAAAAGTTGCTAGATATTAACGACATGTTAGAAAACATACTAAATATTAGCGACATTTCATGAAACATATTAAATGTTTACACTACTTTATGAAACATATTGAATATTAGCGACTTTACAAGAAACATAATATATGTACTAAATGTTTGCGAATAAATTTTTTCATAGAAATATCAACAATAACGCAGCAATCATTCATAGAATTATCAGATGTGACGGAAATGTTCATAGAACTATCAACAATGTGACAGCAATCTTTCACAGATAAATCAGCAAAGAGACATCAATCTTTCATAGAAATATCAGCAATGTGACAGCTATCTTTCATAGAAATAGCAATGTGACGTATATTTTAGTAGAAGTAACAGCATTGTGACATCAATCGTTCGCAACTAAACCATCGATCTGATATCAATCTTCCATAAAGACACCAGCCATCTGACATCAATCATTACTATATACACCATCCATCTATCATCAATGATCTACCATATATACACACCAGAAATCTATCATCAATGATCTACCATTAGCTATTTATCATGAATGATCTATCATATATATACACCAGCCATCTATCATCAATGATCTACCATACACACTAGCCAGTTATCAATGATCTACCATATATACACCAGCCATCTATCATCAATGATCTACCATGTATACACACCAGCCATCTATCATCAATGATCTACCATATTTACGCCAGCCATCTATCATCAATGATCTATCATATTTATACACCAGCCATCTATCATCAATGATCTACCATACACACTAGCCAGTTATCAATGATCTACCATATATACACCAGCCATCTATTATCAATGATCTATCATATATATACACCAGCCATCTATCATCAATGATCTATCATATATATATACACCAGCCATCTATCATCAATGATCTACCATATATACACCAGCCATCTATCATCAATGATCTATCATATATATACACCAGCCATCTATCATCAATGATCTACCATATACACACACCAGCCATCTATCATCAATGATCTATCATATTTATACACCAGCCATCTATCATCAATGATCTATCATATAATATACACCAGCCATCAATCATCAATGATCTACCATACACACTAGCCAGTTATCAATGATCTACCATATATACACCAGCCATCAATTATCAATGATCTACCATATATACACCAGCCATCTATCATCAATGATCTATCATATAATATACACCAGCCATCAATCATCAATGATCTACCATACACACTAGCCAGTTATCAATGATCTACCATATATACACCAGCCATCTATTATCAATGATCTACCATATATACACCAGCCATCTATCATCAATGATCTATCATATATATACACCAGCCATCTATCATCAATGATCTACCATATTAACGCCAGCCATCTATCATCAATGATCTATCATATATATACACCAGCCATCTATCATCAATGATCTACCATATATACACCAGCCATCTATCATCAATAATCTACCATATACACACCAGCCATCTATCATCAATGATCTACCATACACACTAGCCAGTTATCAATGATCTACCATACATACACCAGCCATCTATTATCAATGATCTATCATATATATACACCAGCCATCTATCATCAATGATCTATCATATATATATACACCAGCCATCTATCATCAATGATCTACCATATATACACCAGCCATCTATCATCAATGATCTACCATATACACACCAGCCATCTATCATCAATGATCTACCATATATACACCAGCCAGTTATCAATGATCTACCATATATACACCAGCCATCTATTATCAATGATCTATCATATATATACACCAGCCATCTATCATCAATGATCTATCATATATATACACCAGCCATCTATCATCAATGATCTACCATATTAACGCCAGCCATCTATCATCAATGATCTACCATATATACACCAGCCATCTATCATCAATGATCTACCATATATACGCCAGCCATCTATCATCAATGATCTACCATATATACACCAGCCATCTATCATCAATGATCTACCATATATACGCCAGCCATCTATCATCAATGATCTATCATGTATACACACCAGCCAACTATCATCAATGATCTACCATATATACACACCAGCCATCTGTCATCAATGATCTACCATATATACACACCAGCCATCTATCATCAATGATCTACCATGTATACACACCAGCCATTAATGGACTTCCTATGGTCAGATTTGTGTCCTACACCTGCGACTGGCATAGCAAGCCGGCAGGGGATCGTCATACTGCTCGTAGAAAAACTTAAGAAGTATAAATGGACTGACCCAAATGGATATAGAGAGTCCATGGGAATATCGATACATGAAGCCCATTAGCGGGCACTCTCCCGCTGTTTATACTTCACCTCGACACCGCAAGGTACAAGAGGAACATGATGAGATGAGATAAGATGACATCTACCATATTTACATCAGCCATTTATCATCAATGATCTACCATGATTGATTGATTGATTGATTTAGGAACCGACATCACAGCATTCGGGACATTCCCATAAGCGCTCCGTCCCGATCCTCAGCAGCCAGCGAAGAGTTCCAACACTAATAGTTCCAGTAGCAATCTGATTATATGTCCGTCTCGCCTTTCCTCTGAGCGTCGATCGTCGGCCAGATCCCCTCGTCACACCTCGCTGCCTCATTCTTACCAGACTATGGTGATCCATTTGCTCCTCCGAGGTGTACACGTGCTCCCACAAGGCCGCAACCACGTCTGTTTTGTCATGCATCAATACTCCATCAAGTTTTGCCAAGCCAGCCAATCTGTCCGCCTGTTCATTCCCCAGCACACCGGCATGCCCCGGAGAAAAGATCCAGCTACCCGTGACCTCCGAAGCGAAGCAAGCCACTCTGCACGAAGCTTGCCTGTTCTCACCCTCCTCAGCATGCTTTCTGAGTGATCTACCATATTTACACCAGCCATATGACATCATTGATATACCATAGATACACGTGCCATATGACATCGATCTTTACTACATACGCCAGCCAATCTATCATCAATGAAATTCCATAGAGACACCAGTCACCTATCATCAATCTTCTATAGATACACCAGCTATCTATCATCAATATGTTCTAGATACACCAGCAACTGGCATCAATCTTCCATAAACACACCAGCCATATGACATCAATCTTTCTTTTCATGTCAACATTTACATACATAATATATGTAACATCAGTCTATAGCTGACACACACTCACATGTGTAAATATTGACAGAACAATGGCACAGGGGTTGCTTATATAGTAAGTTACTATTTAGTTTGTTGTAATTCCCTTATATAGTTACAATTTAGTCTGTTGTAACTTCCTTTCTCACAAACGGGTATTCGACGGTTCCTCGCCGACCTTCGCAGAAGTTTCTGAAACTCCTATATATTTTCACAGCCTCTTTTTTAATCCATGGCTGTCGATAAGTCAAGAACATTATTTTGTGTGATTGTCTTGTGTCATTCATAAATAACATATCTAGCAAAATCCTCCAGCAAATCAACATGAAAAGAATTGAAAGTAATTTATAATATGCCATTCAAGAGATAAAGACAGGTTTCAGACAGGGCTGAGGAACTAGACGGATAACATGAGCATGAGAAACATCTTTGACACATGCAGAGATAGTAATATAGGTCATTATATTTGTTTAATAGAATAATGTAAGGCCTTCGGCTGTATTCAAAACTAGAAATTGTGGAACATGGTGAGATATGTGTGGTTTCCAGAACTTTTGACCCGCTTAATTAAATGTGTATATCATGAACAACAAGCAGTTGTCAGAGAAACCGGTGAAACATCAAACTGGTTTTAGGCGCAAAGTGGAGTAAGAGAGGGCTACATTTTCTCGTCATAACTTTTCAGTATCTATGCAGAAAATGTAATCAGAGAGAAAATGTGAGATCTTAAAATATGTTGATTCATTCATAACGTGTGGAATTCCACTCCCATAATTGAGAGAATCAGATTACGCGGTCGGATATGAGATTAAACAAGTCGATCGCCTCTGTCAAAAGACATAGTCACGAAGAGAATAAACATCTTTTTCTTTTCTTAAACCAAAAATACAGACAAATAGAATAGGTTCGTACCGAAATCCGATTGGCGTTGCCAGTAGTGGGTTGCGCTCAATTTTCAAACCTTAACTCCAAAAACATCCAATAAATCAATAAATAGAATAATTTCGACTGACAGAACTACATCATCATCATCAAGTGCCGTGCCGGCTGGCGTAGGCGTTCATGGCTCTCCACAGATCTCGGTCTTTGGTGTTCTGGATCAACTCTGCTGATGATATTCCTCCATGCCACCGTCTCAGTCCGTCCAGCATCATTTCTCTTGGTCTGCCTCTGCCTCTCTTCCCCTCGATCTTTCCAGTTGTCACGATGTTCTCCAATGCCTCTCTTCTCATCACATGACCAAAGAAAGATGTTTGTCTCTTTCTTATTGTTGTATATAGTGTTCTAGTTTCATTAGCCTCTTTCAGGCAATCGTTGTTAGTTACTCTGGCAGTCCAAGGAATTCGCAACATTCGTCTTAAAAACCACATCTCTGTTGCTTCTAAGTTCTTCCTAATTTGTTCATTTACATTCCAAGATTCGCTGCCATACAGCAAAACTGGTTCTATATAGCATTTTAGTACTCTCTTTCTTACATTCATTGATAGCGACTTATTGCATAAGATACTCTTCATTTTCTGAAATGCTGTCTTTGCCTGCCCTATTCTGCTCTTAATCTCTTTTGTACATCTTCCATCTGATGTTATAAGTGCCCCTAGGTATTTAAAATTATCCACTTGGTTGAGAATTTCCCCTTCTATTTCTATGTCACATTTTGGCGTCCCCATTTTCTTTGATATCACCATTGTTACTGTTTTCTTGATATTCAAGGACAGTCCTTTCTGTGCACTCTCTGTTACTACACTGTCCAACAATTGTTGTAGGTCTGTTGCATTATCCGCTACCAATACAGACAGAACTACAAGACAACGAAAATTCATTAAAGAAGTAGAAAATATTGCACACTTCTAATATCTAAAAATATCATTAAAAAAAGTAAAGGATCCCTTCTACACATTGTATGGTACTTTAGACATCCGGTGCTAGACATATTTTAATTAACCAATCGGCGCTCAACCGTCTCTGCCGTGAAGGGATTGTGGACGCGGTTCGTAATTCCGCTTACCAGCGTTTGAAATACAACTACGCGCGATTTGACAGAAGACCGCGTTGCACTGGGTTTTAACGAATTGGTATTGGAGCCGGTCGTTCAGAAAGCTATAGCAAACTATGGAACGTAAACTTGCCTACAGATCAACAATAGCAATAAAATGCTGGTGTTGACAACGATGTCCTGTAAAAAGGATATGCAAAAAAAAAAAAAAAAAAAAATTCTACACTCCAGCCACTAGATGGGTAATGTGGTCAGTATCATCCGGTGACCTTAAAAATGGGATATTCCTTGAATATCATGGCTTCACGGTCACAATAATCAAGTCTGTTGAAGAGAAATCAGGCTTATACTTGCCATAGTAATGCAGAGGTTGAAGAGTAATCAGACTCAATGGCAGAACAGCATCAAACGATTTAAAGTAAAATATTCGAGACCAGACTTTAAAAAAAAAAAATTAGGTGGTTTGGGGAGGAGGTATTATTAAGAGAACTACATTTCAGAACTTAAATAATTGGGATCGCATTGAAATGTGATCTCATATATTTTCATGTTATCTATGACAGTTAGATCTGGGGGGAGGATCTGCATTATTCTTCCACTTTCCCAGACCCATTGTTTTAGACTTCTGTACGTTTAGTTTGGCCCCACTTACTTCACCAAACTTTCTGAAGGTATGAAGTATATTCCTTATAGATGTATTGGTTGTAGGTAAGAAAGCGGTGTCATCTGCATACACAATTAATTTCCGCTCCCATAACTCTTGTATAAATGTACCTTTAATGTTAATGTCCTGTCTAATTGCTTCTAAGAGTGGTTCTAGTATGAGTACATATAGGATTGGTGATAGTGGACACTCTTGTTTGACAGATCGTGTGATCCTGAAATTGGCAGTGACTGAACGATTCACAAGTACCTTACTTTCGGGACTTTTATACACGATTTTATCCTCTGCCCATAGTACTGTCCTATGTTGCAGTTTGCAAGTGCTTTGTGTGATTATAAGTGTAAAATTATGTCAAAGGTCTTCACCTGGTCTAGTGACAAGAGGGGGGATTAACAGTGGGTGCATGTGATGATATCTCTAATGAAGTGTGTATGTTGGTGTATGTTACTGCGTTGAATGCTTCACGTTGGTCTGGATGTATGAGTAGACGTTTTTATTTTGTTTGCAAGAAATTTGCTAGAATTTTGTATTCTATATTTGAGATTGCTCGATAGTTTTTCAGCTGTGTTTTGTCTGTGTTGTCTTTAGGTATGAGTGTTACGTATGACATGTTGCAAGTTGTAATATAATAAAAACGTCCCTACCCTTTCCTAAGCATTGACTCCCTTAAAAATAAACAAATCCTTTCAATTACTGTTTAAGTAACTTACTTAATGTAGGAGAAAATAAAACAGCGATAGACTGACCGTGGCAGCTTAATCTATTTGGCTTTAATTTTTTCACGTACCTGGCAAGACCGGGACTGATGGGAAAACAAAGGACTAAAGTAGCCATTTTGAGTGCAGACAATCAAAGGAAACAGACGTGTGTTCCCCGGCTGGGGTTTCTTTCCCCGTGTGGCAAAAAGTATTTTGCCTTTTAAAATCATTCTCTGCAAGCCAATTGGTATGTGATATCTACATTATTAAGATATATTTATGTATTACATAGACCAGTATGTTTAATTAAGAATTAGTTACAATTCTCTTAAACCAGGCTGGATGATGTTTACTAAGGAAACACATGTGGGCGCCACGCTGTAATTTTTCCTATGTCTTACAAAGTCAAATCCCTATGTTAATATCTTTTATAGGCATTATGAACTTATATCTAACTAATAGTGTTTATAACCTATGAATATTATGTGTACTGTAGTACACATAAAGTATCAACTCTCATGTCAAAAACACATTCTAGGAATTATCTCAATGTAGTAGCAGACTCTTGATTCATACTTCATAGTAAAGAACTAGTGTCTGTCAATTTCATATTCCTATGTTAAAACTTCTAGGCACTGTGAACAATATCTCACTATTTATGCTTAGAAATCTGCAAATAATCTATGTACTATAGAAAGGTTTTATCCATGCGGGGACATACAAATGATTACGCGTATTCCTGACCCTTAGTCAGGGGATAAAATACTTCGCCACATCATAATCTGTAACTTGGAACTATAGTGTTAAATTTTAGTACCATCCTTTTGTTAACAGATTAGTAACCACTCCATATGAGGGTGAACATATAATCATTTCATAAAATAGTGTTAGGGACATGCCATGTTTGAATATAAATTCATGAACAATTAAAGTAAACGCGTGATGTAAATGCATGTTCGGATAGGATTCAATCCGCATCACCTCACTGTAGTAGGAACAGAAGCGAAGATTGATGTGAATAAATTGCTTGAATAATAGCAGTCCTTGACAAAATATATCACAGCGACTACTATCCTCATCTGCGGTACGCAGTGGGGGAAAACAATGTATGTTTTAGTTATGGATTAACCCCTGAGAAAATCCAAAAACAAAGGCTCCCTGCATCAGCATTATGATTAATTATTATGTAGGATTATCATGTACTTGATATCAGAACAATGGACATGTATGTTTTTTTTCTGGTATGAGAATTTTCCTTGTTCTGATTGTTACTTTTTACTGTGGGAATATACATTTTAATGTTGCACCTTGGGATTAGAGGATGTTGATGTAAGAATCCATGTGTATGTCAGTACTTAGAAGCCAAGGTTGAATAATCTTGACCTAATAATGATTATAGTGCCGAAAGGAAGACGCGGCATTAGAAACCACAGAGATCCTGTATAGGCTATTCTCTTCAAGAATGAGAGATACAATATCAACATGTTGGATGGACAGAATGACTTCACTCCTCTAATAGTCCCAGTAACAACAGAACATAAAATAAAGTGAGAAAATACCTTACTCACTATTAAGAGTCAGAATGGCTCTACTCAGCAATGAGGGACAGTGGAACGTGGACACCCACTCCTTTCCCCTTCTCCCCTTGTTGTTTTGTATTTTTGTTTGTAATTGTCTTGTGAAAGTTAACACATCACAGTAGGTTAATGCCCGTGTTGTATTCTTTGTCATCCCTTTTCTATAGAAGAGAAGCAGGTGGTGGTTGAATGTGGTGGGACTATATCACTAAACCTGGATCCTGGGTCAACAGCCAGAAAGTGAATGTCCTAACCATAGTCTGCATCTATAAATACCCATGGACTGCTGCGCTCAATAGCTCCATAGCGAGCAACAGATAAATTAGAAGACAACTGACTGGGTGAGTGATTAAGTCCTATTTTAGTAGGAATATCCAGGATGGACTTCAAGATCTAATAATCTACAAAGATGAAGATCATCAGAGTACTGACAACAGTGTATCGTTTGCGTTACTTCTGAGAAGTATCACCTATGGCCTCATCATTCAACCAAGTCAGTGAAACTGGGACAATCCTTCTTCAAGTTACTAAAACTAACAACAGTGAGTAACCTTCAACTGTTGGTTGGATTACCAAGTTAATATCCACAATGGATAAGTCTTCGAAAGAACATCTCACAGCTGCAACAGTCAAACATAAGGTTCCAGCCATGCAACACCAAGTTCTAGCTATGAACACCCACTCAAACAAATGGGGAGAAGACATGAACCACATAAGCCAATACAACCAAGGTACAAACTTAATATCATCTGAAACATAACTACGAAACCAGATTACCTCAAGGTTCCAAACCCTGAACCCCATCAGATAAAAGACCATATGAAAGCAGCTAAATGTCTCTACATCAGCAACAAGAGGAATCATCCAATTGTTTGCAAACCTGTTACTGTGCCGGATTTATTCATCTGTGGATATATGTAGGTATAGATCAATTGTGGCCCTAGTCACAGATACTACCATGAGATGCCTCTCAGTCATATAAAGTTCTACACTGGACTAGATAACCACGACTAACTCTTTGCTGGTCCAATGTCAACCCAAATGCCATGGGTTATAGACTCGCGACTTGGTGGGTGTAAAATCTTTGTTGAACTACTTGGGATTCTGATATTAAAAGCAGAGCAGCTGAATGGACGTCTACTTGGCACCATGTATGGTGAGATGGTAAAGTACCTTCTGCAGAGCTTAAGTGGAAATTCCGGAAAGTTAGACCAACCTGAGGCCCCAAATTTCAAAAAAAAGACACCGAGCCTACTGCAACAGAGTACTCGAATATTCTAGCCCGCGGAGGGATTTGTGATTGTGTGTAATTTCTATTTTGGATTATAAAGTATGATTTGCACCAGCCAATTACCAGTGACTAAATAGTAAGAACATAACTGAGTGCATTAATTCGGTACCCAGATAATGGGGAAAAGGATCTAATCGACAGCAAAGGTGAACCCATAACCGCACACCAGGAGATAGACTCGATTAATTAATTTAATTAGTACAAAATGCTGTTTATGTGTTGGTAATTTTTTTCTGAAGGTAACAGGTCAGTAGTTTTTTTCCAATGGTATAGATGGTATAGTATTTTGACACCAACTCATTATTTTTAACAATGAGAGAATGGTAAAAGGTGTCAGAAACATGTTATGTTGGGTTCTATTTAATATCTTTATTTGCCTTAATTATGAGGGAAAATGAAAGTAGACCCAATTTGTGGTTGCTGTGTTGTTTGTAATAACATTGTTGTTTTTTTGGGGTCACTGGGTACTATGTTGTAATACTGCACATCATTCCCATGCCTGTCTGAAAATGCATAGTGTTTATTACACATATATATATATGTAAATGCAGATCTTGAGTTAATACCTGAACTGTTTGTCCAAAAGTGTTGTGTACATCAAGTAAATGTGGTGTCCAACAATGGTTGTTTATATGTTGTGAGCAATCAATATCCTTCTAGCACTATAGACAATGTAAAGGGTGATGAAGTGGGAAGGGAAACCTACACACAGATGCCATTGTTTCAAGGATTGAACTCTTTTCTCCTGGGATTTGTGGTAAATATCCCTGATCACCCTGCATTCTAACCAGTGACCAGAGAATCAATAAAACCCCCTAGACATTTTAACGAATATTCTCAGGAATTAAAATCCACATCCCACATGTGTGGGCAACGTCCGTGAATTTAAAACTCATGGTAAACATCACAAATGGTGTATTATTGTGGGTATATGAATTCAGGGAAAACCTCTCGCAGGTAAACCAAGTCACTTCAGAATGTTATAGTGTTAGTAACAGACCTAATCACTCATTAGTATGAGCTGAGTCAAGTGTTATGTGAACCCATAATGGCTCAGATAAATATAGGTTTTTTTGGTACAAAACTGTTCACAGGTAATATCTTGATTCTGGTAGATGCATCATGTAGTTGGTTGTTGGGTATGAGATTTTTTTTAAAACTCATATTTTATATCTTATTGATGGGAAACTAAGTCCAGTAATGAACCTCCAGTAGTAAGGTCTCTGGGATGGTAAACTCACATAAGATAGGTAATTCAGTGAATGTTTAGAATTCATAGTCATTCCCATTTGATGTTTGAGGTATGGTTATGCTACTCTGGTATTCTCTTTAAATGGTTTAAAAGTGGTGTAGTCATGAACACACTACTATATTATGTATCCATAAGGTTTATGTTCCTACATATGAATCATGTGTTAATTAACTATTTTGTCATTGATTATCATTGTATTTTCATGCTTGATCTGCTTGTATAATTCATGTAATATTGAAAAGTTACCAAGGCAGCAGAGAGTGATAGACAATTTTATAGATAATTAGGACAGATAAGTTAAAAATCCAATAAATTTTTTTAAGGGAAAAATTTAATCAACAAATGATGATTCAGTAGGACAGTAAATAATACCTGAGAGATGAATTAATCCAGGGGAAAATAGCAGTAACTAAAGTAAATGAACTAATGGTAAGGCCAAAACCACCACTTGCAAAAATGTAGACATAGTTAATGGAAGGGAAGGAAGGAATATGGTAAGAATTTGCAGTATTTAGGGGCACCCTAATTTAATCCTCTTTCATATAACATAACATGTTCTACAACACCGGTAGTAAAGTAAAGTGAATAAATGATGGATACTTAGGAAGAAAAGCCATACCGACACTTATTCTACTCCACCGGTGATATGAGTAGTAGTATTAACTAACTCAGATGGCCCATATGTTAATAAACAGGGTCAACCAAAATATTCACCTGGTGATGTAAGTGAAACTGATCAACTCACTTACTGACCCAACAGAATATAAGGTATTTCTTTAAATTATCCACCCCGATTCCATTATTAATGGTAGCGGAAACAGACCGTATAGGCATGTAGGAGGTTGTCATATATTTTTGAAGGGAGTGGGAGATCACTGTAGTGCATGCCCCATCTCTAACAAAAGAAGTAGAGCCCCATCCTCTTCTATCTTCAATAACCCCAGAATATGAACCTTGAGTTATCTGCAGGCCTCGTTCTATTAAGTATGTCTAGGAGATATAGATTATGGCCCTGGTGAGAATGGTAATTACTAACTGGGAATCTGCCCCTTCTCCAAGGATTCTTTAGCTCTGGAGCCCCCTTTTAGTTTATCAAATCTGAGGAAAGTCTGGAGAATTTTCTCAGCCTGATTTAGATGAAGAAAACATGGATATTGAGCAGTTGATAGATCTAGAGTCTTCTCTCCCCCATTTTAGTAAGTCATTATGAGTTAATTTATTTTTAAACAATCAAACACATAATCAATCACATTAGATTCTGACAACATGATGTACAAAGAAGTTGTTGACTCACAGATAGGTTTGAACTGATAAATTAACAGAAGGTCAATTCATGTTAATCATTTATTGACTGGGCCTGAGCCTTCTGGTCAGTACATACATCTCTATTGTGATTTACACAAAATATTAGAAAAGTTGCACATTGGACCATTGTCCCAGACAATCAATACAAGCATCAATATATGAGATGTCAACAAGTGTGAAACATAGTAAACATTTTGATGTTGCACATATTAAGTGTGATGGTGATGAATCAACAAGTAACTATCAGTTTCCTGAAATTGGGTGTGGTGTGTACCAAGGAAAATGTAACCTGGTGACTGGAAGATTAGGTAAGCCAGGGTCCATTGACTGATGGATCCACTTCAGGTCTGCCCGTATAGCTCCACTGAAGGCCTCCCCATACTCTGCTCATGGCCAAGTCATCTTCCATCTCACTTGTGGTTCATCTCTTTCTCTCGGCTTCCCTCTTTCAGGTCTGATTTAGGTGGTTAGTTTGCTGATGTGTTGGGTGGTTGTTGGTATGTAGCCACCAAGATCACTGATGAATATTCACATAAATATATACATTCCTACCAATACAATATTCTAGAAGTAGGTCGGAAGAAATCTAAATTCCTGAAGTAGGAACTAGTTCCCCTCCCCTTTTTTCTCTAATCTAGTGTTGGGTTAATTTGGGGTGGTCAGAGTTTATCACACTGTGTACGCCTTGTATCAACTTGTTCCTGCTGTATGTAAGTTCTCATTTGACCTGGGGTCAGTGAACGTGTACAGTAAGACAATGACAAGAGTGAGAATATGTCAAGATGCAGGTAAATAAATGACATACATTTATAACATTTCTTCCACTCAGTGGTGTTTATCGCGTGTATAAATAATTCTCTGTGTTTTCCCAATTAACTTCTTCTTCTTCTTGTGTCTAATAACTCTCTCCCATTATCTGTTGTTGTTGTGATGTTGAGTGTTGGGTTGTGTGGTGTTGAGTGGTGTTGGGTTTTAAGTTATGTTGAGTAATGAGTTAAGTCCACTTCGTGTGATGGTGTTCCGCGAAGCACAACTTTCTCATGTAAAGCAATTCATGTGTGCCCTTATCTAATTAAATTTGACATAAATATAAATATTAGTTCCATCAAACCCTATTTCCTCAATAGATGAAGCAGAAAGGAAAGATTTGATTTCTCTTTCAGCTTTCTAGATCGTAAATAGGCATAGATAAGTCTGTTTTAGAACAAGGCACTTATTCTAGTACACGAACTGTCATTTCAGCTGTAGGTAGTGATAGCATCTTTTATCAGTGTTTCTGGTGAAATGCACAAGATTGCTTTAGAATCATCACTTCTCACAGTTGTTTAGAATAGAATGTAGTAGTATAATGCACTTCTTAAAGTTAATAATTATCTCTAAGAATATCAGAGATTGCAGTTTCATCTAAGAGAATATTAGAGAGTCATTTTGCCCGGGAACGGCTCTGCGTCGTTAGAATCTACAGTCGAGCATTTTTACATTTCAGAGGTTTTAATTAATAATAATACATTTCAATTGACATTACAAACACGGGTTACCATTACTTGATACTTGATACATCGGGTTCTTAGTCTAATCTCGGGAATCACAAGCTTACCTGGGATCCAGACATTCTGCCTCCTCTATTTGAAAATTTGGTCACACAATTTCTGACGTCTAGTTCGCCAGGCATGTTTTCGCAAGAGTGCGCTGCTTATCATAATCTATACCGGCGTTGGCGCGAAAGCCGTGTCACGTGTCTGTTTCGTCCAATGGTCTTCCGAGCTTCGTCTGATGAAATCTTTCTAAGAATCCACGTCATCTGTCACTTATGCAGTTCCAGTTTCGATGTTAAGTTTTAAGTCCTAGTCTCCGTTTGCGGTTGTGAAGTCAATTTCTTTTAATGTTGTTTCCTCTTTTTGCGGCAGGTGTTGGTAAATGAATAATGGTGGTTAGCGTTATGCTACATGGCCCCACTCCAGATTGTTCTATGGTATGGAACTATGTTTCCAACATTTTCAGTTATCAAGCTGTTCCCATTTTTCCTCCCTTGTATTCTCTTCTGCATCTGATTGACCTGGTTCATCAGGCACTGGGTGTCGACTCAGGAAGTCCGCTCCCACATTCATTTTCCCAGGAACATACTCAACCTGGAACGAGTAAGGTTGAAGAAGCAGCGACCACCTCATAAGTCGGGCATTCAGAGTCTTAGATGCTGCGAGAAACATGAGTGGTTGATGGTCACATTGCACTGTGAAATGTTTGCCATATAGGTATGCTTGAAATTTCTGTACACTCCATACGAGCGCAAGACATTCTCTCTCGATAGTACTGTAATTTCTCTCTGCTGCATTCAATTTCCTGCTAGCATAGGCTACAGGGAATAGCTCTGATGGTACATCTCCCTTTCTCTGCAACAGCGTTGCCCCAATTCCTATGTTACTGGCATCGGTGCGCAGCACGAATGGTTGGTCGAGGTCTGGTAGATGTAAGACTGGATGAGCAGTTAATGCCTGCTTTAGTGCTGTGAAAGCTCTCTCACAGTCAGCTGACCAAGTGACTTTCTCTGGTTTCCCCTTTTTGGTAAGATCCGTTAAAGGTGCTGACAGAGTATTGAAGTCCTTGATGTATTTTTGATAGAATCCACATAAGGATACAAATGATCTTACATCCTTCTTTGTTTTTGGACGAGGTGCTCTCTGGAGTTTGTCCACATTTCCCTCTTGTGGAGTTATCAGTCCATGAGATATCTTATGACCTAGAAAGTCCAATTCTTGGAATCCTATCTGACACTTCTTTGGTCTAGCCGTCAATCCAGTTTCTCTGAGGCGCCTGAACAAAAGATGCAGGGTTTCTACATGCTCTTCAAATGTTTCAGTGGCGATCAGGATGTCATCCATGAAGTGACTGATGTCTGGATGCTGTAGTGGGTCAAGTAATTTTCTCATCATACGTGTAAAGACGCTGGGAGCATTACTTAATCCGAATGGAAGAACGTTGAACTCATAGTGTCCTCCAGGCGTGCTGAAAGCTAACCATGGTCTAACTTCCGGTTTTACAGGAATCTGGTAATATCCCTTACTGAGATCAATCCTAGTAAAGTACTTAGCTCGGTTGAGTGCTGTGAAGAGTTTATTCTGATCAGGCAGAGGTTCTGCTTGGAATTCAGTAATAGCATTGAGCTGTCGATAATCGATGCACAATCTATGTTCTCCACTTGGCTTTCTCAATAAGACGACGCTAGCACTGTAAGGTGATTCAGATGGTGAGATTATTCCTGCGGTGAGCAGCTGTTGTATTTCTTCCTCTAAAGTCTTTTGCTTTGCATAAGGAACTGGGTAAGTCTTGACTCGCACAGGCACTGTGTCATTTAACTTCATGTCAAATTCCTCCAAATCAGTTCTTCCTGGCTTATCAGTAAGTACTTCTGCATATTTTGCCATACGTTCCCTAATCTGCTTTTGCTGATCCTTTGTTAAGTTGGGATTGATTTCCACATCCTTAAAGGTCTCTTTGGCTTGCAGTTGGCACTCGACTCCCATTGTTGATCCTTTTTCGACTTCAGTAGCCACACTCATGGCCATCAGATGTGCAGGTTCGTTGGTTGAGGGTCT